>LXHY01000064.1:0-99298 GCA_002093855.1 Fusarium praegraminearum
CCAGCGCGATATCGCGCTGGCTTTGCCGGGTTCGCTGTCATGCGTTTGGGCGGCATTGTGATAGAAAAAAAGATAACTTAGAAAGTGAGGATGAGAACGCGATGCTCGTGACGTTGAAGGCTGGTAAAGATATAAAATAGTGGGACCTGAGCGATAAGCTTATCGGGCGAGCTACCCTGTATAAATAACTACACACATCTGAATAAAGTCACGAACCTGAGGGAGTCCTGCTTGATTCGTTTCTCATTCGATAAATACTCTGCGATTAACCCTCATATTCTTCAGATGATAATTTGTCAGCACAGTAAGTCAGAGGGTGTGAGTATCAAGCTTCAGGGCCATGTCCGAACTTGTGCATCAAGTTCCAGTACCCATATGAGGTTGATTCAACTTGAAGTGTAAAAACACATGTGAAGAAAGATTTCATATGAATGAATAGATAAAAGGCCCATCTCATTGTCAACATGCAAACCTACGCATTCGTCTATCCTTATTTAACGTTATGGGTCGTGATGACATGATCTATCTATAATCTAATCAAAGTGTACCCTTGTTTCTCTCTCTCTTTATTTCAAACATCATTTTGTTTTATGATTTAACTACTCGCGTCCAACTTCCTCAAGGCCCTTGACCAGTCCCTCGACAGTTCCTTTCAAGGTTTGACAATTGACCACAACCCGGAAGAAGCTACCCTTGGGTCCGGGTGCATAATCAACCATGTATCCCCGAAGAATCATCTTCTCGACCATTGTTTTAGTTCGAAGGGTATTCTCCTCCTTTTCGTCGGACAAGTTTCCCCCAGGAGCATTGTAAAAGCATATTTGCAGACAGGGAGGAGGATCTTGCGACACAAGGACAAAGTTGTCGCTTTGCTTGATGAGGTTGGCTAGGTAGGCAGCCTGCTCAAATGCGTGATCGATTTGCTTCTCGAAACCGGCGGCACCGTAGTAGATCCAAGCCAATGCGAGCTTGAGACTGTCACCACGACGACCACACTGCAGTGTCAGGTCTGCAAGATCCCAGAAGTCACCGCCATCGTTGGTGTGGAACAGGTAGCCAGCAGCGGTGCTGTTAGCCTTGTTGAAGATACCCATGTCGGGACCTAGGAGGAACGAGCAGGTGACAGGGACGTTCATCATCTTATGAGGGTTTACCGTCAGTGAGTCAGCAAGATGGGCTCCGTTAAGCTTATGCTTATGCTTTGCGGAGAAGATGGCCGGACCACCCCAGCTAGCATCGATATGCATCCAGAGACCAAACTCCTTGCAAATCTTGGAGATCTCCTCGAAAGGTTCATATGAACCCATGACAGTGGTTCCTGCTGTGGAGTTGACATAAAGAGGCGTCTTGCCCTCAGACTTGGCCTTGACAACCAACTCTCTAAGAGCCTCAGGCTTCATACATCCGACCTCATTTACAGGGACAGGCCAAACGCTGTTGGAACCCATACCGCAGATCATGGCACTCTTTTCAACCGAGTAATGACCGTGTGCACTTGTAAAGACCACAAAATCATG
This sequence comes from Fusarium praegraminearum, assembly GCA_002093855.1. NCBI lineage: Eukaryota > Fungi > Ascomycota > Sordariomycetes > Hypocreales > Nectriaceae > Fusarium > Fusarium praegraminearum. The sequence continues at coordinate 1,518 of LXHY01000064.1, forward strand.
ATTGCCGTTGCCCTCGGTTCTGCACTCTGGGAACAAAGTGTTGCGAGCAACTACGAGAGAAGTCAGGTTCGAAGAGCTTCCACCCTGACAAGAGATACCACCCGCTCGTGCTCCGGTGAAGCCGAACAAATGAGCTAGTGTCTTTGCCGTGGTCTTCTCAATAATGGTGAGAGCAGGGGAGACTTGGAAAACATGCAGCTGGGTGGCGTTAGTTGTATGTTTTGGGGAGCGGGCGTTGACAACTTGCATTGGTATTGAGGACGGATAGAACCATGTCTGATACTACGCCAACCTAATCTGTTGATAAGTATACATCCCATGCAGTATAATGAATGGAAAGTGACACATACCGCATTTGTGCTTGCATAAAGCTTGTCAAGAAACCCTTGATCCCAAGTATTGACGCTGTTCTTTAGAACTTGTTGAATAATATCCAATAGGCCGTCCTTGCCTTGTCCGTTGTTCGGCAGAGAGAATTTGAGACGCTGGGCAAGCTGCTCAGGTTTTTGAAAGTCTACCAAGACATTACCCTTTACACCGGACTCATCCGGTGTAATATCTCCAGTAGCACGGTCTGCGGCAGCATCATCAGCGGCCTTAATGTAAGGTACGATGAGACCACGAACGGCGTTGATAAGCTGGTGGTGTAACATCAGCGACCAATCAAATGTGATGGATTAAGTATGTTTGTCTCACATCGTCTACTTCTTCAGCCCTATGGAGGTTGGTTGTGGTCATGGAGGGGTTCCCATTGCGGCCGTTGGTTACAGTCATGGCGGCTAAGTTCAGACGTGGTAACGAAAAAGTAACAAATGTAATAACTATGCAAAACCGCTGTATGCGCAAGGTTTCTCAATATATATATGCGGTACTTTATACAGGTGAGATTCCAATTGAGATGATAGAAAAATGAAATGGTCGAGTCATATAAAACTTTGCGACTCGGAACAAACGGTAAAGAAAGCCATAGTTACTTCTCATGTCTCGTGACTGGAGTGAGTTATTGCGTATTTCTGGGGAAAGAGCCATTTGGTTCTGCCGAGTCTTTTCCGGAAGGTCAATTCTACCAACGACAAGTCCTCACTAACGGTCGAGGTTTATCAATACAATGCCTTTCTATACCCGAGTAAACATTGAAGTCTAAGCCTATATGGGTGATAGATGATTGGAATTTGGCAAAGGTACAGGGTAGATAAACGACCAGACCTTTGGATAGACGAAATGAATGACTGACAACTGGGTCTGAGCTGGAATCTTCAACACATTCAGGGTCTCATCAGCTCAACTGAAACAGTGATTCAAACTCAACCCTTGCACAATTTCTTTTCTCCTAATCTTAACCATCACGATGGTACTGCAGCCTCGCTCGTCTTGGAACTTTGGGTCTCGGACGCGCCATTACTGTTGATCGCGCCATGTTCGAGAATCGTTGTGTATCTGTGCGAGACTGTCTGATTTTCGCTTGGGAATATGGATAACCAAAAAGTAAAAAAGTTTCAGATCTTATGTCTGAGACCAGAAGATCACGGGGTCCGTGAAGGCTACAATTGTCAATCCTCGTAAAATTTCTGTCCAGTCAACGGCGTTATTGTGCCCTAAGCATGGATGGACTCGGACTCGGACGAGACAAGGCGAGCAGCCCAGTTCGTCCGCACTGGCACTAGTATAACTGAGACAATGTCCAAGTTGTGGTAAAAAGGAAGGAAAAAATTATAACAACGATGGCTCGAGCATTGAATAGTGCACGGTAGAGCAAACTCAAGCTGACCTGACCTGATGTGATAAATTATGTATTGCTCCATTGTGCCTTGTCCGTGCGCCGAACTTAATTAGATCTAGTTATGCTGCGGGCAGAATAAGAGCCGAAAGTTTGTTAATAGAGTTGTGCATTGAGAATACACAGTAGATAGTACGAACGTTGAGGAGTCGACACTTGGTTACTCTAACATCCCGAGAGTAGAGTGTGGGGGAAATACCTCTCCCTAAAAATATCATGATGAGTTTAAAATGTCAAGATGAAAAGGCCAGGGGCAGCATATACCAAAAATGGAAGTTCAAATTGTCAACTGGCAAGGATTCAGTTATCACTTGCACCACGTCAATTGTGATATTCAATCACATCGGTTGCATTATCTAACCATCCATCCATCCCATCCAGGACATGGATAACAAAGCCAACAGGAACCCAGGCTACGGCCGATTGCGGAGAAAGAAGAGATGAGACGAAATAAAGAGGTTGTATCCGTATGTGATGACTGCATGCCGTTCTTCCGTTACATCGCACATTGCACATGCACATGTACACTGCAACTTACTTTGCCTCTTTTCTTGATATGTTGCACAGAAGCATCCTGCTAAGCTTTACTACTCCCGGTTGTGGTGGGTTTGGCTTGCGAGCTTGTCACTTAGTATCGAGCTGCATGTACAGGCACGCTCTCCACAGGGACTGCAACTCTTAGGTTTGGAGGTGGGCTTCAAGCGAGGAAAATCTCTGCCTTGATCGGGTAGATTTTAACTTTCTCTCTCTCGTGGACCCCGGACAAGCAAAGAAGATAAGGCCTCTCGTTCTTCCACACTTCGACCGTTGAGACCTTACGGACTTCGCGGACCGCGGGCTTGTTAACAACGCAAAGTTTATTGGGGATCAGCACAATCATTGGATAACCGGGGGCTTCACTTATACGATGGGTGACGCGTTGGGAGAAGAGAATAGAAGCTTGATGGTGGCTGTGAAAGAGTGAGTGAGTGAGTGAGTGAGTGAGGCCGAGTACATAAGTGCCTGCCCCTGATTTCTGTTGACGGTCATGGATAGATCTTATCCCATCCCATCCCCATCCCCATCCCTTGTCGCTTCTCGGTTACCCAGCACATCACCGCATACCAGCTTTTCGGGATGGAGTCCAGCCACTGGCCTCTGAGTACAATGCTACCTAAACTAACTGTATTGTCAAGAAATATGGAGAGATAGTCAATTGGGTACCCATCTCTACTGGTAATCTGTACATACTATCTTATGTACTGGTAATGTAATCTCATGTCAAATTCTAGCCCCGATGAAAAAAGCAGCTTATACGTCTCCTCAATGTCCATCTGCAGATCGCAGAATGATCCGTTCACCGGAGACAAAATGTGAATCTAAAATTAATGCTAATGCCTGATGCCCAAATCAAGACACCACATTTATGCATCCGTTTGGGTACACTTTTTTTCTTTTCTTTTACCTTTTACCCCTGCGCCGTGGACCAGACTAAAGGCGCCACAAACGTCTGCGATCCCTGCAGCGCCCCATCTCTACCCAAGCTCTGAGTCCCGTCCATAGGTGCGCAGCTGTGCAGGCACTAATGGACTGCCAACCTAGCGGGCAGCTTCTATACGGTACGCTAACTACAGCGCAGTACCGTACGCGAACCCTGCTAGCCTGCCTGTCTGCCTCCACTATCTAAAGGCTTGCCTTGAACTTGACCGCGGCACCTCCAGCCGTTTTCCCGCTACCAGGGGGGGAAAACCATGGCTGTATCTTGAAAGAGAGCCGAGAGAGCTTGCAGCAGAGAGGGAAAAAGAAAAAGGGAAAAAGAAACAAGAACAAACTCTTCGCTTCTCTTTCCCTTTTGCTCTTTCCCTTTGTTCTCTCTTCTTGTTATCCGTTGTCCCTCTATTGTGTCATTCCTTTCACCAACGACTTTCTCATTACCCCCCTTTAGTACCATCTACCATCCGTCATTAGCTACCAGCTTCCTTTCCTACCTAAAATTGAACCTAGGACAAACTTCTTTTTAAGATTGACAAAAAAGACAACGACAAAAGGGAGAATAAAAATTGTTTGCTTCTGCGCCAGGTCATCAACCAATTCGTCCATCCATTCTTCATCCTTTTTCCCACCCTGCCCTGGATTGAACTGTCTCAGAAATCCAAGCCCCTCTTCTTCCACTCATTCAAATTCTTCGCATTGTGCAATTATCTGGCCAGAAACTCGGACCTCAAAGCTATCTGACCACAACACATAACATCATACTGCATAACGCTACGATCCAGCACCGACCCTTATTTTCATATTATACCACACCCAATCATTGCATACGCACAGCCTCACGCCTCGCAACGCATTTCACTGCGACGGAACGACGACAACCACCACGATCCATAACGATACGAGATTAGACAAGCTCAGATTCAAATCCCGATCCAGGTTTACACAACGTTGCCCGCTACGACATTCAGGAAAAAAGCTACCTTGGTTTTGACACCACCGCAATCCAAAGCCCTTAGCAACGCGCCCGCTTCTAGATCGTTCCTAGAGAGCTCCATCTCTTAGCTCCCTCCATCGCCGTTTCGTTTTGGTGCCTATTACGACGTCTATAGCTCGAGCTGCGCAACAACATATTGCGCAACCAGCTCCTCTCTTTTCTACAACACACTTATACTCTCTCTCACCAATCGATCGCTTCGCAAGCGACACAGCACATCACTCGACATGACGGCCCCGATACAAACACCTGTCCCTATATCCATCACCATCTGCGGCGACGGCGGTTGTGGTAAATCCTCCATTACATTACGCCTTGTCCGCTCACAATGGACATCAGACTATGACCCAACAATCGAGGACTCATACAGTGTGACGCGTCGCATAGATGGAGTTACTTACCACCTCGCCCTTACCGACACGGCCGGTCAGGAGGAGTACCGAGGTATGTGGGCATCGTCCAACCTTGGCGCTGATGCTTTCCTGCTTGTCTACGACATCACATCCAAAGACTCGCTCGACGCTCTTCAGCACTTCAACGAGCTTATCGATATGGAGGCCGAGACCCGCCTCGACAACGCCGACCGCGCACGCCGCGCTGGTCTACGCTCTGGCCACGACACCCGTTCCAGGACCATCCCCCCAGTTAAGCTTGTCGCCGGCAACAAGTGCGATTTGCAAGAGAGCAGGCAGGTTCCCGCTGCTCAAGGTCTCGAGTGGGCGCGCAACCGTGGCTGCGGTTTTATGGAAACTAGTGCGCGCCTAGAGGTCAACATCGAGGAGACGTTTGCGCTTGTTGTGCGCCGCGTGGTTGAGGCACGACGACTTGCCAATGTAGGCAACGATTCAGCACGTTCTAATGCGCGTGGTATGACGAAGCCGTTGACGCCTCTGCCAACTGACAGCGAAAATGAGAAGCGTGCTGTAGGAGTGCGGGGGCCGACTTTGCAAGATGATCATCTTGGAGGAAAGAAGGACGGTGGCTTCTGGAAGAGTCTGCGATGTTGGTAAACATAACTGGCAAAATACATGGGTACGGATGGATAAGGGAGGGGAAAAACCACGGAAGAAGGAAAAGGAGGTTTTGTGCGTCATTGTTGGGAGGGATCTTTCAAAGGCTTCAAAATCATCATATACCAGGGATACCTCGGCGTCTAGGCGATGGGCTTGGGTTTTTTTTGTCAAATTTTTTTATACAGATGCGTTCTGTTCGGGGAGGGGCGGAATAGCCCCTATACATCTGCCATCAGGAGTTCTATCTGCATGGACATTGTTCTTTTGTTTTTTTTTATTACACCTGGGGGAATCTTTGGCACTGTTTAGTATTTTTTGTCATATCTTTTCCGGTATCTCGTCCACTGGCAAGTTGTGTTGACAAACACAGTGTGGCCTGGATGTCAGGGTGCTTTGTCAAAGACCATGGAATCCCGTCAGTAGACGTGGATCACGAATAGCAATGCAAAACTGTCCCCATGAACTGGAAGTTTTCGATCGAGTCTTACAATTTGCATCGAAAAGTGATGAGTCGCATGTTGCGATTCTGAAGGCTAAGTCTCTGAGTTCAGATCAATCATGAATGAGATGTATTGTCTGTACCTGAGTGTTAGACGAGGGCGTTTGCAAACCCAGCTCTACCTTGTGAGCGTAGAATAAAAGAGAAGAGAAGAGAAGTAGAAGAAATGTCATCATCATCGTCATCATCAAGAGATTTACCCTTGTGTCGCCATAAACGCCAGACCTCTATGTCTAGAAGCAGCAGCTTCTGAACTGCCAGCTCACGCCTTAACGGTGCCCCGCCACTTCTTGTAGTCGTCATACTCTAGAGTCGTCTTCTTTCCCTGGTAACGAGTAACCTTGAGATCCAAGTCCTTCCAGCGGCCCCGGCTGCCAGTCCACCCGGCCTTGCGGATGAGGCTAAATAGCGTCTCGTCCTTGGTCCAACCCTGCTCGGAGGCGACATCGGGGAGATATGTGGAGCCGTAGCGACGGCCGCGGTCGTGGAAGGAGAGCCGGATGCCATGGACGCCAATCTCCCAGTCGAAGATGTCGTCAACTTCTTCAAAGTCGGTGAGTAGTGTGACTGCGACCTGCAGCGTCGGCAACTCTGACTTTCTTACGGAAGAGAAGCGGGAGTCGTGGAGGGCAGAGATGAGAGCGTATTCGGGGATGCCTTCGGATAGATCTTGTGATTCAAAGGTGCCGATGCAGCCGCGCAGCATGGGTTCGCCGTCATCCATGGTGTTCCATGTCACGAACAGTGGGGCGGAGGTTGGAGGGATAGGCAGAGAAGAAGTGCTTGTAGCGGGTGTTGAGGCACCTAGCGAGGTCGATGAAGAGGAGGATGAAGCACTGGCGTCAGGGACTGCGAGATGTTGAAGACTGGGATCGTCGAGGGCTTTGGCCGACGTGAGGTCCGACTCGGGCGTGTGAGCCGAGAGTTCCTGGATTTCTTCCAGAGCCAGGGCCTTTCGGTTATTGAGATGAGCATCGAGTGCCTCAAAGCAAGCGAGACAGTGTTCCTTGGTAGCCATCGGAAGAAAGAGTAGACTGGAAAAAGAGTCAGGAGACTTTGTTAGAATGGAATGGTTGTTACGAGAGAAAACAGAGGCGGCAAGAGATTATGCCTTGAGCAAGAGCACGGGGCGAAAGAGACAGTCAGACGTAGAGGCACCGAAATGGAGAATGTGAGATGATAGCAGTTGCAGAGTGTGCAAGAGGGAAAAGAACAGGAGGAGTCAAGGAGATCAGAGTAGAGCAGAGGTTGGTGAGATGGTTCAACATGGAGGGGTAATTCACCTGGTGGAACTGTCGTGCTCGACTCAGTGACAACAAACCCAATTAAGAGACCAATACAATCTAACTAACAGAGTCATGAGGAGGGGTTTTAAGGCGCTAGAGTTGGGACTGTACGTCAATATTGCTTGGAAAAGCTGCATTAAGCTAAAAGCGTCATAATTGCCCATGATTGGAAGAGGAAGCTTTATTTGTTTATCCTCTAAAGACGGGAACATCGAACTAATGTATCTCTCGGCGGTTCAGGCCTGAATCACCCCGCGATCATCGACACCTGGCGGGCTCTGAGTCCACTGGAAGTCAAGTTAACCTTATTTTTGTAACGGACTGGGTCGTCCATTTCTAACCTAAAAGGTAATCTTTGCTTGAAGAAAAGAGAAAACTTGATCGGACGAAACGATTACTACTTTGCAGTGGATGCTACCTATAATGATATACCATATTTTAATGACAGGGTACACTGAATCGTGGAGAGGCGAAGTAAGCTGTAGCGATGATGCTGATACAAAGCCAAGTATCATCTTGCAACCGGATGGCGAACAGCCGCCAGTTTGATCGCCACGCCCCGGTTACAGAATCGCTCAACTCCATGTTTCAAGCCCAGGATCCGACTCTTAATTATTGATGAATCATCTTTAATGCTGGGAGAATACACTTAAGAGCTTACGCAGCTCATGACGGTCAAGCGTCGGCTACTTCAAGTCCCGGATAAGGCGCATAGAGTAGGTAGCACTAGGCTCTCGAATGCCGGGACCGTGTTCCTCAAACACGTCTCATGAAGCTTATTCGGTGTCTCGAGTTGTAAACATAAATCTGGGGGGAGGTATAGAGAAGTTCATCGTCGAGATGTAGACGTGCAGTACAAATAGTTGTGTCTTTCCAGCCAAATCCAATATCTCCTCATGCTGAGCATCTCAATCTAAATTCTTCTTCACTTTAGTTTCTCCGTTCAGTATTTCTTTCTCGTCGCCGGCCGACACCTCAATTCATTTTCTACCAAACCAACTTAGCAATCACTCAACTTTCCTTCAATCAATCAAGATGAAGTTCCAACTCTTTACCATCATCGCTCTTGTCTCTGCCGCCTCTGCCGGCTTGAGTAAGTACAAACTTGGTCCCCGATCTGAATGAAAACCATCTAACATCTTCAAGTCAAGCGAGTTGACGTCAACGTTCCCGCCATGACAGATGCACAGGGCAACGTTGTGGCCTTCAACGCCGCGGAGGTTCCCACCAGGAAGCGACGAGCCCTCGCTGAGCAGCAGAAGCAGCAACAGCAGTAAAAGAAGAAGTATTGATTTAAAAGACTCTTCACCCATGTACTTGGAGTGACTGAGAATGAGGTGGACCTCGTAATGAACAGACGGACGGACCGGACGGTTGCCTCTTTACAAAGAGACAGAATCCAACCCAATCCAATCCGATGGCTTGAGGGATCCCAAGACAATAATAGCGGTTGATTTTTTTTGGGCTTGTTTAGAATAGGATATAAGGTTCGAGAAATGGAAGCACTGCTCACTTGAGCTATTGTGGAATCATGATGCCTTTCTTTAGACTGTAAGACGTAGTCATCTTTGCCGTGATAAGTTGCTTTGCTCCTGAAACTCTGTGGCGGTGTATGTAAGATGAGTTTATTGTTTTGCAAAGTCTATAATGAAGTCCTTCTTATCACTACCTAGTAGGTATGGCCTTTGTCATGTTGTTTAGACATGTCGCTACAGTGGCTCAGTCGAATGCGAGCCAACCAACCATAATTCAGATCTGGTGATTTAAACGGGGGCCAAGACACCGCATTGGATTAGTACCTACCTAAAAGAGTTTCATGAGATGCCCGGGCTCCAAACATCGGGGAGGTAAGCAAGCCTGCATCTCTCCCCTGTTAAGACCTTCTGAGAAGAAACCAAGCAGCCAAGCAAACATGATCCATAGCATATTCCTGGTTAGATCATATTAGGTGTTCGACCTATTTTAGGACTGATTGAAAAAGACGGCATACAACTCTCACAACAAAGTCCTATCATCCAGTCAAAACACATCCTTGACGCTATCCTATTCAAGCAACCTACATGATGCGATGCGACTGCAATCAGCCTTGCGGGCCCTGAAAAACCGTCCACTCAACTAGTCTAGGTCGAGCCCCACAGACCCTAGATCCCCAATTGTGATGACATGGCTTGGCAACTATTGGAGGACCCTATGAGTTGGTAGTCTTGGTCGTTGCAACTTGGAACTGCAACTAGCTGTAATTATTTGTTGTGGCCAAATACCCAGTCACTCTGCTGCTGCTACTGCTTTTTGGTGCCCGTTCTTCGTCATGTCTACTACTGACCTTAGTAGCTGCAGCACCAACAACAGCTCGTTGGTAGAAACAGACCGACACAGATAGACAGAGAAAGGATCGAGGCGCAGCTCACTAACAACAACTCTATGCAGCCAAGATGATATTCCCGGATTTTTGGTCGTGGCTTCTATTCTAGGTACCTCATGCTTTCATTCTCAACTCTCATCCGTTGACCGACCCAACCTCTTGGTGTATACATCCTGGTTTCAGCCCCCACTCAGCGCACTTTTTTACCTATTCCATCGCCACTTTTTTCCTCTCCTAAACTCGAGTCTTTGGGGTATTCGATGAGGCAATGCATTTCCCCTCTCTCTCTAAGCGAAGCTTGCTGGTTTGAGTCCAATGTTCAACAATGCCATGGCCACAGTCTATGATTCCTCCTCTTGTTGCTATTTACAGGGCTAGCAAGTGGAGAAAGGGAGTTGACTCTTGCTTTGCTTTTTCACAATGAAACTCAAAATCAGCCTTGCCGTTTTCAAGAACCAGGACGGATTCGATCCTGAAGCCATGGGCGTTAAAAATACCTCTCTCTTTTCAGAACCTGCCTGAGGCGTGTGCACTACGCTGCCTCGCGCTTAACCCTGGCGTTAATTTTTGGAAGGATTGCTTCATTTACCGTTCGAGGACCCCCCAACTCCGTCTCCGTAGGGGCCGTTGAGTTTTAGCTAGGCTCGGTAGTAAGACAGAGGTAGAGAGGATGGCTGGTAGCTTTTGTTTACTCCCTTTTCTTGTGACTGAAGCTGAAAAAGCCAAGCTGACTTTAAGGCTGACTCTGTATATCTCAACTCTGAGAAGAGCAATCTTTCCTTGACGAGTTCCATAGGAACCAACTCTTCGTAGGCCTGCAACCAACCAGGTACTGAACTGAACTGATCTGAAGTGGACTTTGGTTTTTACCGCCAGCAAATTAACACCTCTGTGCCATGTCGGAAAGTCCCCTCTGTCTGAGCTGTTCAACCATGTGTCAGCAAAGCTCTCCTCTCAGCCGCAGCCCTCCATCAGCACTAAGCCCAATTCCAGTTGAGTAACCCAGCAAGGCGTCACTCTGGACTGCATAATGGTGGAGCGATGGCTCATAATCCCTGGCCCCATTGATATTGAGCAAGAGGGCTGAGTTCACTTGGGCTGTGGGGAGCGGAGGCAGAGGCTTGATTTGTTGTGTGTTGTGCAGTGCAGTGCAGTAGCTGGCAGTGAATAAATAAGAAGGCTGGCCCCCGACTTGTGGCGAGACCTGCTGATGTTCAAACAACTGATTCTTGATGAACAAGGAACCTTGAGGTTTTGCAGGATCACAATCACAATACAACGCACGCAGGACGAAGGCGAAACAGAACAGGCACGACAGCTACAGAACACAACACAGCATAATACCCAAGCACCCTCATGACCGTGATTACACACCTATAGCCATCTGTTACCGTATAAGAGACGAAAGGCCCCAAAACAAAAATCATTGAGCAAACAAGACTCTGGAGGACAGAAGACGGACAACATCACAGTCCAGTGCAGGGCACGCTCACCAGACACTCAAACAACACATCAAAGAGACTCCCAAAACACAACTAGAAACAATCACATAGAATGCTTCTGAACGGAAACCATCGTGCCCAAGCACAGTTCGACCGATCGAAATGGCGTGCAATGGTCCTCTTCCCCACCTGGGGCCTTCAACTATGTCTATCCATGGCCATGATGGGTCTCTTCGCCTATAGACTGGGCGACAGCTTGAAGGCGAACAAAGATGACGACAAAAAGAACGACGACCCTACAATTGAGATCGTGTAAGTGGGCAGAAAACCGCCCAGCCAAACTGGTTGTTTACTGACCTCTTGAACAGATGGGAGGCTACCAATGTGGCCCTGTGGTTCGTCGCATCTCTGTGCAGTTTCGTCGAAATCGCCAAATACTTCGCAGAGGCCCTGACGCCATGGACTATGCTCTTCACGCACGTTATCAAGTTGACCTGCGCTGTTGCCACTCTCGCCCTTGACATTGTTATTTACACTGAGAAGCACGATAAGCACTACTCACTGGTAGCTCTGGCGCTGGACTGTGCCTTCATGTAAGTCCCCGTCATCACAAAACCTTATCAAGGAATCTTATATTGACATGCACTAGCATCACCTCCCTCGTCTTGGTCTTCTACTCGGTGCGGAGATACCGTCGCCTCTCCGCTTACGATGAATATAACCATCCCGTCAACGTCAAGCCGTATGGTTTCAACGACGATATCGAGCGCGATACTTCATATGCTCGGCAGTCAACGGACAAGCGCTACTCCTCAGCATCTTCCCGAGCAAGCATCATCTCCAAGCGTGAATCAGTCGAGATGAACACTGTCCAGCGAACGCCCAGTGTGTACTCGCACAAGCGTGATACGCAGTTTGACGACTACGTAGCACGCCGCGGCTCCGCGACGAAAGAACGTATTGGAAGCGGAGATTTCAGCTACGCCGGGGCCCAGGGGGAAGTTCAAGAGTCTGGAGCACTTACGCCTACTGGAGCCACGCTTTCCCCCACTCGGCCAAGAGGATACAGCAGCGGTCGAGCAGTTAGCTGGACCAGTGACAGAGGTCTAGTGGCCGTCCCAGAAGAGGAGGATGATTCAGCGGCCGGAAAGGAGTCCAAGTTAGAGAAGGAGAAGAAGGACCGGGAAGCTCTCTTGGGCAACACCCCTCGCGAGAGTGTTGACGGCCAAATCGTTGCCCAGGAAGTTGACTTGTCAGACCCCAAATGGCAGCGTGAATAAGATGCATGATATTGGAAGACGTGGGAATAGAATAGTCCATCGGACTGATGCGAGAACAAACCTACTTGATCCAGGTGGTTTACGTCTCTGTATGATTGTATATATATATACCCAGGGGGGAAATGGCGTTCTGGGGAGGTCTAACCTTGTGGCTTGAATGTTGAACCAGCTTTGTTCATAGCGATTAAAATGAAGATTCTTAACAACTGGACTTGCCTTGTTGAGATTAACGTGTTCTCCTTCTGTGTATACCTGGCGGTATTAGTGAACCTACCACCACTGTGTTTCGGAGACTGAACAAAACCAGTCATCTCGGTGGCATTTGACGGCTGTACACATATCAGCTGTGGTCGCTGCATGATGTGTCAGTAGCGCTTTGATACTTCGATCATGTTGATGAGTCGTTGGTTGATTAACATGAGACACGTTGACTATCAGTAGACAAGCCATAATGTAATTAAGTGGCACATGTTCGCACCGTTGACGTGTCATTTGAAACGTTATAATGGGAGCACTTCTTTTTCTGAATCATCATCCCGGATTATTCGGTCAACAAAAGCTTATGCACGATATGACAGATGCCAAGCTGGATTAGGTAAAATGGTCAGAGAACTTGGAGCCGTGGTCGAATTGCTTCGTTTGTCGGATAGAATATGGCACCACCTTGCAAGAAGCCCTGTCTTGCAACTTAGGTCCAGAGTCTTTCAGCTGTTCGTTTTATTTTTATTTTTTACCTTAACAAGTCTTGGGTGTAGCGTAAGAGTGTTTATAGCAATTCAAGACGGAACCAAACTTTCTCCCTCTATACCCATAGTTGGTTGTTGCAAGTTTTGATGTTAGTTGGTAGCACTCATATGAGCTCGAGATGCGAGCCGTCAGTCGTCGGAATAATATCTGTTACCGATTCTTGAGGAAGGACATCCCAGCCAATGATCGTCCAAATAGTTATGTAGTCGCTGATAATAAAGACCCCATTTCGCACTTAGCGGATGTACTTGTAGATGTCTGCCTACCTATTCAAGCGGTTTTGATAAGTGGTAAAATGAGTTGAGAACGTAGGGAGATATGTTTCTGAGCCTGTTTATTAGGGTATCAGAAAATTTGGCTGCTGGAAGCGTAAAGAAACCAGATAGGTCAGATTATGTGACTTAAATGATACCTCTCAGGCTGTTTGATTTTATACTTTCAAGCTTAGAGGCCAATTTCTGATATCCTGAAGGCAATGTAGTCAAACAGGTCGAGATGGAAGGTGCAGTGGAGATCGATCTACCCTGAGTGCGGGGTTAAACGGGTGCCTTGCATTAGCGGAGGTGGGCAGGAGCATGGAAGCTACCCCACTTCCCTAAACCTCTGAACGTAGCTTCCATTCACGACAAATGATAATTCTGCCTACCTTCCACTGCAATCAACTGCTCAGTCTATGAAGGGAAACTTGATCAATGATGTTTCCAAGAATACGTGGCTTATCCACTGAAGAAACACAGCTTAATCGCTTCCTTATGGCTTGACAAATAGGTACCGACTGGAACTGATAGCCATATGGAAGTTCAGTCCCGTCTCACTACCGTTTAAGAGGTCTTTCTTTCATCCAGAAACTAAAAACAAAGGCCATTGCAAAGTGGGCAGAAGATGAAGCCATGGTCCAAATGATGGCAATCTGGTAGCTCCACCTTACTTGATTGGCGATGTTGGGTGGCAATTCCTTGATGTACTCTAGACTCTGCCGGAGCAAGCGAAACAAACGCAAGGGTGTAACCGAACAAGTTTAGGAGGAAGAACTTTTCGGTTCGCTTGATCACCCAACCGCACACAATCGAGGCTGCGACAGTGGACATCATCACTGGGACAAGAAGCGAGCCGCTCTGAGCGGCGCCTAGCCCCTGAACAGCCTGGAAGAAAAGAGGTATGTAGAATATAACTGAGATCTGCCCAGCAACGGCAGAGAAGTTTACCATATAAGAAGAGAAAAGAGCGCGATCAAAAATGATATGCCCGGGAGCAAGTGGATACGAAGCAACCTTGAGTTCGACAAAGACGAACAACCCGAAAAGCACGGGAGTCAAGGACAGGGCAATAATGGTGATGTTGTGTGACCACCCCCGATTCGACCCGGAATCCAGGCCAACTAGAAGTGCGATCACGGCTGTCACGAGGGTCAAAGCGCCGAGGAAGTCAACTTTTCGAATCTTGGAGAGCCAGTGATCGTGCTCTACTGGTGGAAGGTCCAAGACGAAGTAAACAGCAATGAACGCAACAAAACATAGCGGTACTTGACCCAGAAACGACCTGAATATATGTCAGTTAACTTCAAATATCTCATGACGTGATACGCTCGGAACTCACCACCGCCAACCGATAGAATCCGCCATAAAGCCCCCAAGGGGCGCCCCCGTGGCAGTCCCAGCAAAGAAGAGAACACTGATCTTTCCCTGCCACACTCCGCGCTCCTTTAGTGGCACTAGGTCACTGAGGAGAATGGTGACCACAGAATTCATGCCTCCTCCGCCCATGCCAGCTATAGCACGCGCAATGCAGACCTGGGCCATTGACTGGGCCAGACCACAGCCAAGACAGCCAATGGCAAAGACGGTATAGGCAAATAGCAGACATGATTTACGGCCAAAGATATCGCTAAGCTGGCCGTAGAGAGGCTGTCCGCTTGTGAGTGTCAGGAAGTAGCTGGTGAGATGTCAGTTGATGTTTATACTGGTATTTTATGTTGATGGTCTCACGCTGTGGCAATCCAACTAGTATTATTGAGAGCATGGAGTTCGTTACCGATCTTTGCGTAGGTTGCGACTGTTATAAGTTGATCTGCAGAAGCCAAATAAACCTAGTACCATGTAAGTATATCTTGTTGTTTTGGAAAAAAATGTTAGAATCCGTACACCAATACCGACAGCTGCCAGAAGTACATTCATTTTTTTATCCGAGTACATTCGCGTTGGAGCACTATTTTCCACCCGTTGACCATTCTCAGTGTCTCTGATACTTGTGTTATTGCTTCCATCGTCTCTGAGAAGCGGTGAAACTTCAGATGGACTCTCTGAATTCGCCGTGTTCGTCATTCTTACTAAGTATTGTTTTACTAAGTATTGTTTATGGGGGAACGCAGGTGTCGAAACGAAGAGATTGGTTAGAGCAATGCTATCACAGATACAGAGAAATGAGAATGCATTTATAAGTAGGCTTAAACCATATCACTTTCTATGATATAACATGTCTAAATACTCAGACTATTTTCTTACCTTCTATATCTGACAGTAAGAGTGAGATCTGAGCAGCCATCAGATGAATCCAACGGAAGCCATCATGTCATAAGAGACTAGTTTCACAACAATAAGAGCGAGTGAATCTAGTCAGGGAAGAGGGGGAATGCAATGATGTTTGCCTGCTGTTTAGTTGACTGCTATCCAATGCTGGGCCCGATCGGTATGACTGGCCTCAGGATGCGAGTATCTTTCATAAGCCCCGTGAAGCAAGAGAATCCAAGATACTAGTCGGCTTGTATGACTTGTGCACTACTTTTGTCAGACAGTCAGACAGAATATGCTGGTTTTTATCTGCGTGGTGGGTTGGGAAGATGCTATTCATGTTTGTATCAGGAGGCGTACTACTACAGGATGAATTACAGTGGTCCAATGAATTGGCACTTCCTGTTGTAACAATGATCAACTGAACCACACATATGAGAAACCAATGACTGCCCTTCCGACGTGGAACAGAAACTCAGGCTAAAGTGTGTTGTTAGTTCTTACTGCGTAGCAAGCTCTTGTACAAAGGTACGGTGAGACAACGCATTGACTACCGATTGCCCAGTTTGCATATTAATTTACAACGTAACTTTTCATCTGTTTGCATCGTATTGATAACACGAGGATGTTGATGTGCAAAACATTACTAAAATAGAAGCGCATACAAGAGTTAGAAAGCAATGATTTATGACTAGAAGATGTTTGTTTATTATGGCTTTTATCTTTGATGTGAAATGTGGAAGTTGGTCTGTTGGACTTGTTGATAGTGTTTAGATTGGAGACTAATCCGGGCTAGAAATTGAATGTTTTCCGCTGACCAATACCAAAGGCGTCACAGAGGAGAGACAACACCACGTCATAGCTGTGTCCTTGTCGAATGTCTACTGTACGGTAACATTTTGCCCTTTTGAGCACTCTGGGCGATGAATGCATTCGGATATTGCAGGATGATTTAGTTATAGAGGGTGGAGTGATACCATCAGACTCTGCAGTGTGTAATTAGCTGTGGAGATGCTTGGATGCACGCTGGGGGGATCGATCGCCCCGAGCGTGCATAAAACGTGACGTGTTGAGTTGGCGGGCGATCAAGAGCAAGGGTCGATATAACAAGTCCGCGGCTACATTTGCTAATTGATCACTTCGGCATGCTCGGCTTGGTGACGACAAGGCGTGGCGCAGTAAGGTGAGTCTCTGAAGAAGAAGTCCACACTCCACAGACAGTGAAGAATGGGATATGGATAATTACAGCCATATGACTTGAGAGGAGGGAGAGAGGTTAAAGACCCTTCCAGTCGGTTCAGGCCGATAACATTGACTTGATAGATTCGCCCTTTTAGGTAAGTCGGTAGCTACTCTGTAACTAGGCTGTGTAACTTGAGTACATTGTAAAACGAGATGAAAAAGATGGGTCTTCATGCATGTTACGAGTTGGCCACCCACGAGGAAGAGCTGCAGTTGTCCGATGCTTTTGAGTTTATTGGTATCACGATTTGAGTTGTGGCATAGAGTACAAAGCACGAGTATAACCCGTATTTTCAGGAACAAGGACTAGGTAGCTAAGTAAGCTGCTTGCTAATATCATGTGGTCTCATTTGCAGCATCGAATTTTCTATGAATCATTATTAATTGCAAATTGATTACCTTTTACTGTCATTTTCCTTCTTTCGCAAGGTATTAGGTGGTTAATTCTCAATTAATGCAGGGGTGGGTGGGAAGTGACGTGGATTCAGCTGTCGTGAATCAAGTTCCCCCGCTCAAAACTGGATGGAGATCCAATCTAATGGTCGTTTCACCCTACGCATCCTAGTCCTAGCCCCAGTAAAAAGTCCCCTGCTTGCGGATTGCCATGAACCAGAACTTGACGAGCCACATTCAGATATGTAGCTCGCCTCCTTCCCCCCTCCAAACGGTTGACGGTTCACTTTGAAGCGGCAAAAGAGCCTGGACAAGCCACGACCAAGCCTCCATTTGCCATTCCCGAGGCATGTATAAGCTTGCTTGCTTTTGCATGATCCTAAGAGAACGCCCGGATCCCAGTGGCCTGGTCCAAACTTTAGACTGACCGGTTATGGCAGTTTCTCGATGAAACCCTACCTTGGGATGTACTTTAGGTGCTAATTAGTAGGTAGACTAAAAGCCAAGTAAAAGTGAACAGCCCGGGCAAGGCGGGAAACATTTGATGGCAGGTGGAAGAATACCAAGACCCAAGACCCAAACCTGCCTAACACCAAGAGATGGATCGACTCGAGGCCTCCTTCCCTTGGTTAATTCTGTTTCGCCTTCCATCTCCCATCACCTTTTTGTTCCTTCCTTGTTTACCTTGGCTATTCCTTCTTACTCAATAACACTTTCTTCTATTTTCATTATCCACACACTATCCCTTCTCTCATTATCCTTCACTTCTTTCCCATCTCTCACACGCACACATTGATTGCATCCCACTTAGATGGGAACTCGTCCCACTTGATTCAATATCAATCTAAAAGCCACTACAAACTACTCCATTCATTCATTCATTCTCTGCTGGTTTCACCTGTCTCTCGTCTCTCCCTTCCCCACTTGATTTCTACCTGGATGCTCCCTCGAGGGGTGCGTTTCCCGTGATCCCCTTCGATCCATATTATCTAAAGGATTCCAGGGCCCGGCATTTCATGCGTTTTAGTTACCCAGCCTTTTGCATTACTTTGCTGTCGCGTCCCCCGGTTGCACTTGTTTTAACTTGCTTCAAGTTACGGCATCATCCCTCCCCGTCGTCCCAGGTTGACACAACAGATTTCGTCTCATCATGGCTACCATGTTGAACACAAACTCTCTGCAACCGCCTAAAACGGGCTCCTCTCGCTGGTCTAAAGCTCTTCCGGATGTCCCAGGCCCTGACGACCCAAGCTTTTATGACGATTATTACGAAGAAGCTTCCCCTCGTCTGCCACCAGCAAAAGAACTTCCTCCACCACCACCGCGCTCGACTAGTATAGGCAACGCAAACGCAAAGTCATTGCCACCATCACTGCCGCCGTTGCATCTGCTTTCAGTCGATTTCCCTCCATCTGGTCCGCCCAAAATGGCGATCCCACGTCGACCCATAGGCAAGCTATCGGCGAATCCACCACCACCACCCCAAAAGGAGTCCCAGCTGCCATCTCCGTCGCAAGCACCTCCCTCACCTTCCGACTCACTGTCGAGTATCTTATCAGCCTACTCGCACTCTTCGGGCGAATCACTGGTTAGATCACCATACGAAGCTAACAACAGTGCTTTCCAAAGTGAGGCAAACACATCCCCAAGCCACCAAGTTCCACCTGCCAACACCAAGACTGGCACGTTGGAAAGCGCCCCCACCCGGCAACACCAGTTTCAGCAACATCAACATCAACAATATGATGCACCCAAGTTGCCTGCCAAGGATCTCCGAACACCACCCTTTCCTTCCAAAGGCGCCAAGTATCATCTTCCAGCAACTCCTGCTCCCATTCGGAAACCAGTCCCAGAGAAGAAGTCACCTGAACTGAACTCTCCATCGTCTCAGTCTCAGTCCCAGTCCCAGTCCCAGCAGCAGCCTCAACTTTGGCGTCGTCGATCTTCAAAGGCCGACCGAGGTATTGAGCTTCCCGACCTGACGCTTGCGTCCAGCCACGGATCGACCGCCGCGACACAACCAACAGTCGCACAGCCACCACCCGTTCAACAGCCTGCCTCAATCTCCACAGCCCCGACCTGGCAGCCTGGGAGCACCAACGCAGCAGCTCCTGCTGGCCAGGACGTTAGACAGGCGCCAGCTGCTGAGCAGGTGCTTGAGAGCCCGACAATGGGTGGCAACAGCTCCAAGCTTAATCGTCTCAAAGACAAGCTCCAGTTTCACCGAAGAGGGAAATCGTCGAGCGACACGACCAAGTCTCCAAATCAGAGACCTGGGGTACACCGCCCTCCCACTCCTGAATATCAGAAGGAAGATATTAAGACACCCATTGTGGATTCAATTGTTTCGCCTCTATCGCCCGCTTCATCCCCGGAGCCTGTTGCGCAGGTGTCGCCAGAGCTTCCTGATGATATCCCCCAAATTTCTCCCCAGCGCCAAAACCAGGAGCCATCCAGAAATACAGGCAGCATTACACGAAAAGCTATTACAGCTCCCAAGCTTTCAAGTCCCGGGCAAGACAAGCCTTTCTCCGAATCATTAAATTTGAAAAATGAATCTCCGCTAGTAGGATCACTGCCTTCTTCGCTCACTGATTCAAAGGGCAGTGGAGGATCCTCCAGTAGTGATACTGCGGTCCACCAGGTTCAACCTCCTGCAGAAGTACCTTCTAGGTTCCCACCACGAGATTCATCTTCTCGATCGAATGCTCTGCCCCGACAATTATCAGCTGAACACGACCCACGGTTGGTACCGTCCGACTCTCAAGGGCCTCTTTACAGAGGCAGAGACGGCACCCTGTACCCGGAAATGAAGGTCATGCAAGAGTACGACCCGCAAGTCGCATATTTCCCTAGACAGTACGAAACTCCTATCGCAGAGGGCACTATCTTCAAAGCACCACCTCTCAAAAAGTCACACTTCGCTTGTTATCATGGACATAAGACGATGAACCGCCGAACCAACAGACATTACCCATTAACATGCCAGACTTGCGACAAGTCAGATGTTGAAGATCGATGGACTTGCACCTTCTGCCATTTACGAATATGCGAACCCTGCGTCAAAAAGCTTCACAACAGTAGCAACGACCTACGCCGTATGGTTAATAGCCTGCAGCTTACGGCATAGATCTACGCATACCAACACTACCACCATCCAATTTGTTTTTATAGGACTCACCTGTCAACCACGACTTTTTACAACCATGTTATTAGCACTTATCGTTATTGTGCTTTTCTTTTGTTGCGCATAGAGGATTGCCACGGGCTTGCTTTGTTTGATACATTGCATGTATTATATGAGAGGGTTATCCATGGAAGGAATCCCCGAGGGAGGATATAGACGCCGCACGATGTTATTTGTTGCGGATCGGATGATACCACACTTGCTATCAGTAGCACACCGGTCAAAAAGGACGCGAAAGGAGGAAACGAGGAGTACATGTTGCCCAAATGTTGTTGGCCTGATCTCACGATATCAAAGAGAGAAATGGGCTCATGTTTGCTGCTGTGATAGGGCACAATCTGAAGGATACGAATAATATCGTGATACCCTAGATGGGATTGCGCTAGGTACTGATGAATGCCAAGAAGAACTCTTAATCCAAAAAAACAACACCAATCTGCATTAAGTGAAACTATTGACGTTTGGGCTGGGACGTGATCCAGTGCAATTCATGAAGGTATGAAGAGGAGCATTTGAGAGCGAGTTGCACCAGACGTCATGAGACTTGACTTTTGCAGACCTCTTACATAATGTCGAACTCAATTGATCTGTCGTGGTTTCTAGTCAAACAATTGCATACCTGAGATGGTTCCCTGACTTGGATTAAACATCTGTCTCAGAGCTCCCTTTGCGAGTTTGCGTCTCAGCTCAGCTAGTCAGGTTCCAAGCCCGCGTTACAGGATCGAAGATCCGCCACTGCATGCCCAGCTCCACTCGTACCTTACTTACCGTACTTAGCCCTGGCCGTGCTCCGGCTAACGGAATCCACCTGCCAGCGTAGCTTACCGGTACCCGTAGCCCACGCCCAAGCGACCCTTACCTCCTCTCATCACAATAAACATTCACTAAAACATCCCATTCCCATTCCATCTCGAGACAGATTGTGAAGGGAGATCAAGATGTCCACATTGCAACGCTCAAAATCACTTCGTAAACCTGCCCCTTCCTCTTCTATTACTACAACAACAACAAGATCTGCAGCAGCTGCTGCAAAATCCACAGATGCAGACAACGCACCGAGTCGTCTCCCTATCAAGCCTTTGGCCAGGAGTGCAACAACCCCCATCCCAAACACTTCGACTAGAACCTCGAGGAATGGTGCATCAGGCCTTTCGAGGACGGCTTCTATCAAACAGCCTACTAAATCAGCAACATCGGAATCTGTGAAGAGAGAAACTAGATATCCTCCTTCAACGACAACTACGAGAACACGACCAGCGGTGAGACCGACCTCGGCAGATGGCTCGGCCCAAGCTACCAGGAAAACTCCAGTCCCTTCACATACGCGTGCTAAGAGCACCGCGACCGGATTGAAGAATGCACCTACACTGAGACCGTCTTCATCGACCTCGTCGGCCAGTAGTACCACAACTACGAGCACTACCACCACCGCCGCTACTAAGCCGACTCGCATTCTACGCTCTTCGACAACGCCCAAGGTAGAAAAGTCTTCTGGCGCTGCACCTCGCCTTCGACCAGCCTTCTCGACCCTCCAGCAGCATTATTCGCCTGCCAAGTCTTCAGCCCCGAAACCCTTGACCTCAACGTTCCTCGCACCACCCTCGCCGTCGAAGCTTCCTGCCAATGTCGCCGCATCTGCCGAGACAAGCAAGCTACAAACAGAACTTTTGCAGCTGCATCTCTTGCATCGGGATGCACCCGTTGTCGATGCTGCATGGAGAGCCAGTGCTGAATGCAAGCTTGGGGAACATTTCTCGAACATTGCTGCTGAGAGCAAACAAGTTGATGACCAGGAAAAGGCGGAGGCGGAGAAGGGGAATGTCTTAGCGCTTCGCAAATGGGCTGTTGGGGGTGGCCTGGAAGAGCGTATCCAGGTATTGGACTCGGTCATGAGTGGTCTCTGGGCACTGGAGGAACCCGGTGGTCGCTACGCCAGGGCCGTAAGACGCTTTGAGCGGTGGGTCGAACAGATGTGCGAGATTGAAGAGGCACGGCGTGAGGGTGGCGCGTTGCTGCAGGAGAGCGAGGTGCTTTTCATTGGTGAACTTGATTCTGCGTGGAAGGATGAATGCGCCGGTTTAGTCCGACGATTGGATGCCCTGAAGCGACAACTCGGTGAACTGGGAGACTTTCCAACAGAAGATGAAGAGGAGGAGGAGGATACCAAGGAACGATCAAGTCTGCAACGCATGGTGAAAGGGTCTCGAGAACTCGTACATGGTATGCTGACGGAATTGAATGTCATGGAGGATATTGAACGCGATGCGCTTGCGCGTGAAGATGACTGGATCGAGAGGATGAACCGAGACGAGGACGCTGATGATACCCCAAGAGCTGGAGCAGTTTGGAGAGTTGTATAAGACGGCGTGATATGTTGAGCATGTTTCGCGTGTACTTCCTGATTATCAGATAAACCAACGCGGCATATAGCATAGGCATGAGCGACATCACAGCAGGCGATTTATTTTCTTCATGTAACGAATAGATTGGCGTTTCCTTCTTCCTCATAGACTCGTGATAGAGTTGTTATATGAGTCCATTGGCTGTTCTACAATAAGCCATGATAAGTAGAACATGCTCCTATCTACTCCTTGTTGTTCGCATAAATCAATCGGATATCAATTGAAAACAGACATTCCGCATTCAAACGTCAAGTCTTTCGGCTCTAAATTCTAGCTCGCAAGAAAGCAGCTGATGTTTTTTTGTGTTTTGTTTCTTTTTTTTGTGATGTAGTCTGTGTTGTCACGCCTTGGAGGCTCCTCGACCTCGAAACGAACGCCCTCTAGATGGTTTCCATGCAAAAGTCAAGTGTCGTCATGAAGAAATAGCAAAATCATCAATAGTAGGAAACGAGTAGAACCCAGATACCAACAGCATATTCATCGATGCCTGTAATTGGTTTTTGGAGGAGTCAGGCAAGGCCACTGATTTTCCAGTTTCGTAGAACCAGGGGAATAATGGAAGGAATAGCTTCTCGTCTAGCTACCCCGCGATTTTCGTATGATGCCAGACCCCACCTGGTTGCGAGAGTATTTGACGTGGTTTTGCATGGGATATCAGGCTACGGCGCAAAAACTGGGTAGAGATGCTTGGTATTATAGCTAGCTTGGGAACGGTATCATAGGAAAGCCCTTCGAGGGAAGCTGACGCCCTCGACAGCGGGCTCGTCAACAAACCAGCTGCAGCGCTCGCCAGTGCCCTCGTTGACAAGGGTACAGGGCAGGCCACCTTCGGTATCGAAGATTTGCTTCATGATGTCCTTCTTGCCGCCTCCAGTAGCGACAAATGCAACGCGGACGGCGTGGTTAACCACAGGGAGGGTGAGAGTGATGCGCTTGGGGGGAGGCTTGGGGGAATCCTCGATAGGAGCGACCCAAGCGTTGACCTCGCGGAGCAGCTCGTGGCCAGGGAAGAGAGAGCAGGTATGTCCGTCGGGTCCGCATCCGAGGAGGAGGAGGTCGAAGATGGGCAGACGAACAGAATCGCGGCTGGCGAAGCTAGCAACAAGGGTCTGCTCGTACTGGTCGGCAAGTTCCTGGGTGTCGTTCAGGTACTCGGTGTTGATGGGGTGGACGGTAGGCTTTTGATCCTCGGGGAGCTTATCCAAAAGCTCCTTCTTCAGAAGAGCATAGTTGGAGTCTTCGTGGTCGAGAGGTACGGCACGCTCGTCAGCGAAGAAGATTTCCCAGCGTGCGAAATCGACGACATCGTTGGGACCGGAAGAGGGGGCCAAGAGGGCCTGGGCGAGTGTCTTGGGCAGCGAGCCACCAGAGACACCAACCTTGAAAGCGCCGTGTCGAGCAATACCGGCAGCCTGGCTCTGAATAACGTACGAGCGCAATGCTGGGGCAAGAGCATTCGTGTCGCGGAAAGCGAAGAGGTTGGGTTGTGTTTTACCCATCGTGACGTTGTGATATGAGCTTTTGAAGCTTGTAGTGAGTTATGAGGGAGGTAAAGAAAAAATAAAATGGCAAGACGAGAAAAGGCAGATGTCAGAAAGGTTGATGAGTCTTTTTTCCTGGAGCTATAAATGATCCTTGACAAGTGTGGGAAAAGCGAAAAGTACAAGCCAAGGGTATGGAATTGGTAACGAAAACAGAGAGATTGTAAAGACGTGGTTTGGCCGTTCGTGGAATAATTTGATAAGTCGTGTAGACTGGAAGCTCAGAGGAGGCGGGGTTCCATGGAAACCCGCTCGACGGGTTTTCTAGTTTCTGGCAAGTAGTAATTGGGTACCTCCTTCGTCATAACAGTGGATTAAATTCGGCAATCGTCGTTCTGGGTAGGCTTTGAAGATGGGGAAGTACATACCCACGCGCGAGTAGTACCAGCAACTGTGGGCGGAAGGTACGGGGCGGGGATCTGAAAAGGACAGACGGAATGGAATGAACCACGATAGCTTCTTGTGTACCTCGTAATGACAACAAGATGTTAGTACCTACAGGTAGACAGGTACCTGCTGCCAAAGTACGGCAACAGCCTAAACATGTCTCAATTACTTGCCGTTGACTGCACAGAAAAAGAACTCCGGGCGGTGACGTGCTAGACAGCACAGTAGTTTGCTATTTTGACTTTCTGACTCTGGCCTATCTGAGTTGTGTTTGGTTGGTTTTCTCTGATCATGTTTCAAGATAATGCAATGCAAGACAGGACCTGGACCTGGACCACTGCACCTGTTTAACCGTGTGCTAATGGTAAAAAGCTTATCGGAGGGCCGTTTATTCCAGGTCAGTTACCGGTTGACAGGTTGGAGGTTGTCCGTTGGCCTAGGTTAGTAGGTAGGTACTAAGGCAAGCATACAGTGCAGTAGATAGCACGTGGCAATCTTCAAGCATAAAGACCCTTTGGTGAGAAGATAATTACACATGGGATGCTGTCGCCTTATGCGATCTTGAAGCATACCTACCATAAAAGGTAGGTTATCAGATCGGGTTACAGCGTACTGCCACTGAACATTACCTGTCCGATCCCAGTCGAAGATGCACAGAGGCCAGTCCAGTGTAACATCATCATCGTCGCATGGTGGTGACACAGCACGTCTACAGTGCAGTCATCAAAAGTCAAAACACCCGACACTACTACTGTGAGCCTGCGGCTCTTTTGACATGCACGACTGCTGGGCATGTTCGATTCGCTGTATCGGAATGCTCAAAGGCAGAAGGTCTGTTACTGCTGCTATCTGTATGAACTGGATACCTTGCAATGTTTCCGAGTAATTTGTTTACAATGACTGATAAGAACACACCAACACGTGATAGTGGAATTAAAGCCTCATTTCATCGACAAGGGGGAAAAAACATGACAAGAACTATCGACCGACGACAAGCATGTGCCTGTCTTTTTCGGCTTGGCAAAAAGCTAGAGACTGGCGACGGTTATGACGTAGTTGCAGTATCGTCAGGTCGTACCGTTAATTTAGTCTGTAGACGTTTAAGCGCGCCGCTAGTGGTTTCGCTGAAGCTTGTCAAGCTCAGTCTTGTCATGGATGTCAAGCAGTGCAGGACTAAAAAATCTAGACTTTTGCTGCAGACGTTGGAGAAAGATGGAAACTCTGTAAGTATTGTCGGAGCCCAATCCTCTTACACATCAGCTGTGCCTCGAACCAGCAGTTGAATCCTTGGTCTGTCACTCAATGGATGCATGTCTCTCTCTGCTTTCTGCCCCTCACCATCAACTACGACCCCTCCATTAGTTAATACCCTGAAATATTTGACCCCTCCCATCCTTCATCGGGCAGATCATACGTACCCTCCAACGTTCTTGATGGTTCTCGTTCGTCCAAAGACCCATTCGCCTAGCATGTCTATCTTGTCACCTGACGAAAGATTACGGCATAAGCCGCTCGTTGCCTTTGACACCTTGGAGAGGGGTAGACGCACTTCTACATGTTGCAAGAGACGGCGAGCAAAGCCACGACCTCTGCCAAGTTGGTATCTGAGTTGTGATGAGTTTCATCAACTGATATTAAGATTAATGAGAGTGGAACTGAATCCTCTCTGCAAGTGCAGCGGGTTTCTCAACGTTGAGTTTGCTTGAGGAAGTCAGAGATTGCTTTTACTACTATCTGGCTTTCTTAATGAATACCGTGATTGGTTACTTCCCCTAGACCATCACTAATAAATAGTTACCTGCCGGGCCGGCCACACGATGCCGTGCCGAAATACTACTGTGATTCAGGCTACAAAGTCCATAATACCTTGGTACTGGTGATGAGACGATAATGAATCAGTGACGAAAAAGAGCACCTATAACTACTAACTGGCAAACATGTCAACTCGACCTCTGCCTTTTGTGTGCAAATTCGGCAGATGCATTCAGCACGTCAAATTATGGCTTGGATGAAGTTTTAGTTTCCACCTGTGGGACGTCGTATTTCCTTTTTTTTCTTCCCTGTCTTTGCAAATCGTACTGTAAAAAGGATGGACCCTGACGATCAAGTCGACAATTCAGGCTTCATTTGACCACACACACGCTTGGCTTTGGCATCCGGTACCCGGAACCTTCTCTCCGCATCCTTTCACCACCAGCCAACAGCAACGGCCAAACACGATATTTGTTTGATGATTGTCCTCGCCAAGCCTGTTTTTATTAGTCTTCCTTCTCGCCCTTGAACCAATTGCACCCCCAAATACCCTGTTTTTTTCTTCGGCAATAATATCAAGATTTCAGGGTCTTGACGGCAATCCCTGGCTGCCAGGGAATAAACCCCTTCGTTGCACAGCAGGTCTAACACCAATATCAAGCCTCTTTCTTGTCTTGGAAGGATACCCGTGTCCCCGAATTCTTGTTCTATTCTTCCATCTTGGACTGTCGTCATTTCTAGACCTCTCTATCTCTCTGCCACACTTCTTCTCCTTCTACCTATCTGATAGAAAACTGCCTCCAAATTGCCGATTTCTGCCGGCCCCGAATTGTGATTTAAAGGGTCCGCAGCCGGGTCTTGGCCTAAATTCATTAGTTCAACTTTTCCTTTCACTCCTCTACTCATCATCTTTCCTCAACCTCTCATTGTACAATTCGCAAGCAACCCCGGTTTCTCAATATGGACGCGACAGCTCTGAACGAGAAGCTTTTGGATAGGCGATCCCAGCTCACCGAGGGGCTTTCTAGCCTGCCTTATGACTTGATACTATATCTCGACAGGGCAACTGTCCACTCAGATTTAGGATATCCAGACCTCGCAGCTGGTGATGCATACCGCGCACTCACCCTTGCAGACGAGGTCCTCAACGAAGGGTTCGAGTACCATGAGCAGGCTTTTGAGTCTCTGCAGATGCATACCGCAGTCCCACTTCCAGACGTTCTAGCCCACGGCAACCTGCCGCAGGACGACATCCAGGCCACTGAAGCTGGCTCCGAGATAGAGGACGAGGCGCTTAAACGTTTAGCCATTCTGGCCCAAGTTCGTGCATATCAGATTCTTTCGCTCGGCCTTTTGCTTTGCGGCTCACTACAAAGTGCTGCTAGCTTTTGCCAGCGGGGTCTCCGACTATCACCATCGAATCAGGAACTGCTCGACACAAAGAACAACATTGTCACTGTCGCCCGACGAAGACTCCGCCGTGATGACATTGACATTGATTATCCCAATCTTCCCGATCAAGGTCTCGTCCGCCGTGAGGTCTACCCCTGGAACGACCATGAGCCTGATCGCTTTGCCCCGGAATCGCTGGCTGAACTCAATGAGCACCTGAGCGAGATGGCTCCCAAGTGTGCAGTCGAGGTCGCTACTCTGCCTGTACTATTAGAAGGAGCCAGTACCACTGACGATTACGAAATTATTCCAACATGCAAACAGCTCGGCGTTTTTGCCAAGGAAGACATAGCTCCCGGTGAAGCTGTACTAAAGGAGTACTCACTCCTTACGGCCAACAACCGACTGAAGGACTCTATCTGCGACGCCTGCAGTTCTGACCTGCCGCCTTTGGGTAGTGAGAATGAGCCTGTTAGCTGTCCTGAATGCTACGATACCGTCTTTTGCACACAATACTGTTTTGATCAGGCCATGGAGCGATACCACCCCGCTGTTTGCGAAAAGGACGTCGATGCGATTGCCAAAGACCCCGACGCATTCGAAGCGGACCACACACTATACCTTTTGCTCCTTTCTAGGGTCCTAGCCATTGCAGCTCACGAGGAGGTTAACCCCCTAGATGTCCGAGAGGTCAAGTACATCTGGGGTGACTTTGTCCCGACTCGAACAAACGACATCAACGTCTCACCAAATGCTGGCCCGCCACCTGAATGGACGCTTCCCTTTTCTTTTAAATATAACATCGAGACGCCTCTGCACGTTCTCGAGAAGATGGATATCGATATCTACGAAAATCTTGACGAGTACGATCTCTGGGTGATGAATACTCTATATGCCAAATTCCGCGGTACCGCTTCTGCTCGCAAAAACCCCAGAGACGGTCGGCCCGATGTCGCCGCCGTGCATCCGTACTGGTGTCTTGCGAACCACGACTGTGATCCCAACGTCACCTGGGAATGGGGCGGCCGCATGGTCCTCGAAGCCAGAAAAGAGCGTGTGGTCGGTGGTGGTCCAGGGGGTATCAAGAAGGGCGAAGAAATTCTTAACCACTACTGCGATGTCAACCTACCTGTGCAACAGCGAAGGGAGTGGGCAAAGGGCAGCCTGGGAGGATGGTGTATGTGCAAGCGATGTCGCGATGAGGCAGCTGATGCAGGAGAAGAGAAACAGGCTTGAGTGTTTTATGATGATGATGACGATTGGCATTAAACAAGCAAGGAGCCGGTGGTGTTCCCCCTTTTAGGGTTGGGTTTAGACAAAATGGGTGGATTTTTCCCATAACGATTCGACATATGTATGTTGATCATGTAACAAGAATGGGGATGAAAGAGGGCATTTGATAGTATATCCCGAAGCCATGTACAAGCGAGGCTTCAGCACACGAGACAATGTATGTTTATATTGAATAAAGATGTTAAAGTCACATCATATTCGAAAACTCTCTGATTATGAACCATATATTACTTTTGTCACGCGGACATACATGTTATGATGACTGGTCGAAACGCAGTTGGCTTTTTGAATTTGCGACATTCGACTATTAGACTATAACAATAACTTGATTCTATTCATATATCATCACCTTACCTCGGTTGATCAGGTAGCGGTCGAGGACCTACGATTTGTCTTCGTCCAGCCCCAATACCTATTGATCCCTTGTTTTGGCTATCACCACCAGTGAAACCGGCCCATTGTCCAACATCCCAGCGACCACCAATTCCGCCACCAATACCCTCTACGCCTTCGCTTGAACGCACTGCCGCAGCGGTTTCCTTTTGCGACTCTTCCCACTCTCGCTGCCGTTGTCGTTCCATTTCCATTTCGCGCTCTAAAAGCGACTTTGACGCCCATCCACCAGCCTTGGTCTTGTTTTGGCTTTCGGCACGGCGTTGGTCCTCAGCGTCTTGCTCAGCTGTGGCGCCGAGCTCGCGAGAGTATGTGGTCTGGGCCGCTAGCTGGGGAGGAGCTGGTTTTCTGGGCAAGATGCGATCGGTGCGAGTCGAAGGGGCAGGCGAAGAGGCAGGCTTGGATGCGTATGCCGCAGGATCAGGAAGAGGGCGACTGCTGGGTTGGGGTGACTTTGCCTGCGGCAGCGCAGTTGGGTCAGGGAGAGGACGAGGGGACCTGGAGGGCAACGTAGGAGGTGTGCTTGCTTGCATCGGCTCTCTGTTGAAAGGGGAGCGGGTGCGCAGGACCTCTCGCTCATCCTTGGACCAAGAATCAGAGCGACTTGGGGGACTGGAGATCAGCTTGGGCTTGGGCTTAGGAGTAGGCTTCGCCTCAACGCTTCCTTGACGAGGACCTCGCTCTTGACGCTCTCTCTCATACTCGGCCTCGCGCTGTCGAGCGAGCTCCAACTCCTGCTCCAGTTGCTTCACTCGATTCTTGTAGTCATCTTCTGAAGCGCCATCCTGCTGCGAGGCTCCTTGCTCAGCGCGATATTGACTCAAAAACCGTCCTGTCAGCTTGGAGTCGTTGCGAGACTTCAAAGATTTGCGATCTGCCTCCAGTCGAGCTTCAGCCTCTTCCTCCTCCTTGCGTCTCTGTTCTTCTGTCAACTGCCATTGCCTTTCTTCCTCCTCCCATCGCCGTTTCTCCTCTTCGGCTGCTTCTCGCTCCTTCTGCCGCAATTGCTCTGTCTCTTCCTCCCATCTATTTTCTTCTTCCAGCTTGGCACGCTCCTCTTCCCCAAATCGTCGTTTTTCATCTTCCTCGGCTTCGAGACGGGCACGTTCTTCCTCCTCTTTTCGACGGCGCTCCTTGTCGGCAAGATTCGGCACGCGGGGACTAGCATTCGTGATTTGCCTTCTTCCGCCAAACGATATACCCAGGTTGCCTTGACTGGCGCCCCCTAGATAACCGTATTGAGCAATGTTCCAAGCAGGTGACGTAGTGCCTTCATGCTCCTTCTTGCTCCAGCTGCTAACGGCGCTGGGAGATTCAGGTCGGTTCCTAGGGCTCTTGGTAGGGCTCCATCTACCAGAGCCGGAGTCACCTGTTCGATGAGGCATCATAGCAGAGCGTCCAAAGGCGGGCGACTTGTTGCTAGTGACAGATGCGCCTCGGTCGCGAGTTGTGGTGGGGGTTCGGGAGCCCGTTCCTTGTGGTGTTACAGCATCTGGTCGGTTCTTGGGCCCAATCGATACAGGAAAGTTTTGAGGATTTGCAGAATGGGCTGCTCTACTGAATGCGCCGATGCACTGTAAAACTTGCGCCGGATCTTTCTGTTCGAACAAATCGACGGTTAGGAATGTATCGTGTTGCTGAAGGTTCAACGGCGGAGACTGGCATGCGCGTAGGAAGAGTGAGATGTTCTCCATTTGCACGAAAGGCATGGCAGATTTCTTGAATCGGAGTCCTGGAGGCGGTAGTGCGCGGTTGGCGAGCCTGAGAGTTGTATAAGTCCCGCATTCATGATGGTCAAGACCTGGGCTGACTTACTTGCACAGAGCGACTCCATCTTTGAGGCCCTCCAGCAGATCTGGCGAAGGGAGACTCTCCCCTAGCATGTCCTCAATCCATGAGCGCGCTTCGTTCGCTGCTGCAGGTGTGTATTTCTCTAAGCGCATTTTGCGCAAGTCTTTGTCAAGTGACGACACGGACGCCATGATGACGACGAATTCGCGGTTAGATTATCGAGCGGCGGGAGTTCAATCACTTCGAGGGAGACGGAATAAGTAGGATTATATTTCGGCTGGTAAGAGTTGGCACTGAATGGTGGTGAATCTGTATGCACCGCGTTGTCCTATCGCTGTCGCAATGGTTGCACACCTTCAAGATTGGGCGATGAGGGGTATCAAGTCGCAGTAAAAGAAACGGAACCGTCTTCAACAATTTTGCGGAAGATCAGCTTTCATGTGTAAGATGCGGACCAGAAGAATAGGGAAAAGGAAAGAAAGGGCAGGATTATAACCGGGGATCCGAGGCGAGAGGTATTCAAGGAATTAGTACCTTGGATCGAAGTACTAAGGCAAGATTGGGCGGCGGCATGCACCCAACGCCGATGCAACCCACCAAGAAATGACGTGGACTCGATACAGGGTGGCTGGGATGACGGTTGCGGTGGCTGGAGTATCATGGCGTGGCTGAGAATTTGTCATGGATTCAAGACTTCACTATGTCGTTTGCGCCCCTCCATATTCTTTGGTGACATTCACTGAGACTCAAGACGAAAACATACAGGTGCGATGTCTTCGAAACAGATTGGTCCTGTTACCAGGGCCTGGTACAAGTGGAAAGCTCTTCGCCTACCATGGCGGAAACGTTTCCTCATGGGTTCGTTGACGACCTCTCTCCAGCCCCCATGACTATCTCACTTACACACCACCAGGTTTTGATCTCCAAGGGAACACATACTGGGAGTTTCGACTTGTGCGCGGCGCCGAGAGCCGTGAGCGCTGGCGGCGAATTGTCCAATACCCAGGATCAACACATCTTTCTTCTGTAAAGGTCAGCCCGATGTGGCATCAATGGTTACGACACACACGAGAGGAACCCCCGACAATTGAAGAACAGCAGGGCGATGTCATGCGACAAGCGAGAATGAAGACACTTGCTGCTGAGGCAGATGCTCGATGGGAGGCCAAACCGCGGGTTATGGAAGCACCACAGGTTGCTCCGGCACCTTTGCTGCAACCAGCCAATGCCAGCCCCTCAGGACAGGGCAGCAAGAGTGTCCAGGCCGATGCGGGCGCGAAAAAGATCAAAGATGAGGTCGAAAAGAAGGATGACCCTTGGGCAAAGGCCAAGGCGAGTACACCAGGCGAGACATGGCAGCCTTCTGCTTGGACTCCTCCGGCAGCCAAGAGGCGTTGAAGCAGGCATTGATCGCGTGGTTCATCCCTGCAAGTTGCTTTGCAGCGTTATGGATACCGCATCAATTGTAACTATACTGTACAAGAGCGATAACTAAGAACAGACACGAAGTAAGTTCGTGGAAGTAAATATGGGGTATCATCATTCATTACGACATTATGTCTATATACACGGGTAGTCTATAAATTTGTACAATACCAAACAACCGCAAGAGCCTCCAAGTATTCCCGTTCTCATGGCGCCTCTTCCTGGTCAAGCTTCAAAGCTTCAAGCAGGATCCGAATTCTTTCGCCAGAATTGATAAGAATGTCTTCCGCAAGGACATCAGTTTCGTCGCCCTTCATTTTCCCCGTGCGCCGCTTCTTTGCTTTTGTTTCCCGAGCCTTGATGCCCTTCTCGACAACTTCTGCAAAATCTTCTGAATACTCCATCAAGTCGCAGGCCCATAACAGCTGTATAGCGTCTTCTACAACCAGAGATAGCTTTGCGTTATCATCCAGCGCCACAGTGTTGGCTGGGTGGCCGACATAACAGTGCTCTAACATAGGTAGGGTCAATGCCCCCTTTGACTCACCCTCCTTGTCAACTTTGGAAGGGTGTTTGTAGGATGATGGCAGTAACAAGTCAAACAACTCCTTGGTAATGGTAATGCGTGCTTCGGAGACGAGGATGTTTGGTCGTTGACAAGCAAAAAGAGAAAACATGGGAAGGGGTAACCGTTTCAGGGCCGCACAATACTCTTCGTATAAGCGATTGAGATCAGCTGATTTCTGTAGTGACCATGTTACTGCTGATAGTAAACTGAAAAGGCGAAGACGTATGTTGACCGACTCGACGAAACCTGGCGCATGCACTCCAGCAGTTCCCAGCTTTCGTGAATCCTTGGGTTTCTGAGGGGTGGGTGGTTCAGAAACACCCGAAGACATGGATTCATCGTCGCAATAGTCGCCAAATTTACCGTTCTCCAAGTCGAGCACTTGCTCCCGCTTTCGTTTCTTAGACTCCTTGCGTGGACCTTTGGGCTCTTTGTCGAATACCTCTCGATACGCCGATGACGATATTTCGCTTCCGTCTGCAAACAAGGCCTTGATGAATCCTCTGGCTCCGTTTTGACGCCCATTCTGTTGGTTCATATACGTAAAAATTATAGATTCTTCGCGTGACGTTCGTGGCATTTCACTCTCTGGGCCGTTCGCTTGCTGAGTTTCCTTGTCGCGTCGCTCGCGTTCGTTCCAGTCGGCCTCCAAGACTTCCAACATGAATTCTAGCCAAGCTCTCCAGTATCGCCATCTTGCTGGATATAATGTGCTGCAGTTAAACGCCCAACCAATGGTTGACCAAAAGTCTTGCCCGCGATTCCATACACTGCTGTCGTTTGCAAGCTTGCCTTTAAGTCGTTCATCGTCGTCGTTCGAGTCTGCATCAGACAAGTCGCTGTCGCGACCCCAGCGCGGCGCAGAACTGAATTGAAAGGCTGTTCTGAAGTCGGCGTTGATAGGACCGACAAGGCGGAGGATATTGTGTAAATAATCCAAGGCGTACGAGGAGACATCAAGCTGATTCTTCTTCTCTACGCGCGTAGTAAGAAGAGGGTGGACCGTAAGGGTGTTTAGGAGGGCGAGGTGGGTTGGAGGAGGTATAGGAACGGGCTTCTTTGTGGGTTTGCGTCTCGATGCGCCTGATGCGGCAATACTGTTGAGGAGATTAATGGCGGAGGTATCTATTGAGAAGTTAGAAACTACTCAGTCGCAGACACACACAACATACATAGTTGTTCTTCAAGGAGAATCTGGCAATGCAGCTTCAAGTCGCGGGGCAATTGTCGCCCATCGCGATAGGGACAAGGGTTGTCTTGTACGGGGCTGCTGGCAGCTGTAGACTTGTCGAGAGTGATATCATTCGCGGTTACAAAAGAAGCTGGTGAAGACAGGCTGGAAGAGGATGAGGCCGTTGCCATTGCAGGTGCGGAGTACAAGACATTCGTGAGTGATAAGACGTGAGTTTGGTGAGGGTCAAGACGAGTTGGCGTTGGAAAAGGAATCTGGGTATAGGACCTTTGTCCGTACCCCGGCAATTTACGCGGTCCAGATCGCGAAGCGCGCGTAGCCGCGTCCACTATCAAATTGACATCCACCGGTACCTGAGCTATGACAGCCACCCACTAAAGCGGCCTAAACTCAAAGGCTTTGTCGCTTTGTCGCACTGGGCTGAATCAGTGACGCCATCGCTTGTACCGGTAATGAGCACACTGTGAAAAAAGGTACCTACCCCACCATCTTTAATGAGTTTATTGTTTGGCCATCCATCAGAAGCAAAAAGAGACACCAACTGATGCTTTTAAGAGTCGCAATCGGGAAAAAGAAAGCTGACAAGACTGGGATTCGAACCCAGGCCCCTTTCGAGACTGCGAATCGTCCTAGTTCTAATCGAACCTGAACACAGCGCCTTAGACCGCTCGGCCATCTTGCCTTCGTTGCTTGTTGACCTTGGAGCGCCAAGCTAAATCTATGTTCGAGATGAACTGGGATGGACGAATATGCTTGCGATCCAACTTCTACACCAGAAACAATAGAAGCACAGGGTGCAATGGTCAGGCCTTCACTCATACCATCGATCTACTAAATGCTTTCTGCGGCAGTACAAGCTCTCGTCTTTATGTCAGGTTGTTGTTGCTAAATACCATTATTTCCAATGACAAACCAGAGGCTTACATCCTCAAGATCAGACATCTATATCTGGTGTTGACTTGTCGCTCTTCTCTCCTGCGCCTTGATCCAATTCATGCTCAGTCTCAAACTTGCGATCTAAGCTCTTAGCTTTGACACCCACAAGAGACACTACAAGTGCAGCGCAAGCCACAAGGGTCAATACCATCCAAACTGTTCTCAAACCCTTGATATAGCCATTGATAATAGTATCTCTCATTAGCTGCATGCCAGCGGGAGATTTCTTGATAATCTGAACCAGCGCGGATGCATCTTTGGCCCATTCATCGGCTTTGGGGGCAAATTCGGTGCTTTTCTCAATCTGCTTGCGGAACTCATTCTGAAAAGTGACTCCCCCAACAGCAACGCCAATCCCCTGACCGAGAGAGCGACAAAAAGCGTACATACTGGCAGCAAATGGAAGATCGGAATTAGAAGCTGAAGCCTGAGCAGCAAAGGCCTGGGCTGAGTAGAGAATGCCTAGACCGAGTCCCCCTGTAAGGTAAATGAGCAACCATCTGTAGGTTCCTGTGTCTTTCTCGAGAAGCATCATCAAACCCATTCCAAGGGGCACCAGTGTCCACCCGGCCCAGATAAATGGCCTGTATTTACCGGTCTTGGCAATCAGGAGTCCGACCACAACAGCAGCCGGCGCTACCGTACCAGTGAAGGGTAAGACAGCGACACCTGCAGTGATGGGTGACGAGCCTCGGATCTCGTGGTATAGGGGAACATAATAAACAAGACACCATACGATGATACCATGGATAATGGTGGCAAAGTAGGCGGAGAGGGCCGTGATGGAGGTGAAGAGACTCGGTCTTAGAAGAGGATCGCATCGAGAGTATCTTCGGCAGAACTTGATATGGACGCCGAAAGCTATGAGACCTAGAATACCAAAGACGAGAGGAACAACAGTTCTAGTATTACTCCAGTCATACATGATACCGCCTTCAAATATCAGTCAGCAACAAGGGACACGGCGGTTGATCAATGGATAGATATTTGACTTACCCCAGCTGAGAGGAATCAAGAAGCTCGTCAAGGACGCAATAAATATGATCGTTCCAATCCAGTCAAACTCTTTGATTTTGGTGTTGACCGATGCATCCTCCTTTCGCTTAATGCGCATAGTGATGGGGATCATGATGTAGGCGACACCACAGAACGGCAGGTTAATCCAAAATAACCAAGGCCAGGACACTTCGACAAGAGCACCACCGATTAAGGGACCGAGGATACTACCGATAGCCCAGTTGAGAGAGATGAGGCCGAACCATTACCCTCGCTCTCTAAGACTCACCAGATCCGTGGCGATGACATATGTCAGAGCGAGAATACCACCAGAGCCTAACCCTTGAAGTGTTCGACCTCCGAGCAACACAGAGACGTTCTTTGCAAGAGCGGCCATTGTGCTTCCACCCGCGAAGATGGTCACCGAGGCGAGGAGAGCGGGTCTTCGACCAAAGATATGGGATAGGGATGCAATAGGTGGCTGGACGACGGTCGAGGCGAGGAGGAAACTGGTACCGCACCAGAAGGCTTCAATTGCTGAAGCCCCGATGTCTTCTGCTATGGTCTTTGGTCTGTGTTAGTAGAGACCAATGCCATCGAAATGCCATCGATCGAGAAGTTGAACCTACCGGCAACGCAACGCAGATGATGGTCGAGTCAAGAGCAATGATGAAAGTGACCAGACACAGCGTGCCAAAAGCACTATAAAAGCGCCATCCCCGAGTTGTAGTTGAAGACATGTCCTCGATTCCCTTGACTTGCATAGAGGAAGCTCCTAGAGAAGAGGGAGGGTCTCGGGAATCACTCTCATTTATTGAACCGAGTGGGCTTGTTGTTGTACCAGGGGCACCTAAAAGACTAACCGCTGATGTGAGATTTTTCTTTTCTGGTAAAAGCATTTCTTGCTGAGGACGACTTGCTGTGTTGTCATCGACGACAAGCTGAGGTGAAGAGTGGCCAACTCCTGGAGTAGTCATGATGAAGGGTAAACTGGGTTGATTTCTCGAGAGTCCTTCTCGATATTCTAAATACGCAGTAGCAGGATAATCCCATGTCTTATCTTATGAATCAATCAATCATGTAGGAAATACATCATCTTGAAGACTGTCCCAGAACCAAGCATTGGCTATCCAACACTGGCTCCCTCAAGCTCACCATGCCCATCAGCCAGCCGCAGTAACTCATAGCTCGCAACTAGGCCTGCAAGGAAACAAACATTCGTATCCTGTTTCAGTTAGAAACTCTAGCTTTGTCCTTTTGTTACGTGGGAGAGGGCCACACGTTACTCTCTTCGGAAAATCTTATTCCTTTTTCCTTTATCGAGGAGGATTCGATAGTTTGGGACATCTCCACTTCACCTCAGCCGTTCGTTATCAGACGGACTGACACTAGTGCATTAATAACTGCTTGGGTGGCATTGTTTGAGTTCCCAGGGTTGCCCATTGAGCCTCATAAGCCATCCCATCTTCGAGTAGCGGCCAATTTCCTACCATACCGATGACGCTGTCACTCAGCTAGGCGAAGCTATTGATGGCAATAGTGTACATATCGCTAACCGGGGACATTCTGGATCAGATATCAGTAGTTGGTTGGGTTGGACTGTCTTCTTTATATCATCAGATAGGCCGGATCAGAGTGTCGAATTTACTTGCATAGGAATCAATTACCAACATCTTCCATCGCAGCAGATAATTGTCGGTGTATGGATGTTTTGATTGATGGGAAGGACGAGATGCTGTGTCGGATATGTTTCCTACCTTGGTTGGTTCGGATCCGAGATATCACTAGCTAGGTAGGTATGCAGCCAACACATCAGCCCTACACCTGCAACTGCAACGCTTTAACTAACTAGATATATGCATATCAATCTAAGCTAGCTGCGATTCTAGCGTTGCCTTCAGCTCTGTAAGCTCAGCCTCTCGGCGTGGCCGTTTGTTGGTCCCTAGTGTATTGCGTCTCGATTACAGCCTGAAAGCATGGATGTATAATAAGCGTGAGAAGCTGTTCTAGATAAGCGGCGTTCTACTTTTCGCAGACATCTTCTCCACCATTGTACGGTTGGTAACTGACCAGGTCCACATATGTTCTCGGGCTCTTGGTCTATGATCCAGCAAGCTCGGTTTGATTCATAGTTGGGCGACAAAGTATCGGTATCTACTTCCCAGAAGACTGCCTACAGCCCCTTGACTTGAAGATTCTGAGTGTCTGCAAGGTAACAGATGTCTTAAGACTGCTCTCTTACTAGCATCGTTCCGATGTTATCAGTGGCCGTAATACCATTGGTGAAATGTGCCCGTTCATAACTGTAGCTCGCCTATACACGAAAGGAGCCTGCGCTTTTCTTTCGGCCATTGTCACAATATCCAATTTTCTGCTCTCGCGGAAAAAATGCTCAAAATAATGTGATATCGTCCCATTGAATCAATTAGCACTGAACACGATATAGTTGTAGGAGTCGAATAGAACAAGGTAAACGGCAGTTGTTGATGTGACGCCCCATTTGGCTTCTGCACAGATATGTACTCTCGGTTTCATGTAGCTCGCGCTTAAGAACCGCGCGCATATCATGGATGTAACCACAAAGACCAACACCACTATGTGTGTTTGTGAAGAGACCCCCCTTGGGTAGATAAGAGTTGTCGTAGAATCAGGCTGTGACGCCACCTTGCCCCTTCTCTCAATGAGGCTCAAATAGGCTGGCGGGTGGAATACAGAGCAGTGACACCACGTTGCATATCACGAGTGTTGCTGGCAGACGAATCATGGACGTATTAACCCACATGTGACCTCAGAAAGATCTTCTTCGTGCCCTCATGGACCAATAAGTTGTCGCTGGCGGGCCGTGCCGCTCCAACAATCGTGTGACAAGCAGAGTACTTGCTGAAGACTTGTGTATGCAGAGATGACACTCTCCATATGCAGATGTCGTTGTTCCCGTAATTGGGTGATAAACACACTGAACATCACGAGGGTGTTGGTTGGGTAACAAAAGATGGCGATGCCTCCCCCTTTGGCTTCACCGATCCAAGATTCGCAAGAATATGGCTTCCTGAATACACCATCCTCCCACGAGAAAGAGGCTGAGCCTCCCAATGTGCAAAGCCAACAAATGCTGATATTCACCGCTCTTTGCAATGCTAAGGACTACCTCGTCTTTAGATGTTGATTCCTTGCTGAAGCTGAGTATGAAAAGGCATCCACAGGAAGGCCTCAGCGGGGCTGAAGTCGTGATGGATGGATGGGTGGATAATAGACATCTAGATGGCAGTCAATCTTACTAACAACTGTTGTTGACTCTAAACCCTCGATTCAAATTCATGACGCTGCCCAAGCATTCAATCGTCCAAGAAGGGCTGTGTATAGGAGATAGTAGAGAATTGAATAACCGGACCAGGGCTTGTTCATTTAGAACTCATTCACGGGTGCCCCTGTCAGGGGAGTTCTAGGTGCTCTACCATGACGGATTGGCACTCGGTGTTGGTTGACACAATAGCTTCGACTGAGACACCCAGAACGCCGGGGTGCCACCATTATACCGTATTTAGTGATGCCCGTTGTGGCAATGCGAAGACCAGGCCAGAAAGCTACCCTTTGAAAACTGCATGAGGGTAGCATCTGAAGATCTGTCCCACGTGAAGCAACAGCGTGAAATACAATCCCGTACTTTGCTGTATTACTTCTCTGAAGACACAGTCAGATTCCTGACTACCGACTTGTAGATCATGGGACAGCTACTGGGTGGTAAGAGGCAACAGAGATTCTTCATGTTGAGTATCGAAGAACGCATATGTATCCAAGCATATTTGCATGGTACTGTAGTTGGTCTCGAATGTCTCCCAGTAGCATATCGGAGGAAGGAGCCAATTTGAATGTGTACATGTCTTTTGCTTCAACATGAATTTGGGGTAGAGATTGGAGAGTACCTACTAGGTAGCAGTATCCCTATCCACAGTAGACTTACTGAGGGATTAATTAAGTAGGTACCTAGTTTCCTTTACGGGTCCGAGCTATTTCGTTTCAGCTTTACTGTCCCTTCCGTCGTCAGAGCTGGCTTTCCTTAGAGAAGCCTTTATCCTAAAAGTATTAAGGTAGGAACTACTCTGTACCCTCAATATTGCCATTAAAGTTGTACTAACCACCAAAAGTAGGAACTACCCACTAACCTGACCATCTTATGTCTGCTGCTTCCCGTCTGGATACGAAATGGAGGACGGCAGGTTAAATTCCTCCTACCATTATTGGTTGGGTTACTTTGACCCCCGCTCAGACGAGAAGCTCAGCGGGCATCGTTAATCCCGTATTGGGCAGTTATGCCAGACGGCAGCCGCGGCCCAATTTCGACCCCTATTTGGTAGTAGGCATTGAACAATGACCAGCATCAAGAACAGATAAACTTCCGTCTCGATATTAGAGCTTTGCGCGACTTAAACTCACTAGAGTCTTCGTCGCGGTCGAGGAAAATCTAACAGCAACTGGATCTTTGCTTTCAACACTAAACACCATGAGCATTATCCGATAAATCGCCCCGGCACGCTTTCGTCCACTTGGACTGTTACAAGCGATCGTTCTGCAGCACTCTTCCTGCTGGTCTTTCAACATTCGATTTCCATTGGGACGCCTGTGTCAGAAGAAAACAACCGAAAACAACATGGCCGACTGTAATGGCTGTCGCAAGTGCGATGGATGAATTAATCCCAAGCTGGCTGGCAGGCGACCCGAGCTCATAGGCGACTGTCTTCAGTCCGATTTGGCCTCGTTTGTTGCTTGTTTTCGCATCCATACGCCCGGCGTATCGCGGACGCGGTATTTCGGACTGTGCAGAGAAATGAATGGAAAGTTGGCGATTGCGCCTTCGAAATCAACGACGACTCTTCTCTATTCCCCTGTGGCTCTGGAGACATCGAATAGATGAGATGCAGGTTGTCGTCGCTGTGAATCTCTGTCCAAGTTGGATTGCAGTGAAAGGCGGTCAAGACGGGACGGGACGTCCAGGGTCAAATGTAGGACTGGGTATCTATAACCTAACCTGCAAGGCTGGAAGACGATTGACAAACAGTTCGGATTTAAAGGGCTTGCTGTCGAATTCCGAATTGCTGGTAATCCAGGCCTGCTAACGCTTTTTTGTTGATTCTTTTGATATAATGCTGACGAATGCGAAGCGAACTGCAATCATGCACAGGGTGAATGAACAGCATGATGTAGATTCTGCTGTACAGTACCTGCCTAAGCTAATACCAAACCGATGGTGACCCAACGCTTAATTTCGAGACGAGGCAACGGGCTTGCCTCTTCCTGTTTATTTCTCAATGTTTCTGGTTCGCCATGGGAGCAAAGGCTTGGGATGGGTCACAACTTTTCGGAGCCGACCTCGACCCCGAAACGGTGTGATGTACCGAGTACACAATCATTTGGCACCGAGTACCTATATCTGGATTAACACAAACGCTTCATAATAAATCAGCATACCACCAACCGACCACACGCGATCGTCATGCAGGGACAAGTGGGGAGTTTCTACAGCGACAAGAGACACGTCGCTCAGTGTACAAAAAAACATCAAGGACCACCGCCCAGCATCAACCCTCAATATAAAGGCTAACTAAACCCAGAATGGTTTTTACACAATCGCTTCAATTATGATTTGCTTTGGCATGCCGTCAGTGTTGACACTTGGCCGCACAATTGCATTCACCAAGTTGCTGAAAGGTGCAGCCCCTATCGTTTTGTCGCAACTTTAAG
Organism: Fusarium praegraminearum; assembly: GCA_002093855.1. Classification (NCBI taxonomy): domain Eukaryota; kingdom Fungi; phylum Ascomycota; class Sordariomycetes; order Hypocreales; family Nectriaceae; genus Fusarium; species Fusarium praegraminearum. The sequence continues at coordinate 43,527 of LXHY01000064.1, forward strand.
CTCCTGCATGTCAGTGGGATCTAATTTCCCATTCGACTCGGATCTGACATTTACCTTGAATTAGCTGACAGCCAAGCCTGGCGTTGGAAACCAATCTTGAGGTCAACAACTGAAGCAGGATGTCGGGCATGGTCCAGACATTGCATCTAGTTAGCAACTTGCTGAACATGTGTCAACAGCAGACCTGTTCTCGAAATACATTTGGTTATCCGTTGCAGCCGTGAGCTCAGTTTGTTCCATCTTTGACGTTGAAAGGCATGTTTTGTGACCTGTGGTGACTGCGGTCGCCTAGAAAATGACATACCTAGGTAGAGGAGTTAGGAAGTCCATGGTACCCGAGCAACCTGCTAGTGCATTTGAGCCTCTTCCATGGGCGGCACACTCAGTTTTTCTCCCTTTCTCAGCATTTCCCTTTACTCTCCCACACTGTCATGTCAGGGATATCGCACATGCGGTATTGGTTTTTGTCACTCTATGGCCTTCATCTATTCTAGCACTGGTGCTATTAGTATCAGTATCATTTTCTCGCAGGATATCTGCCCTACGCCCGTTGACTCAATACACGACATCACGCTCAGTTCCGCTCGACAGCGAGACAATCATCAGAAACCATACACGGGACACGCGTCGCTTCGAGACAGATTCATATTACACCCGTGATTTCCGATACATGTGAGCAAGACATCTCAATACGTTGACTCAGTTGTTCCATCTCCAACACCTCTCCACTGAGGAACTGCATTCGCAGCTCAGTTGTGGCCGCGCAAAAGATTAGCCATGAGTCCTGCAAAAGCCAGGGAAGTCAATAGCGATCTCTCGAAGCCCCCAAAAAAGCCCAGGCTTAACCAGCCAAATACTATTACAAATGCCACATATACCGCTACTTCCCCAATAGTCGACACGACATTCAAAGACTGAATCCCGGCCGGGGCACAGGTAAAAACTCCAAGGATGAGACTGAAAACAGTAAATATCGCAAACTTCATCACTCCTTCATGGTAGTCATCCAATTTGTCTTCCCCGATCATCTCTGTCTTTGATCGTAGCGGTTTCTGACACTGGTTACTATGAATAACTCGCTGAGCGTTACAGAGAATAACTCACGGCCAGCCACCTGCCAATTTTGGTGGCCAAGATCAGACTGATGAGCCGATCCAGTCTGTCTTGCTTCGTGATCGAGACCCAGTCATCATCTGGTTCGTCAAGGAAGCCGGTATCGACATCCTTCAGAATACCCCCATTCACAGACAAGAGGTTCCTCAAAAATCCTCTGTTTGGTTGGTCAAGGGCTTGGATCTGTTTTGCTTGAAGCAGCAGTTCGCCTACAGTCCAATCAGTTTGTATAAAGCGAAGTCCTTCTAGCCTGCATGGCCGTTGGTCTCACCATATGTCTTGGTTGTTTGCCGAAGCTTGTCAAAAAGTTCGAGGATATCTTCGCCCGCTTTGTCTGTTTTCTTTAACGCTGTATGGAGAGACAGCATACGATTTCCAAGACCAAAGAGGCAATATGAGTATATTTCAGTGAAACGAGGTAGTACCATAAGCCTCGTGTCACGTCTCTGTTGTTTACAAATGCGGCACCACCCGCTTGGTTCGTCTGCCATGCACTTGAGCACTTATTGACCAGAATGCAGAGACAGTGTGACATACCTCTATACTCAAGCTGACCCTCTAGATCTATTTTGAAGGTCGCATTGTCAGCATACTTCGGCAAGATTGCAATGCTCGATGGACTAATACCAGGTACGTGTAGTGTTTCATTTCTCATGGGAAGTTCGAAGCTTTGAGGCTGCACAACGTCGTCATTGGCTGGTCGGGGCTGCTTGGATTGAGACATTTTGATTCAAGGCTATCAAGCGTTCAAGGAGGTTCGTGCTTGCTGACTGATTAAAGTTGTTCTGGAAGTGAGCTTGATCAAAGTATTTGACGAAGGCTCCGACGCCTATTTATCTTCGAACGCAGACCACAGTCTTTTCGGATCGTTGTCCATCATCGACATGGCACGCACACCTTAATCGGCATGCAACGAGGCTCGGGTATACCACTACCACTACCACGACCAACACCACACCTACAGTCTGCGTACACCGCAACCTGCGGGTGCCTCGTTTTTTTTGTTGATGCATCTTGGTCGGCCAATGCTTCAACATACAATTACTACAAATTGCAAGTAGAGCAGACGGGCTATGCCGAGACAAAAGCAAAACAAAACGTGACGTACATGACTGGCGCTCTCTTCTGCCTGACATCGATGCATCTACAGCCTGCAGTAAATCGAGGCCAGCCGACACGTCACATTCATACCCCAAGCTGTACCCCGACGGTACAAGCTTTGTAGTGCAGCCCCTGGCTACTCTCCCAATCCAGCACCAACCACAATCAAAATCAACACATGCTGCGCTTGACAGAGCCGCGTGGTTGTGTAATTGGCGAATCAAGGAGAGTGGCGCGTCTATCTCGAAATACAGCAGGGAAGATATTGAGCGACATGTCACGTTGGGTTCTGTGATCTTGTAAGTCAACATGTAATTAATTCGAGACTTCTCGAACTTTGAAACAGAAGAATTATTGTTTTAGGTGAATTGAAACTTCCAGAATTGGCAACATCAATATTATTAAACCCATTAAATTCCTCCAAAAGCATTGTCCTGTCTTTCTAGAAGAACAGGCACTTCATTTGAAATAATCCTCAAATACACTAATTATGCCGTCGCCCTACCTATCTCGTAGATTTATTGTGATCTGTAGTTCAACAATTAGATCTACTGCGCAAATTCGGGTTTGATACATATCGAGTACATACCGTGCCAAGTTCCCACTTCCCAAGCTCTTCTCAAACACCACATTGCTTGGACATTCCTTCACGATCGCACGAATGCGATTAGGGACTATACTCCAGACGTACTGATAGAGATTGCTCTCTTCAGTTGCTCGTGGAAGAGTCTGAGCTGTTTTTTTCGGTGGTGTTGGTAGCGTTGCGGTTAGCCGATACCGGTATGAGCACACTGGAACTGCCGGAGGGTTTGGGCTTGTCTTTAGGCTTGGAGGCTATCGGCACCAACAACATGTCTTTTGGATGAGAAACCTCCTTTATACACATGTTGAGTTTATGTAACGATAGATGACCGGGGATTGGCGTTTGAGTTGGCAAGCGAACGGATAGTAGTTGCTCGTATTGCTACACTGGCTTCTGCTTTCATGCTCTTATACGTTTCCAGGAGAAGGACGTAGCAACCTAGCTTGCCCTTATCGCTTCGCCAAACTTACATTTCAACCTCTTCATTAGAAGGGAAAAAGCAAAGTAGCCAGTATGTTAGATGACATGGCAGCGACGGGGAAGCGTAAGCGAACTCGCTATCGAACGGCACTATGAGACCATCCTTCACCGTATGCTCTGAAAAGCGAACTGGGCATGGATTATGATGGCTTGAAGAGCTTTTCTTGCTCTGGTGCGTTTCAAAAACTGATAGATCAGCAGCCAGTATCCTGGGCGTAACATTAGCGGCTCAGTCCGTGAATACTCTTCGCACAGCCGGAACTTCGAAGACCGGTGTCACTTTCTGTTGGTGTTTAGGGCATACTATGAACTGAACTACGATTCTCAAACGATTTGAAGAGATAACTTCTTTTGAGCACCACTGGCTTGGGAAGGGCTGTTCTTGTTCAAAAATATAGACAGAGACTGCTCAAGATACCTGCCTAAACACTAGACCAAGGCAATCATCAACGGCTCGCCGATGTAACGATACCCAGTAAGATTGACGGGGGAATAAAGGTAAACAATGCCCCACAACAGCCGGGGGCGATCAGGAATCAGAGCCAAGTTACCGCTGTAGTTCTGGTCAACCATTTCAGCTGTCATCGTTGCTTGTACAGGCCGCAGGTTCGTAGTGCAGTATCTAACTACTACGCCATAAGAAATCCCATCATTTCAACCCATCCAACCTGGCACTTGATGGCGAACTTCTGTAGTTTACAGCTAGTTCCCCTGCTGTCTGTGCGTTTCAATAACACTGTCAGATAAGCGAAGGCAAGCCAAATAGTACTCCAGTTTGGTTCATGGCCAAGCGGCCGTTGTGTGAGCAGGATCTCGTATTCATCCGAACGCCACTCAGGGTTTTTGCCCCGGATCTGCATGTTTCAAACTCACACTTTAGTTGTTACTTTGCTTTCAACTAGAAATCACTGTCGGCTTATCATATCCGCTTGTTCTTGGCCTGGCTGGACTGGTGACGGGGACTGCGGCTTAGAGACGTAAGGTACAGTGCATGACATGTCACACTAGATCATTTACCTGTGGAAGTTGATTGGCGACAGTCTGTCTATCCTCTAACTCACTAGGTATGTAGTAGGAAAACTACTAATGAATACGTGAGTTGTTCACTTGACGTTCGGTATTAAGTCTCATTTTACTTCCTTCTTTCTTATCAAGCATTCCGTATGCTGCTAGGTCCGCCAGCCAGCCTACCTACTAATCTATACGCTATGATCGGGCGTTTCCTTCTTAGTCTCCTTTATAGCCTGTATAGGAGTAGTTTATGTCGCAATGAAGTCTTGGATATGTCTGTGCGAGCAACCTGTAAACATGTTCAAGATGTATTAATGCCCAAAAAGGCGAATACGGTCTGCATAAAGTCGACATGTCATTTAGAGACAAAAGCGAGGCTGCCTCCACGAACACCCAGAAGCCAATAGTAAACTTCTAGTGACTTTTCTTTTAAATTGCTCTTATGACTCATAGAGGAGCAAAGATCTATCTAATTTTAACTTGGTGCGTACGATATTCTTCTGTGTTGTCAGTTCATGTGGCTGCTCCTGCATCTTACCGAGAACCTGGACCTAGGATATTGATAGGGAGAGAAGTACTGTGTGGTACACTGTAAGGTAATGCATGGAGCTCAAGTACTATGCATGTCTTGTTTCATCTTTTCATAAATATCAGATGCTTATGAGATGGAGAATTCAGCATAACTTTTGACTTGTGCTTACAAGATCTGGGGTAGGAAGTATACGGAACATGGATTGATTCCATGTGGGGCCAGTATCTCTTATCGATAATCAGCGCATTGGCAAGGCATGTAAAAAAAAGTTCAACTGAGCAATCGACTCCCCGCCAAAACTTCTTTTGACTTGCGCAAATCGACATTCAGTCAATTCATATCCACAATTCAACATGCCCAAGCCCAGAACAAGACGTGGCGTTGGCCGCGAGGAGAAGAAGCGAAAGAGACTTGAAGAAGCTGAACAGCAGCAAGAATCATACGAGAACGACTCCAAGCGCCAGCGCACCGTCGAAGATGAAAACAACAATGGCTACGAGTACCCAGATGGCCAAGATGCTCAGCAAAATCCCATTGGCGAGACCGAGTTCTTTGGCATGCTCGCTGAAGAGGAGCAAGAATACTTCCGACGCGCCGACGAACTACTAGAGCTGAACCAATTCCCCTCGGCCGAAGACCGCGACATCTTTCTCGAAAACGTTTACAAGGAGGCCCAGGGCAAAGAGCTCAAGCTCGCCAGCAGTCAATCTTGCTCAAGATTTATGGAGCGAATCATTCAGCTCTCGAATACTGCCCAGAAGAAGCATCTCTTCGAAGCGTTCGGTGGCCACTTTCTCTCCCTCATCCAGCACCGATTTGCCAGCCACTGCTGTGAGGCCCTCTTCTTGAGGTCTGCGGGTGCAGTATCACAAGAGCTTTCTGGATTCGTGGTTGACACCAAGGGCACCGACACAGATATGCAAAAGCCCGAGACGTCAATGGAGGACCATTTTCTTGCGACACTAGACGAGCTAGAGGGAGCTCTGTCCTACCTCATCACCGACCGATTCGCATCTCACACCCTGCGCGTCCTCTTGCTTGTCCTCGCCGGCCGACCTTTAGAAGACGCCTCAGTGCGAGGTCTTGTCAAGAGCAAAAAGAAGGAGAAGATTTCAGTTGCTGGATCTGCTGCCACAGACGAGGTGAACCAGGGCTTGAGAGCAGTGCCCACCTCGTTCACCCTGGCAGCCAAGAAGATCATTCAGGACTCGACCGCAGGAATGGATGCCACTGCTTTGCGAGTGCTCGCTAGACACCCCATCGGAAACCCTACGCTCCAGCTTCTTCTCGAGCTCGACCTTACCCTCAATAAGGGTGAGCAAAAAGCCGAGTCTGAACAACCAACCCTACTCTTCCAGCTCTTGCCCGGTGCTCCCAAGTCGCTATACGATAGTTCATCAGAAGCCTCCGAGTTTGTCAACGGCATGATCTACGATTTAATCGGATCGCGACTCATCGAGACCCTCATCACACATAGCCCTGGCAAGATCTTCAAGGCTCTCAACCAGAACATTTTCCTCCCCAGAATCGAGGGTTACGTCCGAAACGACATCTCTTCCTATGCCGCCATCCGCGTGCTCAACCGCTTGAGTAAGGACGATCTTGTGCAGGCCGTGGAGAAGATTTCACCCAGTGTGCCTCAACTGGTTGTCAAGTCTAGGCTCAACGTCCTCAAGACACTTTTCGAGCGATGCAATGCTCGTGGAGCCAACGATGAGATCAAGAAACTCAACAAGGGGCTAAAGGAGGGATGCGGCAAGACTCCAGCCGACCTGGTCATTTTCCTTTGTGGTCTGAAAGATGAGGAACAGAAGAAGAAGGATGTCCAACAGCTGTCTAAGAACGAGTACGCTATTCAGTCTCACGGAGCCCAACTCCTCACCACACTCCTGTCAATCCCCGGTCCCACCAAGGGTGTTCAAGAATCTCTTCTTGCCCTTGAGCCGGCTACTATTGTTCGCCTCGCCACCACCTCCATGCCTACCGTCACCGTTCTCACAACCGCCCTATCCATCTCATCTGCCAATCCGGCTTTCCACAAGTCCATCGCTAGTGCCATCTTGCCTCACACGCACGAGCTTGCAGTTTCGCAATTTGGCCACAACCTAATCAACGCCATCGTCGAAGTCCCCAGCAAGGGCAGAGAGCGAAGCATTCCATTCCACATGAAGGAAGCCTTCATGACACGACTCGGCGAGCACGAAGCAGAACTCCGAGACAGCTGGATGGGTAGAAGTGTTTGGCGCAACTGGAAGGGTGATATGTGGAAGACGCGCCGCGGAGATTGGAAGATCTGGATGAAAGAGGTCGATGCCGACATTCCCTCAACCCTGCCTCAGCGTGGACCCAAGACTGCAGAGAAGGAGAAGCCCAGACCCAAACCTACTGAGGAGGTCGTAGAGGAGCCAATCGTAGAGGAGCCTGTTGTCGAAGAACCTGTCGTGGAGGAGCCTGTTGCTGAGGACAAGATGGACTTGGATGAGCCGGTTGAGCAGGCTGGTAACGACGACGATGCCAAGAAGGAAAAGAAGAAGAGCAAGAAGGATAAGAAGGACAAAAAAGAGAAGAAGGAAAAGAAAGAGAAGAAGGAAAAGAAAGACAAAAAGGAGAAGAAGGAGAAGAAGGAGAAGAAAGACAAGAAGGAAAAGAAGAAGAAGAGTAAATCTGACGATGCCAAGGCAGACGATGAGATGGAGGAGTAAAAAAAGCGTTGTTAAAGATAGTGGTCACAGATACCCAAATTGGAGTCAAAATAGCTGCATTATTTCTATTATTCAACTCGTATATACCTCACATGCTTCTTATTCGGTCTGTGTTATGCTGCAAGACTTGTCTTTGTTACCACACCCCACGCCATGCCTCCGTCGTCTGCCGTGCTGTTGTATCTCCTTACCCTAATCGACTACATAACGTCCAGGTCAGCAAAGCCTTGTGTAGCATTGCCTGGGTCACCAAGCATTGTCAACTCAAGCATGTGCATCCAATTCGGGCTTGGGAGCATCTCTCGGGTGAGCTTCATATATCAAGCTATGTTTTGGACAACACCCTCTGTTGATTTGTAGTGCGCATTTCACGAGGACAGGAAACAGTTCACCAGTCCTCATAATCGCGTCACAGGAGAAACCAGTAATGGGCTATGAAGCATGGCTATCCCGAAACTGTTGGGAAGCAACCAAACCCCTTACCAGTTTCAATGCTTTTGCTTGCATGGTGGATGTCTTGCTTCATCATACCATATTATTATTTGCTGATAACCTTGGGGTCTTAGGCTTTGCCCTGATCACGACAGAAGCTTTACCCAACGCCATGTGCAGTTGAGATCGGGATTATGTAGAATAAAGCTCGAGGATCTTTGTTGCTTATCTCGTATCCTCTGTTGCATCTGTGTACAAAGCAAGTAGAGTTTTGACAGTCAGAATCAGAGCGGGCATTCGGCTCTTTTCTCAGTGCCCGGCCTACACGGCAGTAAAACTGGACATGTCGATGCCAGACTTATTATGACAGGGCTGGCAAAGTCCGGCTTGCTCCTCATCAAACGGCCATGCATCAACTATAATTCTGTAAATAAATCCTCCTGCTCAAATCCACTCACGCCTGAATGTGTTACTGGCGTGCATATTTGAGAAGGAACGCCACCGCCCCAATCGTAGAGCCCGAGGAATAGTTGCTGCGTGTACTGGCTAGCCAAACTATCCTTAGTCCTGGTCTCCCTTTGGCGAAGAGGGGTTGGAGGTGCGGCAGGGTAACTGCTCTTACATCGTAGGAGATCTGACCAAATTCCAGGCTAAATTGAAGTTGAGGGGTTCGTCTTGAACCTCTGATGCAGACCATTGCTCAGCAGCCAGATATGCCGACACCTTCTTTTCTGATTGCAACCTGATGGTTGCATTGATACGAAACTAGAATATTAACTTTGGCCCAAGATACGCAACCTCTTCAACATGAGAAAAGATCCGGCCGGCATGATCAAGCCGTGAGGATTCTAAACCTACTAAGGTACTGGGTGTTGTCAATCGGTGTATCCTGCGATTCCTATCACACAAACTTCCCATGCCACTGATAGGAGAACCATCTGCATGGGACGCAAGCCATTGAGTAAGTTGTGCGACACATCAGCTGGCATATCTGCGCGATATTGGAAGTTTCCAGCCATGTACACGATATCTCACATGGAGAATAAGAAACGCGCGTCAACTTTGTTGGGAATCGCAGCTCTCAAAGCTACACGTGGCAGATGAAAAGACCAAGGGGCATGCATTTGAAGTATGTCCTTGGTCAAAAATCAATCACCTGATTTCGCGTCCACCAGGCGATGAGAGGGCCGCGTGGGATGACACGACTATCATGCAGCTTACATCAAGCCACGGGCTGGTTTTGTTCCGAGACTTTCAATCGCGGGATGTTCTGCCATCCGGGTGTTTATTCCCTTTCCTTTTCCGAGCATGCGAGCGGCGCTTGTACTTGAAGGTCCTGTGCAGGTGGCAATCTGAAGAGTGTTTGATGGCGCATTGGTAGTCCCCGAATGGCAGAGGTTTCGACAGAATGACGAGTCGTGGTAGGGGTCCATGTAGTTGAATTGGATCGTCAAAATTCACAGGCTCAATTGAGACGACAGATCTCGCCAATCTATGGGATACCCATGGCAGATTCGCCTCAGCACCTCGAAAGGGTTGCGACTGGCGATGAGCCATGCCATTGCCGAGTCAGGGCTGATTTCAAATGCCCTGCATTACAAATCAGCTCCCGTCCACTCAATTGAAGAATCTGCTTGCAATGAGGCGACATTTGCTGGAGCAGAACAGCCAGACCCGCTGTCGAAATCGCCACAACAACCGGGAGTTTGCGTTGGCGCCCACGCCTCGAGCCGAAGGGACTCCGAATAGCTGGGACATCCTAGGACGAATAATTTATCTCGGTTTCATTGTGAGAAGGATAATAAGCCTGAGGCTTGCATCCAGGCTTGGCACTTTGGGAAGCGTGTCTATGGGAAATCTGGGGTAGATCCATGTCAGCAACGAATAAGCATGAGAGGCAAATCACCTCTCACCAATCTTCACGGTGATATCCCACACGTCTTGGTACTGTAGCTAGATTTGCTACGTACAAAACAACAGGTAAGTAGCGCTAGGGTTAGCTCCTAGAGGATTGTAGACGTTGGAATAAGTGTTGTCGTGCGGGAAACGTCATACTGAGGCGTCTTTTTGGACAAAGTGCATTGCGATTTTCAAGCAAGGATGGGAATGTTATTGGATCTACACTCAGATGCGTGCAATTCCCATCAACTGATGGCTAGCTGTGGCTTGTGCCGAGTTGAAGTGAAGGTGACTGGGGAATGCCGTGGCGTATAAGCGTGGCACAGAGGTAGAGTTGCGATAGCGCCAAACTCGACACGGGATAGCGTCGACAATCGCCGGGTCGTGCATGCACCAGGGGGAATTGTTAGAGCATCTCTGTAGTTCTGTGTACCTTTCAGTATCCACGTTCAGTGAGACCACGGATGGGGAATGTGCACCGAAGAGAATGGTCCGGATCAAAAGGTCCGGCATTGCAAGACAGCAAAGTTGAAGCAAGCACACAATCAAGAGAGCCAAGAAGCATGCAACCAGAGAGGGAGGTCTTGTGATTCAAAGCAGGCCTACGTTGGCAGAGACATGCAGCTGTAAACAGACCGTGAGCTGATTTGGTCTCTGTAAACACATCGATATGGATACTGTAGATATCACATATGATCAAGTTTCACAATCTCAACTCATCAATTGTTTGCTGCAACCGAACTCACCGTGACTTGTGTATCTGTCGGCAGGTATTGCACAATAGCAAACGGCCTAACCGCGTTGTTTCGCTTTGCTTTGCTTTACTTTCTTCCTCCATCACTACTAAGCCGGCTTTGGCCAAAAACACAAGCAAAGCAAAGATAGGAGACAAGCACAAGAGAGCATGTTGTTCATTCTTTCATGATCGTGATTCAACAATTCCAAGAGATCGAAGAAAAGCTGGATCGGATGAGTTGAAGGCCTTTGGACAGAAAGAAGGGATGAGCGGGCTGTGCAACTCGCTGTGGTTGGCCACTTCAACAAAAGTCTGAGACCTAAGGGTTGTTTAGCTTGCAATTCAGTCAACTAACAAGGAAACTCTCTCGGGTAGAGGAAGCCATGAAGCCTAGGAAACCCGCCCTGCGCTTGTTTGTAGCTTGCTCTGCACACCCACTACTTCCATCTCATTCTCCACTCCTGAGATCCTAGCTCGGTTCATCGTGGTTCTTGGAAGATTTGGCGATTCGACAGCTATACGGCAGCTCGCTTTCGCCAGTCGGCTCGGTTGCGTTCAATTTTTCTACTGGGGCCCAGAGGCGACTGCAAACAGGGTCTCTCTGGCTTTCACCGGCGTGTGACTTTGAGTCCAAGACTTGCACATTTCTCCTCTGTAACGTCAACGTCAACCGTCAACCGTCAACGCCTGGACTGGACTGTGCATGGGCTTCCGAGACTTCTCGGGCACTAGAAGAAACCAAGATCTGAGGGTGGCTAATCTTGGGAACTGGGAAACAGCGTCATAAGCGACGGGTATCGAGCATTAGGTACTCCAAGCTCATTCTCCCTCAATCCGAGTGTGTGTGTGTCAGTTGTTGCACAATGCTGTCCTGGCGCCCTGGTCAGAGCTGGACCTGAACAAAAAAAGACTTGGTCGCTTGGATCCGGTCCCCACCGTTCTTTGTCTCAGGAGCTTGGCTCTTGGCTCTTGGCTACCCTCCTCCTCCCGTAGGTCCCGTCTCCTTCTTTCCCATGTGTTTTTGGCGGGGCAGCTCGATTCCCTGTCAAGGGTTCCGCCTGTCTGGATCACCAATTTGGTCTTTGTTGGTACGACTCCGATTATTGCGATGGTCACCCCCGGCAGTTGTTCAGCCATAAGATGCTGTCCATCGCAGCTAACCAGCGCCTGGCGATGCCCTGATGTGATTGCAGCGTCAGGGGATCGAAAAATTAGCTGCAAGTACATACAGCACAAAGCACGGTCAGTCAATCAATCGGTTAATCAATTAATCAATCTGAGTCCGATCTTGTTCCCCTTCCCCGGCTTTCTGGCCGATGCTCAGGTACGTTACTGTCCTCAATTGGCACTCACTTATTGAGTTCCACCAACGGCTAGCCATGGTATGTCTTCCCTTCCCTCTGTTGCTACCGCACGATGCCGTAGCACTGTGGTAGTAGGGAATCGTACCATGCCACGCAACCTTGAGAGACTGCGAGCTCTCACGCAGACTGGCATGCAGGTGGCCCAGCATGGGACTAGAAACTGGGGGTTTGGCGAGCACAGAAAGTAACCATCTGGCAGGGTCCAATGGGGAAACAAGAGGAGAAGGAGAACGGAAACAAGGAAACAAGGAAACAAGGAAACAAGGAAACAAGGAAACAAGGAAACGGAAGCAGCACAGTACAGTGCAGATACACATGGACAAATGCGGTGCCCAACCTAACATCCCATTGCATTCAGATCGACATTTGACAATACGCCCGATTCAACGGAACGAAAGGTCCGTTTGCTTTAATGGTCGACAGGTCAATGAAGCAAATCGCGAAAAGTTTTACTTGAAACGAAAAAAATTGTTCATTCTAGTTTTGCTAGTTCTCATTGGGGTTTATTAACAGAGATCGCGATCTCTGAGTCTGAGACGGTCGAGGCATGGGTTGAATGAGGAAAATGTCTTGACAACGGAGTGTCTAGTCTAAAAAAGAGCGACCTACCTAGCCCACGCGTCACGCTATCGATGGGTTGCAGAAGACAGCACTCTTGTCCATCGAAGGAAACAAACCCCACCAGTCTCACCCTCGCCAGGCAAGAGTCTCAAGCAACTGAGTTAGCACTGGCTGGTATTGCCGTTTTAGCTGCCACACAACGGCAACACGCAGAGTATCATCTCACCTAGCTTGGTTGCTGTGTCGGTCAAAAGAATATGGGACCCTCGTTATGCAGACGAGATGCATGAGTGTCAGGCGAGACCAGTCTTTTGAGTAAGACAGGCAGGGCTTGCAGCAGGTAGGATCAGAATTGCATGATAAACTGACAGGGTGCAATACTTGCGCAAGATCAAGGGTTCTTCTTGGGTAGAATTATGGGATCAACAACATGGTTGTTCGGACAATATTGACCGTCGGATGAATAGAAGCCCATGGCCGCGATCCAGACAAGATTACAATGGATCGAATGGTTAACCTTTCAGGACATGGGTACATAGTAAGGAAGGGTCAGGCATGGGCAGGGACAGGCTGGCTGCCGCCGGCGATCACGAACGTGGGAGAATCTCATCAGGACTGGCAAAATGTTGAGTAATTGCTAACAAATGCAGGCTCCTTTCCCCCCTCAAAACTCGGCGCTGTTTGTTAGCATGGAGGTTAACAAGAGGCGTTATCTTGCTTGCTTGCTGTGCATGCAGCCAGGCTAAAGTTCAAGATCCTTCATGTGCGGCACAGGATCAAAAGACTGAGGCTATGCAATTCCCACAGTGTTGAGTCCTCATTCGTCAATCTCAATAGATAAACCTGGCGTTCCTGGATGCTGTCAGTCTTTCGAAGGGTTGACGCAGACCGTTTGGAATAATGGAGCCAACTTGACTGCAATGAGTCCATCCCAGCTGAGATATCTAAACCTGCAACCAACTCGACACAACTCAACCCAAGCTACTGTGCATGCTCGGACTCGGGCTCGAGCCCATTCGCTAGACTCCCTTCAACTAACAAACCTGAGGTGGTATGTATGCCTCTAACCCAACAGACGTTGCTACAGTGGCATTCCCTTAACTCCGGTCACTGTGGTTGGCCGCTAGAGGGAGCGGGGAAGGCCAATCCACATGGATCACAAATCCAATTTCCATCAGCCTAGACAAGATTTCGTGCGTGCAGCCACAAGAGAAGAGGCCCGGAGGAGGGCCGGTACCAGTAGGGTATGGAGATACCAAGGTAGCATGAGCATGGACTGCGTTGCTTGTAAGTGACCGGACAGACTCATAGACGCCTGAAATGCGGGACCTGGTTAGTACCCCCCTCCTTCTCCGGGCCCCTCTGATACTGGGGCTACTAAGGTTCCCGTTGATACGGGGCGGTACTTGTACCTTGAGCCCAGCGCTAACAGTGAGCTCTTGATCGAGATCGATCGTCATAATTTTGCTCGATCCAATGGCTTTGATCGTCTTCGGATCGAGTTACATGCCTTTCCCGTGTCTGTGACCTGCCGAAGAATGTCGCTTTCCCAAGCTTTGCTTTTTTGCCCTGTCCGTATATAATACAAACCATAACCCAACCCTCTCTTCGGTGTTACCTGCCTCTATTAAGCTTTACTTTTCAACCACAAAACCTTTTCCCTCCACATCAAAAGTATCAGATATAGGTACTTTATTCGAGGAAACAAACGACTTACTGTGCCGTGCCGTGTTGTATAACAACCAGTGATTCCCCTCTCTCTCACTTTCTGGCACCACTCCCGTCTCTTCATGGTTTCGCATTCAAAGTACCTAGTACAAACGAATTAACGACACGCATCATTCAATCGCTTTATACAACCCGTCCAGTCAAATATACATCATTACTCGAATCAAACTTTAACATCCTATATTCGAGCTCCGACCAACGTTCTTGCCAATAGCTCTTCGTCAAAGTTAGCAGTTTCCATTGACTTTTACCGGCTGTTCAACCACGTTACCGCAACACATAACCCAAAATGCCTAAGAGATCTCTTGACGTCGCCAACATGGGTGGTCCCAACGCCAAGCCTGCGCCCGCGCGAAAGGTAAAGGCACTTACCCCCTTCTATGCATATACTTATGCTTGAATCAACCAGCTAACACTCTCTTTCCAGACTGAGCGATCCCATGAGGAGAACCAAGAGCGAGCATACATCGCTGCCTCCAGGAGAGCGGACCGAAGCATTGAAGCTCGCGTCCAATCTGCCAAGATGGCCAGCGAAATCCATAAGAAACGAACCGGCAAGGCTTTCCGTATAACAGAAGAAATCGTTATGAAGGAGGAGATGTACGAAGAGGAAGATGATGACTTTCCCCGATCTTACCGGCTTCTCAAGTCCAACATGCAAACTTCCAACGCCGAGTTTAATGCGAGAGTGGACGCTTACCTTACCAACCGCGTCGCCATGTCACAGCTTCTATCTGCCACTGAGGCTGATTGGCGCAACAACGAGATTAACCAGACTTTCGCACAATTCTTCCCGCAAGCCCAGCGTCAAGCTCAGTCAATGTCACACCGTTGGTCAACGCCTGGCTACTCAGTACCTCAGTCTCAGAATAACCAAGTGTCAAGCCCCATGGAGCAGCACTTTGACCCAAACTTTCAGACTGTTAACTACGCACCACACCAACCAACCAGACACGACGAGCGCAATCATTCAATTTCGGCCCTGTCTCCTACTGAATCAAGAACCGACGGTCCTGTATCGCCGCCAGCCCTTACTCCCGGTTCAGGTACTCACCCTGAGACGCCTCAGTCTCACTGCGCTTCTACCTTCGGAAACGTTCAGCCACTACCTGTGATGGATTTCAGCCATGACGGTTCTGCATTTACCACAGAGCTACCTGCTGAGGCTAAGATGCTATTGGGTGGTGTTGGCATGAACGATTTCAACCCCACGCTTTATGGTGAGCACCAGAACTGGGGTGGCCAACAGTCATTCCACTATGGCGACGATACCAAGTACTTTAAGGAAGAGGATAGTGAGCTCGATACTGGTTACGCAAAGTACCCCGATCCCGATACAATGAACTGGGACGACGCCAACTTTGCAACACCAACCAAGTTTACCAACGAGGAGCAGGAGCCTTCTTGGGACTCGTATATCAACGACACAGCATGGGTCACTGAGCAACAGCAATGAGACGTTGCTCGACATATTTCCCAGCATTTTCCTAATGATTTGATGATACTCTTTTCTGCGATCCATGTCCAGTGTTTAACAATTATTACAACAACACTGCTGTTCCTGCTCAATTCGTTAGAGCAAGACGACTCGATATTTAAGGCGCTTGGGCGATTTGACATGCTTGGGATACCCAAGAAAAAACAGGACTTGGAGGCACTTTTACCGCATTTTTTAGAATCACGAAGAGGCTTCCGCCAGGTGCTTGAAGGCGCACAACTGTATTTATTAGTAGGGCATATGTTCATCGTGCGTATGGAGGTTAGGATGGTAATATTCATGATATCGCTCAAAGGGAGCCGAAAGAACTTTTTTCTCCTTCTCGGTGTTGATGAGGTCGTTTATTTTATGTTTCCAATCAGTTGGTTGGTCTCCTCGTCTTTGGATGGGTTGAGATTTCGGTTTGCAATTGAGATATCCTGGTCGGGTACAATTCTTGTACACAAAAGAAGTGTAAGAAAGGGACGAAAAGGTCTCAGGACTATTTTAAATCTAATAAAAATCTTGGATATAATTACTATTATCTGTTGGGTTGCTGGCAATATGTGAGAAAAGAGCGGGTTGTTGTTATAGTTCTAACTTGTCACCATCTCAAACTCACACACATTTGTATCTGTGTGATTATACTTTATTCTGGGCACACAAGTCACAAGAACTACGGAATCCTCTTTCGCAGGGTAAGCTGACACCATTGATCTGGCTCAGCAAACCCTCGTGCTTACGTTGTTTGGTGACTGTTTGAGTTTGCAGTTGCATTGAGGAAAGAAACTCAGTCTCGTCCAAACCCAACTAGATCGTGACTGGACCAACGGCTTATTAGAAATGACCATGTGCGCTGATGATTGGTTTAATAAGACTTGGAGAGCTACTAAAGAAATGAAGCAGCCTATCCAAGCACGATGAAAGGGTGCTGCGGACCGCTTCAAGTGGTGGTTAAGCAACATCCATGCGTCGATCATATGCCGTAGCTTTGCTTTGAAGTAGCACAAATCTAAGCAGGAAACATGCAATAGTCTACGGCAGATTTAAGGATATAATTAGGTACATCATGATAGACATGCAGTTAATTCATTACCTACATTCTCCA
Organism: Fusarium praegraminearum; assembly: GCA_002093855.1. Taxonomy (NCBI): domain Eukaryota; kingdom Fungi; phylum Ascomycota; class Sordariomycetes; order Hypocreales; family Nectriaceae; genus Fusarium; species Fusarium praegraminearum. The sequence continues at coordinate 60,354 of LXHY01000064.1, forward strand.
GATAATAGTCTCTTGTAGGAACTGTTATTGGATCTTAACAATTAGTACACTGCCATTGTCTCTAAACGGGCCCACCAATCCCGAGTCGTCGACGCACGTTCCAATGGATGGGTCCCTAGGTTTTAGCCATCTGGATCGAGACCTGCCTACCAAACACCTTAGCACGACGGGACGCACGGTACTTGTTGTGTGCGCATGGATAGGCTGCCGAGCCAGGTACCTCGAGTCATCCAACCTTAGCAGTTTCTAACATTTTGTCCCTCCAGATTGCAGTCCAGAGCCCAGACCACCCCGCCAAACCAACGTCACCACCGCCCGCTTCCTTTCTTAACTTTTGCGACTCAGTCTGCAACCTGAAGGCTCGCTTTAATTTTTCTTCCCTCCATCCCATTTCCGAAACCTACCTACATCCTCAAGGACTATTTCTTCACTCCATTTTCCTTTGTTTGCAGGCTTTTGCAGCTCCGGTCGCATCAATCACCTGCTACGTGTCGTCGAGCTTCACGACTGAAGCACTATCCATAACATCGTCCACCACCACACTCAGCATCTTCCATCCCCAAGTCAAGCTTATCAACAACCATGTCGTCATCGACACCGCCACCCACAGTCGATGCGCCTGACGAGCATCAGAGCGATACCTCCAAGTTGCGAACATTTCTGGGTATCTTGAAGAAGTAAGAGACTCACCACCTTTTGTCGGCGACAGTGCCATTCTGCGATGGCTTCCACCGCTTTGTTGGGAACCAGGGGCCGCCCTAGCGAGCGAGATCGGATACCGGCTCCGCTCCGTACACAACGGAGTAAGCGATGGAAGCACCGCCAGATCAACTGTCGACCTTGCGATATTGATGATGGGAGATACTGTTTCTTGAATTCCAATACTGACCGCTCATTAAAATGATAGATTCATCGGCGTTTCGGACCTTGCAGCAGTTAGATTCTCGCTGCCGTCGCAGTTGCTCGAGCCCACCCCAAATCTGGAATACTGGACCTACATCGATGCCCCTAATGCCTTCGTTGCCATGGGCACCTCCGACGAGCCCCTCGATCGCATGCTCGAGGTCGTGCGTTTCTGGTTGACCAAGGATCTGAAGTACGCCAAGGGAAGGCCATGCAAGCCTTACAACTCATGCCTTGGTGAATTCTTTAGGGTGCGTGATCTTGCATAAAGGAGGAAGCAAGCGACTGCTGTAATGGCGTAGATACTAACCAGGGTGCAGTGCAATTGGGAAACTGAAGACAACGCCCCGAAAATCGACACATCCAACCTCAAACAAGAGAAAGGCAACACCAAGGGCGGACTTTCTGCCTTGAAGGCATCAGCTAAGAGCAGCAAGAACAACTCGAACCTCTCGCTTTCTGTGCCCCAACATGGCACTGCAACGGACGACAAGCTTGTCCGTGTTTCGTATCTCACCGAACAGACATCGCATCACCCTCCTGTGAGCGCTTTCAACGTCACCTGCCCTGAGAAGGGCATCACTGCCCGAGGCTTCGACCAGATCACCGCCAAGTTCACAGGTACCTCTGTCAAGGTCCTCCCTGGTGAGCACAACATGGGTATCTTCATCACCCTCGAGAAGCGCGATGGTGAGACCTACCAGCTTACCCACCCTGCGGCGCATTTGGGTGGCCTGCTCCGTGGGGCTTTGAGCGTCTCGGTCAGCGAGTTCGCTTACATCACTTGCCCCAAGACTAAGATCAAGGCTATTCTGCACTATGTGGAGGAAGGTTGGCTGGGACGCACAACCAACAAGATCGACGGTGTCATCTTCAAGTACGACCCCGAGAACGACGACAAGTCACGAGTACAGGATGTTCCCGAAGAGGATGTTCTCGCTCGCCTGAGTGGGCCATGGAAGGAAAGGGTCGTTTTCACTCTCGGCCCCAGACCTGTTGTAAGTGAAGGCATCTTTGAGAATTTAACAAAACTAACAGATAGCAGAAATCCGTCCCTGTCGAGGAGCAGTTTGTCATCGTTGATATTGCACCCCTCAACGTTGCACCAAAGATCGTTCCTCCCAAGGAGAAGCAACTGCCCAACGAGTCTTTGACCCTTTGGGGTGGTGTCACAGATGCTATCCACGCCAAGCAATTCAGCAAGGCCACGCAGGTGAAGGTCGAGCTGGAAGAAGCTCAACGCGAGAAGGCCCGCCAACGTGAGGCCAACAAGGAGACATGGCAACCCGTGTTCTTCAAGCATGTCACAGGTAACGATGGCAAGCCCGACCTGACCGACAAGGGTCGGGAGGTCCTCGACAGAGCCCAGAAGGGTGAGTGGTCGCTTGAGGGTGTTATGTAAAACAGTCCTTTGCCTCAGGTATTTGTCTAGGTTTGAATTGTATTGTGGTTTAGAGGCGGACTTGGTCTGCAAACATGACGATCGAAAGAGAATTCGAAAGGTTCGATCGTTGGAATTTTTATACGAAGTTGGTTTCTTTTGGACTTTCTCCGTGTCAGAATGACACTACTGGGATAGAGTATTATTGCGCCAGAGAGTTGCACGGGGGTGGTCTCTGTACCAGAGATTTAAGACCCCGGTAGTGGATGCATGGCGGGCTTGCGCACTCGTTACTTGGAGTTGTGGGAGTTTTTGAGGCTTGGGATTATTGCTGAACTAGATAGCAAGATTCTCGTCACAATTCACATTCGTCAGCCACGCTACCTATTCACATCAAAGTGCTGTGAGCTAAGCTCTAATAATCATTCGCATCGTCACATGGCGGAAGGGCACGCAAAGTAGAGTCAACATGATATCGTTACACATATCTTAACATGCATCTGATCTCGGTGGATCCTATACTATCGTACAACAAGAGTGGCAATTCCTATTTTTTACACATCATTTCTGAACCGAAGACTCCTCCGCTCTTCCCTCTTGTGAAAAACTTTTCATTATTCCAACACAATCGACCACTTAGGCGTCGATGAAAGTCTTGACGTTGTTCAACCATCGAGTGTACTCACGCTGCTCCTTGACGTCGACGTAGTCAGGAACAAAGATGGCAAGAGCCTGGGTGATGCCACGCTCCTCGAGGAAGCGCTCCATAAGGACCTGGAGGTCGTCATCGAGGCTACCGAAAGGAGGTCCGGGGTAGACGTCGGCGCGCTTCTGAGCAGCCTCGGGGGACTCGACCTTGGCGACCTTGGCGTCGTCATAGTAGAAGAGGTTCTCGACGACAATGTGGCCGTCCTGGGCAGTTGCATCGATGTTGAGGGCGCCAGAGGCCTTGCCGGGCTTCTCAACGACGATGGAAAGGTTGATAGGGGCGGCGTTCTCCTCAGCGTCCTCCTCGAGCTCCTCCTCGAGCTCTTCGTTGGCGCGGGCATTGCGCTGGTTGCCCTGGGCACCCTCATCCTCAAAGCCTTCCTCCTCAAGGCCGTTCTCCTCAGCGTAAGGGTCGTAGCTGGTGATATCGGCAATAGAGAAGCTGATGGTAATCCTAGAATTGGTGTTAGTCACAGTCCCCACCAAGGCCAATTGCGATTGTAGAAACTCACTTCTCATCGCCAAAGTTGCGGACCAGCTTGACAACCTCCTGTCCAGGGGTGTCGATAAGCTCAAAGGCGCTGTTGTTAAGGAAGTCCTTGATGCTGGCAGGGTCCTGCTCATCGGCCTTCATGTCCTCCTCGATCTTGATCTCGCTCTCGAGCTTGGCCAGAAGCTCGCCATCGTTCTCGGCGGCCTTTCGGAAACTAGTGGTGGAGAAAGCGGCCTGGGCAGGTCGCAGGACAGAAGAAGCTTTGATGAAGGCGCTGGGACGGGCAGTCTGTCGCAGAGCGGCGCTGGAAAGGCGGGAGACGACGCGAGGCGCCGATCGGGCAACGTTGCGGGCAGAGAACATTGTGATGATTATATTATGGATGGAGGTTATAATACGAGGGAATATTTGTATGAAGAAACAAAGAAATGAGGTATTGTTGTGGGAATTGGAATCAAGTAATGTTGGTACAGACAGTGATAGAAGCTTCCAAAGTAAAGCTTCGTCTCGAAATTTTTGGGGACGACGAGTTCTCGGCGGGCTCAGCTAACAATTTACTGAACCCAGACTGGACGATCTTTCCGGCCAAAGCGGGGCATCACTATCACGTGGCGAAGAGAAAAGCTTCAGGCAAGGATTCACTTATAAAGAAACATTCGTTGAAATGAGATTTTTAGAATAAGATGAGTGTACAATATTTCGAATTCGTATCTCATTATGTGGTATATATGTGGGTGTTGAGCTAGACCTCTTAAACTATCAGACAAGATCCCAGTAACGAGTAATTCGAACCGCTCAGTGGCTAGAACAGCTATCGAAGTGTTACATATTTGCCCTCTCTAGCCCTCCGAAATTGGCCATTCTATAGCCCTGCTTCCGCTCAGTATAACTGACGATATGCCATGGCAAGTTTTGCTTCCGTGGCCCACGACATCAATTCTGAGAACTCGCCATGTGGTTGATAATCCCAGTGTGGTCCGCCATAGCCAAAAATATGAAATTTCGCCGAATGGTCCCTGGAACCTCGATCTGGATACCTGAGAATACCCTGCCACTCTCAGCCCATTGCTTCTCGGATGGTCCCGAAGTATTGAGTTTGGCCGAGTTTATTGAAGCACACGTAAACCTGCTAAACGGTGATCGTTCTCTTTCATCAAGGCATTTTTTTTTTGTCAGTGTAGAATGCTCAGTTTGTGCCACCCGACGGGAAGGCTGTAGATCGCACTTGGCCTTCACTGTTGACCTTGATCCATTTTAGTTGGGTGAGATATGACCAAGAGCCCTCCCAAAGGAGAAGAACATTGACATTGTGGCTGTCCAAGAGATCGGGAATAACTAGTGACGATCAGTAACTCGACATGCATCGTAAGGCCGCAGTAACTTACTGAATCCACCCTTGTACTCTTCCTCGAGGAGGTTGATCTTGGCTTTGAGAAGATCCTCCTTGACACTCGCAGGTCGACCGGCACGGCGGGTCTTCTTAACTGCGTCGTACTCTTCATCGTGTTGATGAACGAAACTGTCACCCCAGTCAGTGTTTCTTCATCAAAACGCTCATTACGATACTCACTTGTGAATCATGCTTTGAACCTCTTCAATCTCTGGGGCACCATTGCTCTCTCTGTCTTTAACACTCAGGGCTCGCTGGAAGAAAGCAACACGACCAACTGTCGTTGTGTTAGGTAGGTTCTTCAGAAATCAGATGGGTTTACCGGGTGTAACTTACCAAGTGGTTGTTCCTTCTTGCCTCTTGCCGCAGCCAGCTTCTCAATACGCTGATCTCTTACACCGGCCTTGTGAAGACGCATAGAGTCTCTGGACTTTTCATGAAGGGCGTTAACGACACCATTTCTCTTTTTTGAGATTTGTTTGCGTGTCTTGTCAAGCGTGGTAGGCATATTGAAGAATTATGAGTTTATTCCTTAGAAACAAAGATGAAGAACTGCAGGCTTTTTTTTCTGATGAACTGTCGTTGCTGTGACTAGCAAGGATTTTTTCTTCTGGCCTGGAAGGGAAGCTTTGGTGCTCCACCCACTGCCAATACGAAGAACCAATAAGGTGGCGGATATATGTCGGTTAAAGAAGGACACTTACTTTTACCATGATCAAGTCTATCAAGTCAACCGAGCAAGTAGACTGCGAATTTAAATTACGGCAAAATTGTAGGGTCTGTCTTCGTGTCTCCATGCTATTGGTGGTGCTTCTTTCAATCAATAAGTTTATCGGGACGTTGACGACGAATAAGTACATCACGACGTAGGTACCTTAGTGGGTAGGTACTATAGGTAGTGATAGAAACCTGACAGAACGGGCATCATACTATGATGGGTTCTTCACAGTAAAAGCTTTATTCTATCTATTATCATGCTTTTATGAACATAATATTGGAGTATATAGGTACTTGATTTCTATCTCTCATGCAGCACACTCTCAGTCACATGCACGACTTAGAATTTGACCTGATATTGTCAAGTTCTCAAGATTAAGTCTTGCCCAGTGGATCTCGAGTTGCTAGGGACCTAAGCAGCGGGAACTAACTTTCCAGGGGTCTACAGTGGTTCGTTGAATAAAGCATCGCGCCAGCGGGCCTATTAACGCGCCCATGTAGGTACCTACTAAGTGTCGCAATTTCCGGGGGTCGCGTTCTAGCGAATGGACTGGAGGGGAAGCACTCTAAATTAGGTGCCTCGCCTCCTACGTACCTGACAGGCGGTGCTGACCATCATATGGGATTAGCCAAAATATTTCTCCCGTTTTAGGACGCCTCGACTTCAAACCACAATTTTGGTCTTGGACCTCACCTTGTGCCTTCCGATAAGATTGTCGATTGTGAACCGAATTGTTTGACCCCGGCTCCTTCCTAAGTATTGCGCCCTTTATCTGTCAATCTAAACAGTATCGCCATCGATATTCACCCCCTGCTGCACGATCCTGCACCGCGTGCATATCAACCTTTCGACGCGTCTGTACACTACAGCACAACAGACCTTATAGCAACATATCCCCATGTTCGATTGTTGACATATGCAACTAAAATCCTTGTTGGATTGAAGCTGCCCAAGTCCCTTCTGGGGCAGCGAGTGTAAAGCTCAACCGCCTGTTGTCGCCACCATCTTTCACGCGGCTCATTGTTCAATATGGGTGTATCTGGTATGACTTACTATACAACTTGAACCCTCCCCCTCCATGATACTAACATTTTGACAAGGACTTCTCCCCCTTCTCAAGTCCATTCAGAAGCCTACTGAGCTTAAAAAGTATCATGGCCAGACGTTCGGTGTCGACGCGTATGGCTGGCTCCATCGTGCCGCATACTGTTGTGCCTTGGAGCTTGGTCAAGATAAGCCAACCCAGAAGTAAGTGTTCGTATGTCCCATGTATACTAACATATGTATTGACGTTGAAAAGATACCTGAATGCTGCCATGACTCGCGTTCGCATGCTTCGTCATTTTGGTATAACACCATATATGGTATTCGACGGTGACTTTCTTCCCAGCAAAGCCGCCACCGAAGATTCCCGAGCAAAGAAAAGAGATGAGAAAAAGAAGGCGGCGATGGAATTATTGCGAGCTGGAAAGCCTGCGCAGGCTACGCAAGAGTTTCAAAAGTGTATCGACATTACCCCCGAAATGGCATCGGCTCTCATTCAACTGCTCAAGAAGCTCGATATCCCTTACGTTGTCGCCCCTTACGAAGCCGATGCACAGCTTGTGTATCTCGAACGGCAGGGTCTTATTAACGGCATCATCTCCGACGACTCGGATCTACTCGTTTTTGGAGCCAAGAAGCTTCTGACCAAGCTGGATCAGTATGGCAACTGCTTAGAGATCAACCGGAAGGACTTTTGCGCCTGCCGAGAAGTTTCATTAACTGGCTGGTCCGATGAAGAATTTAGACGAATGGCCATTTTCAGTGGATGCGATTACCTGGATGGACTACCAGGTGTTGGGTTGAAGACGGCATATCGTATGCTTCGCAAAACCAAAATCCCGGAGCGAATAGTGCGCATGGTCCAATTTCAAGGCAAGCGGGTGTCAGAAAACTACTTGACGCAATTCTATCAGGCCGAATTGACATTCCTGCATCAGTGGGTGTTCTGTCCTACCAAACGCGAGCTGGTTCACCTGACAGACCTGGACGGGACACGGACTGCGGAGGAGATGCCCTTTATCGGTGCATTTGTAGAGCCTGAGACGGCTCGTGCCATCGCCAGAGGCGATATGAACCCTATCACAAAGAGCATGATCATTAGCGCCACAACAACGACACCCTCAAAGAGAAGGCATTCGCAGCTGGCGACTGGTGCTGTTGACCAACCCCCACCTGCTATGAAACCCATCAGTTCTTACTTCAGGGGACACAGCCGTATACCTATGGGCGAGATGGACCCCAATTGCTTCGAAGTTGACCCTCAGAGGGTTTTGCAAATCACTGGAGGAGGCTTGGTACCTCGTGTTTTCCCGCTTCCCAGGCCATACTTGGACGAAACAACTCGGCCCGTACCAAGCAACTTGCGAAGGCCAGAGGCCAGCTCTATACGTACGTCACCAAGACTTCACCGGCGTCGTACTGAGCCCGTCTCCAAACTGCTCAACAGTTTTACCGACACTACCACTACCACTACCACAAGGCGTACGTCTTCTGTGAGCATGAAGTCCAACTCGTTTGCTGTCCCGTCAAGTGATCCTGCCAACCGACCGCCCAAGAAGGCACGCTTATGCGAGGATAATGAGACGGGACCTGATGAAGCTTTACCACCACAGAAGAGCAAGTTCTTCCCAGTGTCCAAGCCACGGAGGAGTCCAAGGCGAACGAAGAGCGACGCTTATCTCCTGTCCGATGATTCGCTTGATGAGGCGCTTATGGCGTTACCTGACTTTGACGGTTGGAAGCCCTCTGATAAGATCAAGCACGGTGTTTCGGTATTTGTAGAAAAGGACAGTCAAGAGACTTCAACGAATGTGGAAAGTGAGAGCCAGCTCTCGTTCGTGAAGGATGACGAGACTCCCTTGTCGTCATTCGATGACTCTATGCCTCCACCTTCGTCTACCGTGTCCCTGCCAAGAACCTCTTCCACCCCTGCTCGGCCGGATATTCGCAAGTTTTCTTATTCCAAGCCGACGGAAACGCCTGCTTCCACTACATCACAACGCTCTTCCGTTTTTAGTGCAGCCTCCACTCCTTCCACAGCACCATCGACAGCTACTTCTCGCATGACGCCTTTGCAACGTCTGGGTGCTCGTGCCATGAACGCACCAATGTCACCCAAGCTGCCTAAACCACGCAATAGCATCGATAGGCAATTTCTCTCAGGTGTGCCCGTCAATCCGGCATTCGTACCCTTACCCAAGGTCAATCTGAACGAGGTTGCAGACCTCAATACATGCGGGAGTGAAGACCAAATCATCCCCGATAGTGATGAGGAAGATGAGGACGACGAAATTGACCTTCCGCCTAAGAAGCTTAACCTTTCACGCTTTGCATTCGCATAGAACCTAGGATTCGCTTTGATCTTTTTAACTTTGCAGCTTGTCAGCTACTTGAGTCGAGAATTGTCTTAATGATAGCATTGACCGGGCGTTTTTATCCTTCCGTTTCTTTTTGCTTTTAGCCCCCCTTTTTATCATTTGGCTGCGGCACGATTTGCTGAGCTGTACGAAGAGAACAGAATATGGATGGAACTGGAGTCTTGTGGAACTATTGTGTATTGAACTATGGAAGAAGCCCCAAGAGGAATTAGGTAGAATATCAAATAGGCGTTTTTTGGCAAAATATCTTGCCTCCGAGGTTCTAGTTAGATTAATACCCAACTTGGACTCAAGCACGGTGGTGCCGTAGCTGGTGACCTTGACTAACATTCACACATTCATAAGAAACATATTATTCAGAGTTTACTCCCCTGGATTTCACGTGGAGCAGTTTGCAACACTGTAGTCAATCTCAACATCTAGAAGAACAGCCTGTATGTGATTGCAATTCTCATTCACGCACCCGCTTATTGAATATCATAACCCATATCCTGAACCGTTGGAAATAACATGTCATGACAAGTCTATAAACCGAGTTCTTCCTAGTTCCAGCAGCTCAATCAAGATACCAACCCCCCTGCTCCACGCCAATCAATACTTCCAACAACGGGCCAACGCCAAGATTTCATGCTTGTCCTATCTTCTGAGCAGGGGAAGATAAGGACTGACCATAAGGAAAATGTAGAAAACAGGAAGTCGAGACAAGTGGTGCCGAATCGTGGCAATGGGACAAATCCATAGGAAGTCATATAGCGGGACGATACCTTATAGGTAGAGATTAAGTCTCCATGTCCTGACTAAATGCTACATACCAGGGTTGCCTGAGCGTATACTTGTGCAAAGCACAAGTGGATCGTCGATAGGCCAATTATCTTGGCCACACGCTGATGGCATGGCAAAGACTGGTAGTTCAATTCATGGCTTCCCTGCGTTTAGCACGACAACTAATGCTGACCTTGCTTGGCAAGAATACAAAAATTCCGATGAAAATCGTATTACATTGCATCCATACTTCAGCGACGATGAACAGGTGCAGAGGTAGTGGCGGCCAAAAGATCTGCGTTAAAGTTCCATTCGCCTGGACACACATAAGAAAGTTAGCAAATATGGACAAGGAAATGTTGGAAGTGTATGGTGGGATTCAGGGGGGTACGTTACCATTTGCCAGGTTCTCGGCCGTATCCTCAAGGAGGATAACACGACGCTTGTTGCAGTATGACGTTTTATCCATAATGTCGACTTTGAGTTTGGGGTCAGATAATTCTGTGATGGGCTTCTCAAACATCTCAGACAAGTTCTCCACAGCCATCTCAAGGTCCTTTTGGTTATCCTCGAAAATCTCTGTCAGGTTGTTTCTGGCAAGATAAAACGCAAAGGCATATGTCCATTTAAGAGTTTGCCGGCAGGTTTGAAGAGCTTGAGATGCTGAGTTGAGGTACTGGACTTCAATCCAGGACATGCCTGAAGCACTCTGAAGCTGGACCATCTTCCTTTCGGTTTTCTGGGCAATATCCTTGTCAAGTTTGGCCGATTGTTCGTGGTTGGCGTAGCGATTGTAGTAATGTAGATAGCGCTCAAGGGACGTTCGAGATTTTGCCTGAGCATCGCGAGCCTCGGAGCCGCTTTTCTCCTCATATCTGTTACAGTTGTACCAGCTAGTTCCATGCTCGGACCAGAGTCCCATACACATCCAGCAGAATTCGTATTTGCACTTTCGGCATGTCATGTGGTTGCAGCCTCCGTTTTTTTCGATGGTCGAGTTGCACTTTGGGCATTCCTTGGTGTTAGCCGAGATCCAGTTGGCGGTTTCCGAGTCGTCGGCACACTTTTTCAACCATTTCTTGACCAAATCACAAGGGGCCGGTTGGTGATCTGGGTTCGGGCAGCCAAAGCAGAATCTGAAACCGCATCGACATTCGACAGTAGGGACAATCCTACCCAAATCCTTCTTCTTTACGCCACATTCTAGGGCATTGGGGCAGTCTGGGGCAGGACACCACTTAAAGTTGTCCTTGTCTTCGACATAGGTTCTGTTGAGAAGCTCTTGATATCGACCCGCCAGCGCTGGAGTAACGAGAACATCGAGCGAGGCCGAGTCGAGAATGCGGCCACATCCATCAGAGGGACACTGGATTCTAGCAGCCTCACCTTCCTCGCGGATCTTCTGTGTTAAGTAGTGACGATAGCAGTCGACGCAGTAGCGATGACCACATTTCATGGCAAACGACTCGAGGCCATCATCATCCTCACAGCATATGCCACATACAAAGCCAGGGATGACTTCCAGCTTTGGTGACCTGGACGTGGTGCTGCTCAATCCAGCAGCTTCCATAACCTTTTCTGGTCTGTCCATGTAATCTTCTAGTAAACGTTCCTTGTTCCATCGGAAATGGCGGAGCAGAATGGCGGCATCCTCCTTCTGCATGTCTAGAATCATGTTGACTTCGGCAATCATTTCATCCTGTTGGCTCTGGATATCGCTCGGTTCGTAAACTTTGTATGACACCACGTGGGCGGCTCTCTTCTTCTTTTCGACATCTTTGGCAAGGCCAAAATCGGGATCAGGCTCGTCAAACTCTTCATCGTCAAAGTCTGTGATGTCAGGATGGTTAGTAATTGTCATGATGGGATATGAGGGGTTGTCTGGGGCATCAAAAGTCGTACCATCTCCTGCTGAAATCTCGTCGCCGCTGTCGTCTTGCATTATCTCGTCGTCGGTCGAGAGAGCCGACATGTATTCTTCGTCGGAATCCATAGGGTTGCTAACAGTGGTTATTGGAGTTGGAGGCAGCGCGTGTTTGTCTGAGAGGGCAGCTGAGGCGATGACTCTCTTGTTGGGTACTTCGTCTCTGTTGGCAGAGGTAATCGTCGCCTCAGCAGCCTTTCGCTTCCTCGTGGTGGGGGGAATCGTGGCGGTTGAAGGGAGATATTGAGGGAAGAAGGCCAAGGATGGAAAGAATGTCTGAGGATAAGGAGCAGAAATCAAAGGTGGCGTTGGCGTTTGATGGCGGGTGACTAACAGCAGCAGGTGGTGGTAGCCTTGTGCAGTAGGCAGACAGTACGTAGCCTGGCTCCAGTGAAAGTGCTGCTGTAACAGTGAGTCTGGTATGCAATGAGTTGTAACGGAGGGTCGAGTCAGAGAGTCAAGTGAAGCCAAGAGGGGTGCCTATGACGGAGCCAGGGTCGTTAAATCGGGGATAGACAGGGAAACGCTAGTTGATCTCCTGTCGTTGAGGTCGCGTACTGCAATATATACAGTACAGAGTGTGCAGCCCGTCTGTACTGTTTATTGCTGGATAGCGACAAAGCTTAAAGAGAAGGGTCGATGTTGTTTCGGATTTAGAAGAAGAGGCTGAAAGCAAGTTTAGTTAAAATAAGTTCAAGATTATGCGATCAAAAGTTACCTCAGTCATGAGTTGACCGGACTGTCCGACCGGGCATCGACCTTAGGTAGCGCGGGTAGACGGGACGGTACGGTGGGGGAGATGGATCGGAAGGCGCGATTACGCTGTGGTCGCGACTGATGATCAATGTGGGCAGGTAGGCAGGCAGGCAGGCAGGCAGGCAGGCAGGCAACGATCAGGCCCCAGGCTCCAGCTGAGAGAGGCAACTGCGACAGGGCTTATGTTGGGCAGGTTTAGGCCGATAGGGATAGTTTGAATGCTGAGACATGTGCTGGTTGTTGGACTTGCATAAGAAGGACCAACTACTTAAACCGCCTAGCAAAACAAACAAGGAAAGGCGTGGTTGCCAGGTGGGTCGCTCGAGGGCACTCTGTGGCTTCGGATTCCATTGTGGCGCTATGTCTCGGTCATCATTTTGATTTGACCTGTAGTGATGCCAGAATAATTATTAATCTTTCCCTCATTCATCTTTATCATTCTATGGATACACAATTTCATTTGATCGGGTTACCCCTCAGGCTGTCTTTGGCAATGTATATTTGTAGGGTATGGGCTATTTGAGGCACGTGTTGCTGAACCACTGTAAGCTCAGGTATCATAAAACCTCAGCTATTACAGAGTAAGTGACGGCGTCAGGACTGTAGCACGTTTTGAAACCATATCACTAAAAGTAAATATTGTTTACGACTTGATGTACCCTAAACAATATAATTTAGTACCTATCCCACTCTCGAGAAAAAGTTGCGAGATTTCCTGGATACCCGAGATGATGAACTTCTTTGTTGTGTGACACTTTGGGCATGCCAGATCAGACTCGAAAGAAGGACGGTTGCCTACTGATCATTGTTATGCAATGCAGTAAGTAACATTTGCTGTGCTACATGGAGTATTGACACGAGGCAGTCATTTGTGTTTTATGTTAGATTATGACTGTGATTACTTATATAGGAATTGAGCTTGCGATTATTTCATGTAATACACGGTTGAATTACTACCCTAGATCGACACCCTTCCAAGCTCTCGGGACGTCATTATACCACGGTTATAACAATTTCAAGACTATCTGGTCTTTGCTTGCCGGATTGAGCAAGCAATATGACTGGCGAGTATCGAACAAATGAGTTTTGCACCATGAGTTGGGTTGCGATGATTCGCAACAGACACCCGGCTGTCTCCATCGCTCTGTACACCAGGAAATGCAATGTTGACCTCTCCTGGGGTGATTAAAATTCAATGTATGTCAGGTTTAATGAGTAGCAAATATCAACCGAACTCAAACATCGTCGATACATACATGACTCACATAGCAGCAGCTCTTCCTCAATCTTTCCACCAATCCGACGGAATAGACACCTACATATCTCGTGTTCGAATCTATTTTAGGTACTGCAACAGACATCGACATGTCTTAATCGTCCTCATCAATAGGCTTGTTTAGATTATTAGAAAACATTGAGCGCGCGGCATAGGAAACGATAGCGATGATGCGGATGCATCGTAGGCTTTTGCAATCACTGGACAACTCTGCATGATCTCTATGTTTGATGATGCGCTGGGCGGACCAGGCCTGGATTCATTCAGAAGTAAGTACTCAACCCACTCTTGAAAGTCATATACCTTAGAAAGGTCCGCAAAGTGGGTTCACGATGTTCCTTTGTGTAAGTAGTTTAGCAACCAATATCGATGGCGCCTATTCATAGGAGGACCTGCGAGCCAATGGTGTGTTCCCCGTACTATGTTGTCTGAACATTGGGTGGCCTAGTGGCCGTTTGGTAGTTAGGCCAACCCATCCAACAAAAAAGAGAGGGCAGCTGCAACAAGTATGCCTCGCATTGACGCGCGCTACTTGCAGTAGAGCTTCCATAGACTATATCGTTGTTTCGCGTATCGCCAGAACAGGCCGCAAGATTGAAGCCAGCCTTAACAAGAATTCTCGTAAACGCTGGAGTCTTGCAAGTTACTCCATGCATGGTTCGAAATATAGTAGTTATCTTGTGCGCGCGCGTCGTGTTGTAAAACATGGCGCACCAACTGAGAGAGCAAGTATGTGGTTTTGAACGGACCAATGCCCTCTCCGATACTGTATTGCAAGTCGTCAATGGGTTGCCGTTGATTGGTGGCGATTCGCTGAATTGTGAAGCTCCATGGCTGGGCGATTCACTTCGTATCTCAATTTAGCATTCTGATGTTGTATGTAGTTGCCGGCTTCAAATGTGGTCTCTGATTGGAGTTGGCCGACCATATCAACCATTCGCCTGACAGTTTGTCCAATGGAAGTAACGACAGACGCAGTTTCCAGTTTTGAGCACTCAGATTTTGATCGAGATCAAGGATGGAGGCCGTTGCGACCTGAACCAATGATGGGTTGCCATCTCAACAATGAGATACACTTCCCCTCCAAAACCCCTCTTCTTCCCTCCATCTAATTGATTGTGTTTGCACTGGCAAGAGAAGAAGAGCCAGCGCCATCCTGACAAGAATTGGAAAAGCAAACTGCAAAGCATTGACCGTTACTCGTCAGCTTCAAACCTTCCTCATCGCTGTCATAATCGTGGAATTGGCCATGGATGAGATCCTATTCGCTCGGTACTTTGAGTCGCCGTGAGCCAAACCACTGATCAGTTTGCGTAAAGCCCGAGGAGCTGCGCAAAAGCCTCCCCAGACCTTTTGCCCTTGGTCGAATCACATTCCTCACCAGCCATCTGGGCCAGTGGAAGCCATCCCCGGCGCCAGCAACGGCTTCAGCGACCAAACAGGTCTCTGACAGGAGATTTCTGGGCCAGGATGACAGGCGACTAGGGGTTATCCGAGAATAAAAAAAGCAAGACACTAAACTCGCAGACCCCAGCTCTATCGAATCAAGTTGCCTCCCGCTCCCCTGCCTCTACGCTCGAGTAGGCGTAGCCCTTTGCCGCTGCTTTTAACGCGACTATCACCGCCAAAACTAGCCAATCCCCATCAACTTTTGGGTCCAAGCAACTTACAGAACAGAGTACAGCCATTATTACAGCGCCTCCCTCCTAAACACCATCCATGGAATCCCAGTTCTTGAGCCGCCGACCAACAAGTCCATTACCCACGCTTCAATACCCGTGTTGCTGAGCTACAAGAGATGCGAGTTCACGAGATCTCCATCACAACTTGCAACTAGCCGTTGGCTCGCAGCCATCCTGTCAGGACACCACCAGTTGGTCATGACCGTTATCCAGTTGGTTCCTAGAGCCTGACACAAGCCAACCTGACTTGTCGCTGTCACCAGTAGAGCGCGCCATCCACCCGCCTATTGGTAGTTTCCAGGCAGGAAAGAAACTGGCAGAGATAGAGTGACATGGCTAAGCATACTGCATCAACCGCCGTTGCCCACTAAGACTATCACGCAGTCACATCCTCGCATAGCACTCTTGCAGACCGCACAATACAATATATGCAACGAGAGAGGCCGGATAGATACACAGAACAACTCGCCCCAAATCGAGGAAAGCAAAGCAGAGAGAGTAAAGCAAACTGATGCACAATTACAGCTCTGCGCCCCTCCCTGGCTTATTCGCGTCGCTTCTCTCTCTCGTGCAGTTGCCGCCCTTTCTCAGCCTGTTCTGCAACTCTGTGCTCTGTACGCGCCTGTTGCTGCTGTGTTGCACCTTCACAGTCGCTGCTCTTGTTGTCTGTCGTGTGCTGCTCTTTCTCAAGTTGCTGCTGCTTTGGTGATTGTTCCGCCCGGCCCCGTCTGGTTGTTTCCCGTATATCCACACATCCAGCCAGGGTCGTTTCCTTCAACACACACCTCCCAAATCTACCCCTTCACCCTTGCAATCCGTCATAGCTCCACATTGTTCCAACTGCTTCACACCCCTTCCTTTCTTCAAGCGCCCACCTCTTCCCAATTTCATCCTCCGGCGCCAAACACTTGACGCAGGCCTTTCCTTATAATCATCTGGTGCTGCCCTCTCCAATTCACCGACCTTCGTTTTTCTCCAGTCAGTCAGTCAGTCAGTCGTCTGTTCGCTCGCTCGCTGCTTCCATCTGCCTGTACTCTTAATTCCCAGTACTTGGGATTGGCTGCTGGTTTATATCTACATATTCAACCAAGCTCATACTTATTCAAGTCGCCCATAATAAGCCTAAATTTCGATATCTACGGTCAACTCAAACCACCACTATGCCTCACACCAAGCCAAAGCTGGGAAAGCTTACTACCCCCGTCACAGCTACCTTTCCCTCTGAGATCACTTCGGCAACTCCTATCTCAGCAGTTTCGTTCAACTTCAAGCCTGATCCAGATTTTCTTAAGACTCCCATCAGCCCACCTATGGCCTACACCGATTTCCTCACGAAAGCCATGGCCCTCAATTCTCCTGCTACGAGCTCTGGTTTAACAACCCCAGACTCTCTTCCGGATTCGGCGACCAGTGAGGAAACTGACAGGTCCTTGAAGCGTGAAGCCTCTCCCCCTTCATCATCGGCTTCGAGCATCACCTCCAAGGTATCAGGCCGTCCAACTCCTCCAGCAACGGCTCCCATGGCACCTCCCAGTCCTTTCACCTGCGCCACGCCCATGTCTGCACCTCCCACCGGCGCTGCCTGCTTCCCCAGCCTCAAGGTGCCACCGAGTCCCAGTGTGTCGAATATTGACTCTCCAATGAGTGCAAGCACTATTCGATCACCTTTCAGCGCGAGGCCAGTCCACGCATCAGTGTTTGATTGGGATGCGGCTCTCAAGGCCCGTCTACTAGAAAAGAAGCAGAAGTCTTCACGGACCAGCGTACGACACATCCGAGAGGTGGTGACGAGAACAGTCACATACACTCCTAGAATGGCACCTGCACCAAAGGGCAAGAGACGCAAGGTTGAATAAACCTTCTGAGCCAGCAATTATTTTGCCACCACTCATCATCCGAACACTCACAACAATCACACATTCAACCGACCCACAACTATTAACGATCCTTCGAATACATAACGACTTTTTCTTTTGTTTAGACATGCATTGAAATCAAGAATATACCGAAAAATGACGAGGGAGCGAAACACACACAAGGCAAATCTTGGAGCAGGCCTTCGACACTTGGCGGCGAAAACTGTCGCCCTTATCATTCAAACATTCTCTTGTTGACACTTATTCGATACGCCTTGAAAGGAGTTGAACTGGGAATGAAAGGACACGGAGCTACTTGGGTGGTACAACTGGAGGAGTTTGATGGCGTTTTAACCGTTTCATTATCAGTTTGGAGTTGCTGTTCCCTGGGGGTTTAGCATCGACCAAGAAGCACGATACCAACACATGTGGAAGGGGCTGGGGGCGGAGAGGGGATGGGGATCAGCGACTAGGAAGTAGTCGATAGCCAGAGCTACTCAACGATGCAGAACCCCAGCAGGGGTTGTGTGAAAGAGAAGGAGAATTAGGGAACGCCTCGAGCGTTGTGGACCCGTGTACCGGGCACAGAATCACCTCGTTGTAGCGTTTTTAGTCAAGAATTCACAAAGCCATGGGCTCTTTAACATCAATTTTGTCGCGTGCTATGATTTGTGCATAGTCGTGTGAACCAAGCGGCCCTGATCGTGAACGGCTTGGTTACAGACATCATCTCTTTTGGAAGAACTGTTTTGTTTGTTTCTGGCTTTAAAACGTTTATTTGTTTGTTTGTTTATATGGATCTGTGAAGGTCAAACAGGCCGCATGGCGGGTATACCCTCGATGTCTATCTGGGCCGCATGGACGGCCGTTTCGCAGGCCGCCAGCTCGAAGCTTCTCTCGTAGAACCCTGCCCCGCACTTGCCTGCCTTATTGTCGTCCTCTATTCTAGTCCTAGGAGTGAACCCTTGTTCCCTGTAAAGTGGTTTGCATGGGAGGATGAAGTAGGTAGGCAGGCGCCAACCATAACTAACAAGAGATCATCTCGACAAGCCCCGTTGAGGAGATTTGCTCTGTTCATGTTCATTTAAGTCGGTGACGGACGAAGAGAGACGCGAGGGACAACATGGGGTTTTTGTTTTTGTTTTCGTGTTTCGCGGTCTTTATTGTGATGGGCTGCAAAGACGTGAATCGAGTACTCCACTGGGTCGACTTTGGGGTCGCAGGCGCGGGACGTATGCAGCCCAGCACAAATAGAGACAAGGCAGAAAAGGGCATACAATTGCTCGTGACATGTGGTAGTTCTCCCCACTGTTGTGCGTCTTCAGCCTCCGTAGTCCTGTATTCCATCCATCATACTCTGTAGTCTCGGTATTGCTTGCTGTAATTGCAGTGAGAAACTGGGCTTGGAATTCGAAGAATGGTTGCCGGCACACCCCCCTGCTGGGCCTGGGGCCTACCTAATATCTCATCACCCCTGGAGCCACTAGAAAGACTTAGACTTAAAAGCGGCGTGAATGCTCTCAATCCTCTGGCGACCCAGCACCCTGGTCCAAGCGGGACCTGGGAGCCCCATGAACTGGGCTTGTAAGCGCCGAGCCATGGGGGATCAAATGTGCTATTGGCCGGGGCGGGCGAGCCCATCACCCACCATCAAGCGTTGGTTGATATGATTGGGTTCGTGCTAAGCGCCCAGGACTGTGGGTCGACGATTGCGATTTGTGTTGGTGAGGACTTGGGCTTTTCTTTGAGTTGAAGGGAACTGAAAGCCTGGCGGCATGCAGAAGCGTCCTTTCTTCCTCTACTGTAATGGTTAATGCCTGCACTATATGTCGTGTCGTCTTGTCTGGTCTTCAGGTGCGCCTGTCTGCATCTGCATCTGCGTCGGTCTCCCCTCTCGCTCTCGTTTCTACTCTTGTCGATGCATTTGGCGCATGCTACCCAGCTACTGCGAGGGATACAGCGCGCTAGCTGTACATAGTAGGCATGCTTCTGAATGTTTATGGATGTCTTGTCCACTTGGAATTTCTGTCTTGACACCAGAAAACTCGCGCTGTACATACTATACTGGAAACATCACATCCACTTGTGACCGACCAGACGCGTGAGATTCCCATGCCCAAGAACATAAGCTTGTGTTCTTCGCGCCTAAACTAGCCTCATCACTTTTCGTCATCCAGCAGGTGACCAAGACCAAGACCAAGGCTTTGGAACGCTATAATCATTGCCCATGGCACAAGTCCGAGTGGTGAAAAGCGTCCGAGCTACCCCGCGTACTCTTCCGTTCTTCCCAAGCCTGGTTCCTCGTGGCATCGTGTCCAGCTACCAGCGGAGCAGAGGAGGCTATGGGCCCTAGAACAGTAGCCCACATCGTCAGTAACCCGTCCAACCCGCCGAGAGCGCCAGTGACGAGATGCGCATGTGGTGATGTGACAACCCTGCGCATCACACCGTCACCGTTGCTGCCTTTCCATTGGCTACCATGTCGGCGACACACCTAATCGACGCCTCCCGCCTATCTGAAACCAGAAGGGGATCCTCAGCTCTAAGTCTGAGATTAGAAACGAGTTTGAGACCGTTGTGACCGGGCTGCTGGGTGGAACAAGCCCCCCTGATCGTGTTTCCAAGCTGCTTTGGCGATTGCTATTTTTGGCTCCAACACCGAATTGCATCCAATGGCAGTGTGGTTCGTGACTCTTCCTCGCTCACGTCCGAATATGATGTTTCCAGAACTAGCAAATTGCCGTGGCTTGGCTAGGCTAGAAGCGCGTGGTAAGATTACAGGGCAGCGGGAGGCTCGAGATGCATATGTCGGTTTATTGGAAACCTTGGTGCCCTGTTCACGCTGTATGTGATTCATTATCACCGAAGATCCTTTGAGGAATTGAGCCGGCGTGCAAAAATCCTGATCACGGAACTAATCCTCCCTCACTTCCTTTGCCACAGCGTTGCAAAGCGCAACCTTGACCCCTGCTCCTGTAAGAACATGGATCCAGAGCCGTTGAGTATCACTGAGCCGATCGTTCGCGCTCTTCACTTCAGAGAACATAACCTCTCCCTTTGCTTTTCCAGGTTCCTTGGTCTGTTGTTCTGGCGTATCTACAATACGCCACAAGATGAGGTCCGGGATGCCTCCACCCCGCTGTCTGTATTCTTGAGCCATCACCTTGCATACAGCTGCAAGAGCGCTGCCCTCGAAACATTCGACAAGCTCCACGAGATCATCAATCTCAAAGTCCCAGTTCAACCCTACCACACTGGTCCTTCTCTCGTGTTCCTTATCCCAGACCTCGCGCAATAACCCTGCCGCCTCTCCGTTGGCAATTTCAACAAGTCTGTGGTTAATTTCCGATGCTCTGGACGGGTAAAAAGCATCAGTGTGTAGATCCAACGGGCATGTTTGATAGGCAGTCTGGAAAACATTCGGGATGTAAATGAACAGGATATCGTAGAAGAGGTATGCAAACAGAGTGCGGATAATCCCACCCTCGGCGTGATACCCTTTCCATCCTTCTGATCGATACTGGCTGAGACACATCTCTTCGACGCTGCACTCTTCTTTCGAGCCCAGCTCATCAAACCATATTGTCTTTGTTGACGCTTGGCGACCGGGCTTGGCAATAATGTCCTTCTTGATCTGGATTCCTTCGATTGTGTGCACAGTGGGCTTTTCTAGGTTCACATGGCCAAAGTCGTGTTGCAAGCGGCGTGGAATGCGCAGTTTCTTCTCAAGCTTGACCAAACGTTTCTGCAGGTCGTAATGGAAAATGAGATGGCAGTCTGGATCTTGCAGGCCAGCCTCACAAGTTGCGACTGCTATCTTTTTCCAATGCTTCTTCTGCTGTTCGGGGTCTGTGAATTTTGGATTTGGGTCCAAAGTGGGCATGTAATGCTCTTCTAGGAGAGCTTTTCGCTGATACCAACCACCTCGCCTGGCTGGGTGGAATAAACGCTGATCGAGAAGCTCAGTGAGCAGATCGTGTTCCTTGAGATGCTCCTTGAGTTTTCCGAATATCGGGGCTGCTTTGTGAACGATTCTTGTATAAGAGTGACCCGGTGTGAATCGTCTCAGGTATGTACCTTCGCCCATCTCATATACAGTATGTTCCTTTTTCTGCTCTTCCTTGACTAACGTCTGCCATCGGGGATAAACTCTGTCAAATATGTCAATCATCATTTTGAGACCTTCCTGTCCAGGTGGGCTGTTGAACTCCAAGCTGTCGACTTCTGTTTCCATGCGAATAGCGGTTTCGTATTCTAGCAAGTGCAACCGCGATGCAAATATCGTTGAAGTTCGACAGACAATGTACTCAGGAAAATGGCGCCGCGCAATTTTGGCGAGAATAATTGTTGTGAGAGACTTTTCTGTCCATTCGGTCGATCTGTAGAACACCAGATGCACGCGCTCGAAAAGCTTGAAAGCCAGCGGTGATAATCGAATACAAGGACCGAGAATAGCAAGTATTTTGGTTAAGAAATGTTGTTCTCTGTTCGAATCTTCCCGTCGAAGTTTCGCCTTGGCTATTACTTTCACATCTTTATTTTCTTGGTCCTCGGAAGGCGAGTTACGGCTGTTGTGTCTGCTGAGGCCAACTGACATCAAACCAGCCTGTTGTTTGCTCATCCGCACAAGGGAACGGGTAAGTTCTGATTTGTTGCGTCCTTGGATCTTGGCTTCCTTTGCCAAATCTTTCAGCTCGTCCAGACTGAGCAGCGATGCAGCCTCTTCGACTGAATCGATGTGTTCATTTGATGCATCTGCAAACGTGAATGTGCCACCCAGTCGAGACTCTTCAAGTTCAATACCATACACGGGGCTCTGTGTTGGAGGTGTGGCATCGTTTGGTAATGCACGAGGTGATTGTAGTGTTGTTATGGCTGTTTCGAGATCTGAAACGTCGCTATGGTAATCAAGACGGTTATGACGATGCCACCATGCAGCTTTCCTGAGAAACAGTCGAACGTAGCTGGTTCAAGATGAGCGGGTGGGTTGTGATGAGAGTAAGAAGAGGACATACAGATATTGAGCCTCATACCCTAGATCTCTCCATTGTTTGAAGACGTCATTTTCTTTTTCATCAAACAGATGAGATTCTTCGTCTAAAACGGTATCGAGAGCGAGATTGAATGCATCCACATAGATGGAACTCTGGCCTTTGATCCAAAGAGGCTTTGGTTTTTCTGTCGCATCGTCATCATCTTCTCCAGCCGTCGCTTGCGATGACTTCATCGCCTCATACTCTTCAATCGCCTCCCTACCATCAGCAGTAGGGGGTAATGCACTTTCTATATCTGTGGGCCGAGGATTTCCACTATCCAAATCATCATCTTCGGCCGATTTCTTACTGATAAACCTCTTCCTTGGAGAAGCCTCATTGTGAGAATCATGGGACTGATCGCTGTCGGACTCTGATGATCCCTGTCGTTTGGCTCGCTTGGAGGGTCTCTCCTGGTTTAGAACATCCAAAGAGTCAGGTCGAATTTGACCACGGAGCTGACTTTGCGGCTTAGGGAGCCTTGTTACAAATGCGTCCATGATTTGACTTTAAACATGCCAAACAAAGACGAAGATACCACCAGGGCAGTAAAATGGCCGTCGAAGCATAGGTGACTACCAGGTAGGTAGATACTCAAAACGGAGACGCGACAGACAAAGGCAGGCGAATTGGTCAGGCAACACGAAAGCACATGACCTCGCATACCACTTTGCTTTGCTTGTGCTCCATTGCCCGACAATCAACCGGCGCGATTCAACGAATACCATTCCACTTTCTCCCCATACAGCTATACTCTTCGATCGATTCAATTACGATAGCTGTGTATTTCGTTGCTATTCAAAATGGCGGACGGAACCCCCAAGAACGATTCAGTCGCGGAGACACCGCAAATCACAACATCAGCCGACACTTCCACCAACGGACTCCCAGCGCAAACGGAAGCTCTACAAAAAGATGTTGTGATGTCAGATGCACCTGCCGATCAACCTGCTGTATGTCCTTACTCTCTCGCATAACTTGCCCCAGGGACATGCTTAGGGAGACCTTCTTTAGCTGGTCAGAAGGCACAACTCCCTGGATCACAACCTTAGCTCTTGGTCTCTCACGTTGAACCAGCACACTCACTGATATCACATAGTCATCTCCCGCCCCAGTCGCTCATGCGCCAAGCCCAGCACCTGCACGAACTGGAACTCCAGCACAAGGATCTAGAGCTGCTTCTGCTCATCCGGATGCTGGCGTCACCATACCCGCCGAAGCTCCCCTGCATGGCGATTCGGCACGACGATATCTTAACACAAAGGTCACTGGAGTGCTATTGGAGGGTATGAAGCAATTGGCAAAAGACCAGTAAGTCAGCTACATTAACGCACCGGCAATGGCAACTAACAATGCCACAGGCCAAGCGATCCTCTTCGAGTACTAGGAGAATATCTTATCCAAAAATCAAAGGAGCTTGAAGGAACTGGCTAGATGACGAAATATCAAAATGGCATGTTGTGAAGCAAAGTAACTAGTAGCGACAGGCATAGATGGCGTTCAGGTTTAAGAATTTTATCGTCACTGGGTGTAGTATACCCCATTGCATACATGCGTTTTGCAGCGGTCGAAAAGCTTTCTATTTGAGCCGTCGACTTCGCTGTCGGTCCTCCCAGATAGGGCGCATAAGCATCATGGCTCTAAATGCAAGCTTTTTCCATAATTTGTCCCTAACTCCGTGATCCGGGAAACCATCACTTCCATCCGAGCCTGGCCAGCCGTCGTTTTTGTGTTCGCTTAAGCGACGATGGTGCTGGCAGTAGCGGACTCGTACTTCCAGGTGGGGGGAAGGACACCGACGGTCTTGTAGTAACGGGCCAGACTGTTCACGAGTTAGTTTGGCGCACAACAGAAGAACGGTTTTGCTTAAGCCTACCGGTGAATTCGGGACTCAATGAGAATGAGACGGAACTTGGAGTCCTTGTCCTTGCGGTTGCGCTCAAGGTGCTTTCGGACGGCAACAGCCTGGTATATGGGTTAGCGGATTGTCGCGACAGGAGAAAAAAAAATCCGCATGACTTGCGTACCTTCTTGATAAGCATGTACAGATCCTCGGGGAGCTCGGGGGCGAGGCCTGTAAAATCTCTCTGTCAGTCTCAACCGCACAGAGGCATTAAAGAGATGGTGTTTCTCCATTATAGATGTATCGTTCGACTGCCACATCCATTTTTCGTTTAGGGAATCGTACCGCTGGACTTGAGAATTCGGAGAATTCGGTTACCTGACTTGGGTGTTAGCACTTCTGATTTCGATTTTCCTATTTCCCGAGTCGCTCAATTCTTACCAGTGACGTGCTTGACCTGGGCAATACCGTGAGAGTCACGGAGAATGACACCGATCTGAGAAGGGGTGGCACCCTTACGGGCGAGCTTGGAGATCTGCTCGACGACCTGCTCGGGGGTGGTCTTCAACCACGCAGGGGAAGATCGAGAGTAGGGGAGAGCGGAGGCAGAAATGCCCTTTCCCTTGCTGTGAAGACGGCCCATCTTGTCGGTTTGGCGTGGTGATACTGGATAAGGATCGGTTACGGAGTTGCGAGCGAAACTTTCCAAGATTCGAGGATGTCTTTCGTTTCGTGTGGGAGGAAAATTCACGAACCGCTTAGTTAGGGCAGAGTGGTGCTACATGATTGGCTAAGTCTTTTGATCACGTGGGTGGTCCGAGCTCGGCGCCATTATCGCGTTTCTCATATCTAGGTGTCTTTTCTTGTTGTCGCGGTTCAAGTTTTCTTCTTGTTTTGATATCTACCAAAGCAGCTTCTTGCTTGGATTTTGCGCAATATCTACTAATCGTATGGTAAGTCATGCTCTCTGCATTTTCTGCTACCCTCCCTTTGTCGACCTCGACATGATGATAAATCACTTTTTTTACTATTTCTGGTACCTCTTATGTTAGAGCCTTCGGGCTCAATGAATGAACAGGACTTCTGATCTCTGGTCATTTATACAATGTTTACTTGCACCGTCTGTTATGTATTGGCACTAACAGAGTACAGATCCTTACAGCATTAAACGTACTTTCAGAACTAGATAGATATGACAAATTTACATTTCATGCATTCAATAACTGACTCTTGCGACGAAGAAAGCACCTGATTGGTTGCATGTGAAGTGTGCCTACTATCTACTAGGTATTTATGTGACACTAAGCCCGTAGGTAGTAGGTAGGTAGTGAGGCTACATCTGTATTGAAAACCATAGTTTCAGTTCTCAGCGAATAAAACGGGCAAATATTTTCATCTCACGGCGTAATAAGTTCAAAGAGCCTAATACTTGTCATGTCCTTTGTTTTACATTTTCAATTGAAACAATTCCGTACACCGATGGAAGACTCCCGCCCCTTCAATCCATGTAGCCAAGATGACCAGTGTGTATCTTTCTGGGTCTGGTCCTACTGGAACGATATTAAGTATAATCTTACCACGCGCCAACATCAAAGTTTTCCTATGTGTCGTGTCAGTAACTGCAGAACGAAACCTGAAACCCATGAACCTACCTCTGGGAAATATGTCGTTACAACAGTTCTGTCGGCGAACTTACGACCTGCAAGAGCCTGCAGAGCCTTTGTTGTATCCTCGGTATGTTCGTATTTTACGAAGATCTTACCCACACCGGCAGATTGCCTGCTACCACCCGTAGGTCTGGGGACCTTGACGTCAAGAATCTTGCCGTACTTGGAGCATTCTTCACGGACATCCTCGCAGATTTCTAAACGCACGATTAGAACAAACTCACTTGCCTAAATGAAATCACGTACCTTCGTAATCGTCATTGTCGAGAAGCTCCTCGGCAGTGACCATGTTGAGAAGTTGAAGCACACGGCTGCTTTCAACCTCATTGGCGGTCTGAGAAGCCAGTCCACTGATGGCAGTAATACCAACATCGAAGTTGGCAACCTGTGTGGGACCAATACTGGCCTTGCTGACCTTGATCTGCTTACCTCCAATATCCATGCCATTGAGGGTGTCAAGAGCGGTGGGGTTGGAAACAGTAGGGTCTTGGTACTCGGCAAAAGCAATACCCTACGATTGTCAGCAACGCTTTACTTGAAAGCCTGATGTACTCACTCTGGACTCTTCCGTTCCTCTGTCCTTGACCAGGACAAAGGCCTTAGGCTTGCCGAAGCTTG
The DNA here is from genome assembly GCA_002093855.1 of Fusarium praegraminearum. Lineage (NCBI taxonomy): Eukaryota > Fungi > Ascomycota > Sordariomycetes > Hypocreales > Nectriaceae > Fusarium > Fusarium praegraminearum. The sequence continues at coordinate 86,786 of LXHY01000064.1, forward strand.
CAAGCAGTTCGATGATTTGCTCCTCTGTCAGGAAAGGTGGGATGTTGGTAATGCTGAGCTTATTGACGGTATCCGGAACGACGTTGGAGACGACCTCGGGGTCATAAGCAACGTCCTCGGTCACTGCAGGCACCACGTAGTCGCGAGGTCGGCGAATCTCAAGACCACGATGTCCTCCCTCCGCGCCGTTTGAAGCATCGTTGGCCTCCATGGAAATACCGTCCAGCGCCAGGGCAACGGTGGTCTCTGGGGCGTCCTTGAACTCGATAACGGCAAATGACCGGTCGTTGGAGAATTGACACAAGACGCAGGGATCTGTGGTGTCGATGACGTTTAGTCCGTTAAGTTGCAGATTGAAGAATGCGATGAGCGTATCCTCGCTTGTACCAGGAGGGATCCTGGAAACCAAAAGTCGCTTTGACTGGCGAGAGTTGCTCGCCTTGAGGCCAGCACTTGTGACTTGTCCCCCAGGCTGATTCATGAAAGCTTGGAGCTTGCTAGGGTCCATAGGTTGCTGCCGAGGAGCACCAGGAAGAGGGAACATGCCCGAAAGCTTAGCCTGTTCGGCCGTAACATTGTCATAACCTGGAGGCTTAATATCCCACTGTGTCAGGCGACGCTGGCGCTCGAGGACAGACACGATGTTTGTCAAGTCGGGAGTTGGCTCTCGCTTCTTTGGCGGTGGGCTTGCGCTTCGGCGTTCCTGGGGCGCGGGGAATCGGTCTTCACGTCGCTCCCTGCCTCCTCCACGACGGCGATCATCATACGGCTCTCGCTCTCGCCTGCTCGGTCGTTCGTCGTCGTCGCGCCTAGCATCTCGACGGGAAGATCCTCGGTCGCGGTCCCATTCGCGCTCGCCACCCCGTCTCTCGCGGCCCGAGTATCTGTCCTCGCGCTCACGGTCACGGTGGTTTCGGCTGGAAGAGTAGGCATCGGCATCACCCTCACCTCGTCGATGGCTTCGGTGGTCTGGCGAGCGAGAACGCCTGCGGTCCCGGTCTCCTCGGTGTCGGTCTCGACGGTCATCTCTGTCACCTCTAGGCTAGGTAATGTTAGATTCAGCCATGCTTCAGAGGTGAGATTGTATACTTACGGGATAATCTCGTCCTCCCCGACGCCCGTCTGTGATGAAAGGGTTAGCGACGCGACGCGATGAGGCCACTAGTTCTCAATAAACTTACCCCGGGAAGAGTAACTGTCACCGTTCATACTGGAAGTACTGATAAGCGACTTCAGAGATGATGCAGGCTCTCCGAAATTGTTAAGTGTGAATGGTTGGCAGAGTCGTTGATTCAAGCTGCAACAAGATTCCAATTTCTAAGAGCTGGTAGACGTCGCGCGAGGTTGGAGCTTTTTTTGCCAGGAGGCGCTAGCGTTAGTAAGTCTTTGGCTTAGCGTAAAATTCGACCGGGCCCGACTTTGCAAAAAACTAAACACTATAGACTACTAGAGTCATATACCTACTACTTTCTGTATATACCTACTTTTATATAAATAGTCTTAATATATATTTCTATCTTTATTATTTTAATAACATAACAATATTATTAATTAATAATAATATAAATTTATCTTTTCTATAAAATTACTTTTAAAATTAAAAAATATATATTATTTATTTAAATTTGTAAGTATATAGTTGTCTAAAAGAGATATAACCCTCTATAACTTAGCCCTCTATAACAATTAGAGAAGCTAAGACTGCCTTTTAGTGCAGTGGCTTGTAGCTAACAATCTTACATTAGGACATTAGGATAAAGGTTAGTTCGGGCGGATGTATTGTTCTTAGGTATGACTCCTGTATTTATGAATAATTCAAATGATGATATCCTGCCTCATGGAACGAAACCACCAAGTCTACATTTCCCTCTACTCATTCTTCTCCCACATTTGAAACTCATACTTTGTCCCTGCCTCCTCTTGACCACCCTCTTCAACCTCCTCGCCCGTCCACTCCTGCAACTCCTCTCTCGACTTCCTCTCCCACTTGCCACCCTTCAGGTCTACAGGGAAGAAAGTATCGCAGTCAAACTTCCGCTCAATGCTGGTGAGCAAAATACGTCGCGCCTCGGGCAGCTTGAGCGCAGCGTCGTAGATCTGGGCACCGCCAATGACAAAGACGCGGTTGATGTCACTGCGAGCACGAGCATATTGCAGCGCGAGCTCAAGAGACCGGACTCTCACCGGCTCTGTCGGCTCAACAGTCTCGGGGCGGTTTAAGGGTGCGGAGCGGCTTATGACGATGTTGAGACGGTCTTTTAGAGGTCGGAATTTGGTGGGGATTGAGTCCCAGGTTTTACGGCCCATTATGACTGCATTGAGCGATGGTGAAGGGGCCTGAGAGTTTATTAGTACAATTTTTTCGCATCTTCTTCTTAGGTCCATGCGAGCAGATTGGTCTGGGATGCATTTGGGTCAAGGGTAATAAGTGATTGTAGTAGTACCTGTGGTGGCAGTCTTGTCGTCACACGCGCAAAGTACTTCATTTCTTTGCGCAAGCCTTGCCAGGGCATTCCTCCTTGGGCGCCGATGCCCATATTGCGAGTCGCAGCGACTATGAGGGTGAGTTCGAGAGACTGCATGTCTTTTCAATGTGATTGTTGATTTATGTGAAAGGTGAGAGATATGAAAGAGGTTGAGATTTCTTTAGAGCTTCTCAATTATCAGGTAGATTTAGACATTAGCTTAGTACTAGTAGGTACTTACCTATGCTTGCTCATATGGCTTAGTAGTTAGAAAGTGAAAGAAACAGAAAATCTATTATAATCGAGCCGTTTGTAACGTTTGCAGGTATTTTTAGACTCATATCCATCCCCCACGGGTGTTGCAACTTGCTGCATGACTTCTGAGGACGATCCCTTTTACTGCGAAGTTTTAGGGGCAATAAGCTTTCAGGGCGCTACTGAAGTTCCCCAGAACCAATTACATCATAAAGGCAAAGAGTTGCCTCTATTGTTTCAGATTGCTCTACCAATCTTTTTCATATCTGATCTTGTTTTTTTCTCGTTTTATATACACTTCAAGCCTTGATTCGCTCTATCGAACTCAATGTCTATTGTTGGGAAAACGGAATGGCAAAAGCTGCCTGTCACTTTGAAGGAGCTTTGCATAAACACCACATTACGATGCGGACAATCATTTAGATGGCAAAAGATCAATCATGAGTGGTGAGTTGATAGCCCAACTTCCGAGATAGCAAGAAGATTCTTACTCTTCTAGGACTTGCACTCTACACGGGAGACTTCTTCATTTGAAGCAGGATTCTACCCATTTGCACTACAGGGTCACATTCCCAGCCCCTAAATCTTCTACGCCAGAACCAAAAGATACAGAGTCCCTTCTACGCCATTACTTCAACCTCGACACGGGCCTTGAATCTCTGTATCAGCAATGGTCGGATGTCGATTCAAACTTTCGGAAAAAGGCACCCCAGTTCCAAGGTGTTCGCATCCTAAACCAAGATGCCTGGGAGACTTTGATAGGTTTCATATGTAGCAGCAACAACAACATTTCACGCATTTCGCAAATGGTGAGTTATAATACAAACATGGTCACGCACGTTTCGAAGCTGACGTTGTATCAGGTGCACAAGTTGTGCAGATATTATGGCCCCTTTATTGCCCATATTGGAGACGAAGCTTTTCATGACTTTCCAAGCCCCCAAGCTTTGACTGGCGATAGCGTGGAAGCTCATCTTAGAACTTTAGGATTTGGCTATCGGGCCAAGTACATCGCTGAAACAGCGAGGATCGTTGCCAAGGAGAAGCCCGAAACCTGGCTGGAAAGCCTTCGAAATCCTGAACACCCAGGCTTCAATACAACATCGGTACCCAGAGAGCAACATGCAACTTACAAAGAAGCACACGAGCAACTTTTAACACTGAAAGGTGTTGGACCAAAGGTTGCCGACTGCGTATGTCTTATGGGTCTTGGATGGGGAGAAGCAGTCCCGGTTGATACCCACGTTTGGCAAATTGCTCAAAGGGACTACAAATTCGGCAAGTCAAAAGTAAAGACACTCAACAAGGCTACGTACGATGCTGTTGGAGATCACTTCCGAAACCTGTGGGGATCGTACGCCGGTTGGGCTCATTCAGTCCTCTTTACTGCCGACCTGAGAGAGTTTGCGGCCCAAGCTGCGAAGGAGGAGGATGAGCCCACCGTGATCAAGATAGAGGTGGCATCTTCTCAAGAACACACCCTCAAGAGGACCAAGACGATCACTATAACCGACAGCAACACTGAGGTCAAAGAAGAAAGCCCGATTGTCATTCCTAAGGATGAGCAAGGAGCTGAAGAGGTTAAGGAAATGAGGAGATCGAAGAGGCTGCGCACTTCGTGAAGAAATGCAGCAGTACACGGGTCTCAGTAGCAACGTCCAGGTCTCAAGACAACGAAATTCTACCGTTGTAGAGGAGCTTAAACAACGGTTCTGCTCTCTGGGATATACACCATCAATCTTATACGGCAATGGCAAATTAGCGTCGATATGATCATGCATCCAGAAATGCAAGAGACCAGTTAGCTTTTACCAGTAGAGCTATACCTAATTGATGGCTTTCGGAATGAATGAAGCATACAGGAATTGAATTGTCGTAACAATTGAGACGAAGCTACAGAGTATACTGCCAAAATCACCATGACAAAGCATTGTTGACTAATTTCCCTTTCAAGTAAGCGGGCACATGCATTGCTCTGAGGAAGCGGCTAAAGTTCGGGTGGAGAAGATCGCCTCCAGCGTTGCAAAGCTTCGTCAAGGAGGGTACTAATTTTGCGACTACCCATCAACCATCAACTCTCCATGCACAACGTTAACGCTCCGAGCGCCCCTTGTCCTCTCGAACCGGGATGAAGCTGCGAACAACATAAATTAAAATGTCTGACGCGGATTTCGAGACTATCAAGAAGCTCCAGCAGGAGCGAAATGCTGCCGCTACGGCCAACAAGGGTTCGCGAACCTTTGATGTCGCCAACCAGCGAGCCGACGATACAAAGCAGAAGCTGACCGACAGCGCTGACAGTTCCTTATACGATAAAGATGGACCTAATAAGTTTGCTGGATATAACACGTCTCTGCCGATGATGGGCGAAGATGATGACGAGATGGGCGATGGCGACAATACGCGACGGTTGACCGGCCAGTACACGGCGTCGCGAGAAATGATCGATGAATTCGCTCGGGGAAGCGGTGTTGAAGAAGACGACATCCTTGCTGGAAAGGGGGAGAAGAGTGGCCGAATCGTCGACCGCGAAACGGATTACCAGAAGCGCCGCTTCAACCGCGCCCTTACTCCCACGCGCGCCGACCCATTTGCTCAGAACAGTCAGGCTGGTGATTCCGAGAACGGCACAAGTTATCGCGAGATTATGGAGGCTCGCGACCTTGAAAGGGAGGAGCAGCGCGTACTACAAGCCATAAAAGCGAAACAGGAGAGCAAGTCCGAGGATGATGGCGACGCCAAGCCTATGCTCACCGATGGGGATAAAGACAATACCGAAGCCGAAACTACAGATGGTACTACTACTCGAAAGCGAAAGAAGAGATGGGACGTCTCATCGACACCTACCGAGGACGACAAGGCTGAGGCAGCTGATGCGGCCAAGCCCAAGCGTTCGCGATGGGATCAAGCACCCGCCCTCTCTGCCCCAGGCGCCGAAGGTGCAAAGAAACGTTCACGATGGGACCAAGCTCCTTCTGCTACACCCATGGGCAACGCAGGACTGGCTACTCCTGCCCACCCGTCGTCTGCTTCCGCTATTCCAACAACCTTTGGTACCGACATATCTGGCCGAAACATGCCTCTAAGCGACGAAGAGCTCGACATTCTCCTGCCTGGTGAGAGAGATGGTTACAAGATTCTCGATCCCCCTCCTGGATATGAACCTGTCCGGGCTCCCGCACATAAGCTTATGGCTACCCCCGCCCCCCAAACAGGCTTCATGATGCAGGATCCTGAGCAGGTGCGCCTCTCAGGGAAGCCCATGCCTGCTGAAATCCCCGGCGTTGGTGATCTGCAGTTTTTCAAGGCCGAGGATATGGCCTATTTCGGAAAACTCACTGATGGTTCCGACGAGAATGCTCTGACTGTCGAGGAGCTTAAGGAGAGGAAGATCATGAGACTACTCTTAAAGATCAAGAACGGCACCCCCCCTATGAGAAAGACAGCCCTTCGACAAATCACCGACAATGCTAGGCAATTCGGAGCCGGCCCTCTTTTTGATCAGATCCTGCCACTACTCATGGAGAAGACATTAGAGGACCAAGAGCGTCATTTGCTTGTCAAGGTCATTGACCGTATCCTGTACAAGCTTGATGACCTTGTGCGCCCCTATGTCCACAAGATTCTAGTCGTTATCGAACCACTACTCATTGATCAAGACTATTACGCAAGAGTGGAGGGTCGTGAGATTATCTCAAACTTGAGCAAGGCTGCTGGTCTTGCTACAATGATCAGCACAATGCGACCTGATATTGATCACGTCGACGAGTATGTCCGAAACACAACAGCACGAGCATTTGCCGTCGTCGCATCTGCATTGGGTATTCCTGCTTTGTTGCCCTTCCTCAGAGCGGTGTGCCGAAGCAAAAAGTCATGGCAAGCTCGGCATACAGGTGTCAAGATTGTCCAACAAATTCCTATTCTCATGGGCTGTGCTGTACTCCCCCACCTCAAGGGACTCGTTGACTGTATTGGACCCAACCTCAACGACGAACAGACAAAGGTCAGAACAGTTACCAGTTTGGCCATTGCTGCCCTAGCCGAAGCCTCTAACCCCTACGGTATTGAGAGTTTCGACGACATCCTGAACCCCCTATGGACCGGTGCCCGCAAACAACGAGGCAAGGGTCTTGCAGGATTCCTCAAGGCTGTCGGGTATATCATCCCTCTGATGGACGAAGAATATGCCAATTACTACACTAGTCAGATTATGGAGATTCTTCTTCGTGAATTCTCTTCCCCGGATGAGGAAATGAAGAAGGTTGTTCTCAAAGTGGTATCTCAGTGCGCTGGCACGGATGGTGTGACTGCTGGATATCTCAAGGAACACGTCCTGGATGAATTCTTCAAGAGCTTTTGGGTACGAAGAATGGCGTTGGACAAACGCAACTATCGACAAGTGGTTGAGACGACTGTCGATATTGGCCAAAAGGTCGGAGTTAGTGAGATCGTAGACAGAATCGTCAACAATCTCAAGGACGAGAGCGAGGCTTACCGCAAGATGACAGTCGAGACGGTCGAGAAGATTGTTGCCAGCCTGGGCGCGGCTGATATCGGCGAGCGTTTAGAAGAGCGACTCGTTGACGGTATCCTACATGCGTTCCAGGAGCAGAGCGTTGAGGACATTATTATGCTGAACGGGTTTGGCTCTGTTGTCAACGCATTGGGAACTCGCTGCAAACCCTACATCCCCCAAATTGTCAGTACCATCCTATGGCGACTCAACAACAAGTCGGCTACAGTTCGACAACAGGCGGCGGACCTTATCTCTCGAATTGCTATGGTCATGAAACAGTGTGGTGAGGATGCCCTCATGGGAAAGCTGGGTGTTGTGCTCTACGAATACCTCGGTGAGGAGTATCCTGAGGTTCTTGGATCTATCCTGGGTGCTTTACGATCCATTGTTACTGTTGTTGGTATTGCGCAGATGCAACCACCCATCAAGGAGCTTCTACCACGACTCACCCCTATCCTGCGAAATCGTCACGAAAAGGTCCAGGAAAATACCATTGACCTGGTCGGCCGTATCGCAGATCGCGGACCTGAGAGTGTCAATGCCCGAGAATGGATGCGAATCTGCTTCGAGCTGCTTGACATGCTCAAGGCTCACAAGAAGGGTATTCGACGAGCTGCCAATAACACATTCGGTTTCATCGCCAAGGCTATTGGCCCTCAGGATGTGCTTGCAACCCTGTTGAACAACCTTCGGGTGCAGGAGCGTCAGTCTCGTGTCAACACTGCTGTTGCCATTGGCATCGTCGCCGAAACTTGTGCTCCTTTCACTGTCTTGCCTGCTCTGATGAACGAGTACCGAGTCCCCGAGCTCAACGTACAAAACGGTGTGCTCAAGTCACTCTCGTTCCTCTTCGAGTACATCGGTGAGATGGCAAAGGACTACGTTTATGCAGTAACTCCCCTATTGGAAGACGCTCTTATCGACCGTGACCAAGTCCATCGTCAAACCGCAGCCTCCGTCGTCAAGCACATTGCTCTTGGCGTCGTTGGTTTGGGCTGCGAGGATGCTATGGTGCATCTGCTCAACCTCCTCTACCCCAACCTTTTCGAAACCAGTCCACACGTTATCGACCGTATCGTCGAGGCTATCGAGGCTATTCGAATGGCGGTTGGACCAGGCTTGGTGCTCAACTACGTCTGGGCGGGTCTATTCCATCCGGCACGAAAGGTCAGAACTCCATACTGGCGACTGTACAACGACGCGTATGTTCAGGGAGCAGACGCCATGGTGCCATACTACCCCAACCTGGATGAAGATAAGATGGACCGACCAGAGCTTGCAATCGTGTTGTAAGACTTTGTACATACACGAAGGGAAGAGAGTATAGTTTCAGGACGTGATTATAGTGGTGATGGCAGGGTTTATTCCAAGGACGTTTTTCTTCTTCTAGTATTATGGATATGGGGAGGCTTGTAATGCGGAATGCTGTACGTTGAAAGGGGGGTTATTACTGCATGCGTCAGGGCGTTCTGATAGATGATAAAAAAATGGTTTCAATGTTTTGAATATCTAGTTACACCGAGTGGTAATCTCCCATGCCCATGATCGCACGCATGATGTTGACTTGTCCTCCAACCCCTTTATCAAAACAGGTACGATGCCGCCAACCACTTGCTGGATCATTGGACGGATGATTCGCCAAGACTGGTGTAGCACTTATCTCGAGTGTCAACTCACCTCATGACGGAGTTGCCGACTGCGGATGTTCGTTGCAACTGCAGGGATGGAGGAAGGGATTGGGGCCTTCAACCGAACTGGTGGTTTCACTTCATTAGCCAAAGCGACGATCATCAGAAGGCAGCAGTTTAACCAGATGCTAGCTCCGCGACGAGTGATTGATTGTAATCTCATCGAAAAAAATTGACCCCATATCTCAGCAACCGAGGGTAACATGAGCAGACTGAGCATGTTACCTTTCAGGTCGCCAGCAATCTCAGCCGGCCGCTTGGGCCGTGGACGATCCCCAGAGCCTTGGGTAAGTGGGCTTCACCGCACGTGTGATTACTTCAATGGATCAGTGAGAAGAGGGATGCATCGTAGAATCGATAGGCCATCAGACGTTCGATGGGACCATCTCACCTCCTCGGTAGTCAACGTCCGGTCCCGCGGCTCATCAAGAGGTTAGAGGAACTTTTGAACCAAGTTCCGGCAGATGCAGATTTCACTGCATTGGGGTCCCCCCATTTGATGGTTGTTTTCGTGTCGAGTCAGGGGATAATGGGTGAACGGAGAGGCAGGAAGAGGGGACCGTGCCGCCCAAGCTCTGGGGTCCTCGTCACAGTATTGTACCTGGACTTGCTTATTGAGAAGAATAGGCCAAAGGTGGTTGGGCCTGTAGTCGTCGATACCTGTTGGGACAAGCATAAGATCGTTATAGAGGGGGAGGCGAGAAGTGATCGACATTCACTAAGCTTTGTCTCGTGCCTTTGAGTGGTCCCCGAAAGCGGAGAACACAAACCGGGTTGAAGAGAATGCCTATCTTTTGCCTTTCAAAGTCATGGCAGGTCTTTTTATCTGTGTTGTCGCACGTGGGCAGCCTTTTGGGTCGTCTACGATAGTGGACATGGCACGCGCTGCAGTTCGGTACCCATGTACATACATTTACAACTTAATATGGGGACTTTGACAATGTGATTTTGGTTCAGGTCTTGCTCTCCTATTCCAGTTGTGATTTTACCGTGCAGTTGGACTAAATAACATGCAAGGGTTAGCAAGACATCGGAGGTGATAAAATGCAGATGCTTCTAGGATGTGATAGGACGACGGAGAAGGGGATAAATTTCGTGTCAAAGTCTTGGTTTTCACGCTCCATGAGGTGGTTTCCTTGCTGGAGCATTAATCATGTATCCATCTCTTCGTATACCGGATCGATAGCATCCACTGAATAGCTTCGTGTCATCACGATATCGGTGTTGATATCCGCCAAGGGTGTCCCCAGTGGCCATTTGCAGAAGCCCTTGAAAGCCAGCAAATGAGCCTCAGACACTCGTTGAGGACCATCGAGATGCAGGAGTAGTGCCCCTTCTGGCTATGATTCCATAGCATCCATATGTGAAGCTTTGTCGCGTATCCAGCCACGGCCCAGAGCTACTGTACGGAAGCCAGCTCCGGACATGATAGTTTGAGGTCAAGCCTTGCATCGCCCCAGCACTAGCTGGACAGAACATGACCTCAAGCAACAGGAAACCTGACTCTGTCGACACAAAATATGAGACTATGGTCATTCTGTGAAGGCTCAGACTGGCTCCTAAGCTGTCTGCTTCTGGTACCCTAAGCGTAGGTCTCATGTTCTTTTGCTAACCCCTGGTATAGTAAGACATGCAGTAGACAGAGCAAGGTGAATTATGCTGGAGGGTTTCTCATCACAAAACTATTGGGCCTAGAAGCCGTTCGCATCGGGCTTGCTTCTGGAGCGATATGGTCTGTGATGCGTCGGCATTTGAATCAACGCCTTCAACGCCTTCAACTTGAGTTGCTTGTGATGTGCGGCCGCAACGGCTGATCGTCGCACTAGAGGGGAGACGTGTAGATCTCCCCAGAAGGCTGAGGTTAAAGCAAGCCAAGGCACAAGAAGGTCGGATTTGGCTGGATATTACGCTTTAGTGACTGCTTCCTGTGATTGTCGCTGTGCATACAAGATGTACGTCACATCGGTTGGATGTTGGGACGGGAGAGTAACCAAGTCGACCCCGCCGAGTTACTCGTTCTGGAGGAAGAACAGCAAGTACATGTGGAGGTGAAATATCTGCCAAGGGCACGTAGACAAGGTAACAAAGACGGGAGAGCAAATGAGCACCGCGACTAGAGGCCGGGATAGTCGAGTAAATCGAGATGAGGGAATACCGGGCTCCGTGGGTGAAGGATAGTGTATGGTAAGGTGATTAGTTTAGTCACCGAAAGAGGGTCTAGCAGGCCAGGTCTAGTAAGCCGGTCAGGTGATGAGACGGGACGGGGTGATGGCTGAGCACCTTCTCCAAGAGCAAAGAGGCAATTCAAATCCAAGGCAAGCCAAGGCAATGCAGTGGTGGGTCATGCCATTCTCAGCAAATGCCATGAGAGGAATGGGAAGGAAAGCCCAATTGCGGTGTACTATATTGAGAATAGCCTGTAAATTTTTTTAGTTGTAAAGGTTGTCAATTTGGTGGTGGAATGAACTCAAAAGGTAGAGACGGCAGGCAAGCACAGGACGCAAAAGCACCTATCAAAGAAGGAGAAGGCAGCCACTAAGGCTAAACATAATTACGGACTAAAAAGGCAGCGTCCGAGCGACGAGAATTGATAGAATTTCTTTGTTTCGTTTCTTGTCTCAACCTTGTTGCTCCTTCCGCTCGCATTGGCTCCTGAGGCTTGCTAGCCCAGCCCCGAAAGCATAGCGCTGGTTTTAGTACCTGAAAGGAATGCGGCTATGTTGACATCCGTCAATAGTCTGAACAGGTGCCGTATGTGCCTTGCTCAACCAAGGCTGAGGGTGACGATGTACTCTGTATACAGCATCACAGTGTCACCGTGCTGACTCTTGTTCAATTCGGTAGCATTCACTCAGAGTGGCGAAAGGAGCTCTCTCCGCAAGGGTTGGTTGGCTTCGAAGCCATGGCTGTTGGTTAGATCAGGTCTCGTTTCTAGAGTGGTGCCCAATATCTGAGATACAGACAAGGGGATACGACCACTGTGCTCAATACTCAGGACAAGGCTGCAGGAGCGTGGTGTTGGATGGTTGACGGTACATGAGCACACACTGGCATTGTGGTTCTGCCGGGATCCAGTCCGACGGGTGACCAAGAGTAGTAGGTGGTTTGATCACAGAACCACGCATGCATAACGAAATAGGGAAGAAAAAAAGCAATATCAAACTCAGAGGTAGCATTGATCTCAGGCTTGGTCAGATTGCCTCACTTCTCAGATTGTGGATTTACTTGATCCCTACAGGAAATCCTATTGACAATCAGCTGAAGAAAAGAAAGAAAAGAAAAAAAACAGACATGTCTGATACGTGGGCAATTGGCCAAATGCGCTTACAGTACGGAGTAAAATCTGAGGAAACTGTTCTTCCCAAGGGGCCTAAATGTTTTTGCTCTGCTCTATCCGTACGCTACTCTACTCTGGCTGGTTACTGTACCCTAGCACCTTCCTCCTAGCTCGAGTTCAGCCAGAGCTATCCATGTCCCGGCATCAATCAGACACTAAATAAATTAAACCCGCCAGCCTCCCCTGCCATGTACCTTGGACTTGCTCTCTACAATCACTCCTGCCCCACACGTGTAAAGAACACCCCCACCC
>LXHY01000065.1:0-269349 GCA_002093855.1 Fusarium praegraminearum
GGAGTGGTGCGGACCAACAACCAGGGTTGTCTAGAATTTTGAATCTATTCAACCTCATTCCTGTCAGAAAGCCTCTACGGCCTGTAACGGTCAGTGTCAGCATCTTGAGTTAGAGCCTTGTGATGGAAGGCTTCTTGATGCTCGCCGCTAGTGTACCCCATGGCGCTGGTACGCTAACAGTCTCAAGGTCGCTGGTTGGTAGCCCCGGGATAGGCCAAAGCCGGGCCATTTGAAGGAACGATGCAGCTTGTTTCGTCAACGATCCACGGCCTAGTCAAGTGATAGTGTCCATCCAAATAGACAAGCAAATAGCTGTAGCCAATGATGGCTTGTTGGCTCTCTGTCACCAACGAACGAAGAGTACTAAATGGGAAGAGAAAGGAGGTCTCGATTGGATGATTCGATACAGGTTGTTGGTGCAAAGTTTTGGCGGTTCTAGCTTCCAGCCAAGCGATAGGCAGGTGAGAACCGCAGCTGCCGAATCGGCCTCGCATTTCATCCCATCCCATCACGAGACGAGACTTTTAACTCCCCATACATTGGTGGAAGCGGGCAAAGAACGAAAGATGGCATGCATGTACGGATACTCTAACTGCACAGTAAGCCGGTGAGATCGGGGGCCTTCCTCGTTTGGGGGGTAGTCCGCATGGGTGCCCTTGCCCTGGCCCTTTTCTTTCACATCTGAAGACCGGGTTTGAGAGGTGAGTATCCCAACGCTGGAAAAGACTATTCCGAGGCAAAACAACGATCCTCGCTATCCTCACAACATGAACAAAATCTGTCTCGTCCGAGATTATAATGTTTTATGATTGCGTTGCCTTGTGACTACTAATTTCCTCCTGCCTTAATACCTCCCTAATCAAGTCTCTGGTTGTTTCCCATAAGCAGTTACAGACATCATTCATATCCTCTAGCCTCCCCCACCACCTCTACTTTGTCCACTCTCTCACACACTGAAACTTGCCCCTCACTCACAGTGAAATCCCCAAACAGCCTAGGGCCCTGACGATCTTTTGATGGATACCTACATGCAAGTTCGATTTTCTGTCGACCAGATATATCGACGGTCCATGCCACCGCCGTCGTTTGCCATGTTATATCTGCCTCTGCCCCGCCTTAGTTACACCAAAATGCCAATAGTTCGCACTCTAACTTGGGACGAGTTATCAGAAAATCAATCAGCATTATCTGGCGAACCATAGTAGCTTCCATGTTGGATGTGACAAGTCGTATTGTGTCTGCTTCAGCATGTTCTTCAAGGAAATCGTGATCTTCACTCAACCCACTCACTATGGCAATTCGTTGTTGGGATGGGTGATCTGCATTCGTCCTCGTCCTCAGCTTCGTCACTCTTCAACCCGACGAACCCAACGATTGACAAGCTCATCTCCAGAAACTTGAGGGTGGTGTGCTGAGACCATGGAGGTTCGAGAATTACCCTTGCTGCTGTCAAACAATTCACGGGTTTTCAATAACATCCGATGCCAATATCCAACGAGGGTCTGTCTATATCACACAAAACCCGATAGTTCATCTCGGTGGCTTCACAGTGGTCAAGATAGACAATAGGGTCTTGCTTGCATGACAGCGCTCCAATTCCGTTCTCGAGCCCTCCGACGATCACTGTGTTATGCCCCCTGTCTCTGATCGGGACTCTCCTTGTCCGTCTTGACCAACCATTTGAGGGAGGCTCATTTTCATCGTCGTCAGCGGCCCGCATTCATCTGATCTGCCACTACTCTGTACTCGTGAACAGCAAGCCCTCCAGAGACGGATGTTACTCCAGAACACAGTGCTGCACTCCTGACCATGGACGGAGAACAAATGCATCGATACCGAGGCAGAGTTGTCCACGACTCATTACAAACTGCCAAGAGAGCGTGACAAAGAAGTAAAAAAAAAAGTTGAACGCCATGACCCTTGCGAAATGAAGAAAGGAGCCGCACATCTCCCGCCGTGGACGCCTCAGGTAGCTTCCTGGTTGTTTTAGTTAGAAAGGTTGCTAGCCACGAAGTTCCTCGCATCGGGGAGTATGGTTCTTAACCAAGCTTATCTCCCCTCAATCCTTCATGTCGCTCTCGCTTCTGCTTCGCCTTCAGCGGCGTTTCTATTTCTTCAGGGTCTCGTTGTTCACTACAATTCTCTCGTGTGTCGTTCGTTGTTCTGTACGTACTAATTCTGTGCTTCATCTCACCTGAGACGGCGTCTCAGGTTAGTAGCTCTGTGGAGTGTTTCCTCCACCTGTACTGACACCACACACCTCACACTACTGCAACCCAAAGCCGCACAGCTACGTACCATGCCCAATTCGTTCTGCAGCCACCCTCTTTAGAGCGCCGTCGTTGGCACTTGTTTCGAGATGGCCATGGGACGGCCTGTGATTGGCTTGCTTCTGTTACTCTCAAACATGATCAGAACTAATCCGTGTCACCACCATATGGGTTTAGCCGTCATCTCGACTACCTTCTCCACTTGGACCTTCAACGCTCTCACCGTTTACTGCCTCTTCACAGCAAGTCAAGTTGGCAGATTAAAAGTGAGGGTATTGAGATTTCCAATTGCGCTATGTTCCTCTCTTGCGCGACCATGAGAGTCATAACCCCAGTCCCGGGATATCCTTAATATATGGCCGGCTGTTGTCTAAAACAGGCGGGTTTAAGATATATTATTACGAGTCGCTATCATATAGCTTAAGATCCTTGAAATTATGGAAACAAATTGCCGACAAAGCACGGTTCGACTAGCCATATTATGTATACATGCGGTACTACCATGCGAGCACGGACGACATTGACTTGAGACTGTGAGTTTGTCAGAGACGATCGAGCACTGTTGTTACTAATTAGCTGACATCGCCCTTGCATATATATATTATATGTGCGTCTTGTTAAGTTGCGCTGCTTCATGCATTGTTCTTTTCCAGGCGGTGCACGCCTTCACTGCTCGACAGGTTGTACCAATGTGCACAACAGCTGGCCTTGGTCTTGTCGTCCAATCTAAAGTGACCTATATTTGGTATGTGTCTCCTCTGGTAATTTCGCGCGGTTGCACCACTATTTGTTTTGATAGATGAGGTTGTAGGGGTAGAGTTACACCTATGACACACTGAACCATTCACTCTTATTGAGCGAGAGCGCTAGATCGCCAAGATCCTTGCTTTTATGGACAGTCGAGAAAATGAGTATCTGTCTAGATTCAGATTCCCATCTACCATATCCATCCACCTGTTCATGAAAGTCGTGTATGACGAAACGTTCCAGGTGGTGACCGTCAAAGTTCCACCACCAAAACCACTTTTCGCTCAGCACGCTGATCAACAAACCCCAAAGACAACTTTACATATTATGACACATTGCAGCTGATGTGGTCTATGTGTCAACTTAAGCATCACACCGCCATGATGATAATCTCAGGCATTGGCATTGACGATCGAGTTGGCAGCATAGGGTAGGCAAGTTGACGTGTGCATTATCCACTTTCCTATATGTATATGTGAGACATGTAATACGAAGACAACAGCAAAGGCATAACGTAGGCGCTTTCACACACTTATGTTCAGGACACATTTGACCCCGTTGATCATGATGCAGGTTGATTGGGAAAGCCGCTCAACCCCCGGCAAGGTTACATGATGGAAAGGCTGATGATCACTGTGCAAAGCCAATTTACCAACTCCATGGAATGTTTCGCGGGGCATAATGGATACCCTCGTATCAAAGTAGCATTTCAAGCAGATCGAAATATGGCATTGCGCTTTATAGCTCACGTGGAAGAAACTGGAATCCTTGAGATTCCCCATGTTTTCAGACTTCCAGAACAGAGCAACAGTCCATAGTGGACATGAAAGTTTTCGGTTAGAATAGTGTACCCTGACTCAGGCCTGATTCTTCGGTGCAAAGTTTAGTTGTTTGTTTAACTGCTGCAGGTCTTAGTACTGACTGACTTAAGTTTAAGATCGTAATGAGGATAGGTACCTAGGTAAGTAATCTTGTAAGTGGTTGTTGCTGCTGCAAGTCTATAGCAACCAATCAGAGAGTCAGACCTTGCTCGAAAAACCAGTGCTCCACAGTTTTTGCTCGGTGCGCCACAGCAGCCTCGCCCAAAAATTTCCATCAAACAATTCGGCAGTAAAAGATATCTTGCTTGGTAACAACATAATCGGATATCCCACCCAACACGCAGAAGAAATCACAAAAGTTAAGATCTGAGTCGCTTACCCAAGAACTTCAAAACACTACTCAAAAATGCCTGCCCGAACTAAGGAGGAACAGCCTCAGGCTGAGGATACCAACATGGAGGATGCCCCAGCCTCTGCGCAGCCTGAGACAAACGATGAGGAGGTTGAGGACGAAGAAGAGGAAGAGGAGGTCGAGGCTCAACGAGTTAGAATCGTGAGTTTTACCCCATATTCAAAGAACTACTTGCGATGTGGTTATTGACATGATATAGTTGCCGGGCTCAACAGACACTGCTGCCTCATTTGAGTTCATCGATGAAGGTCACACCCTTGGAAACGCTCTGAGATATATCATCATGAAGAAGTACGCATTCCAAAAAATTCTACAAGGATCTTACTAACAGCACTACAGCCCCGACGTTGAGTTCTGCGCGTACTCGATTCCTCATCCATCAGAACCTAAGATGAATATCAGAATTCAAACCTACAGTATGCACACACGATGCCTGCGACGCTGAACTTGCTAACTCTTTCCAGGTGGTACTGCAGTTGATGCGCTCAAGAAGGGCTTGGTCGACATCCAGGAAGTATGCGACGTGGTTGCCGATGAGTTCTGGACGAAGAGAGAGGCCTACAATGCTGAGCAAGGCATTGCTCGATGAATCTGAAAGCCCAATGCCCAGGGTCTTTAAAAGTGGTTATATTCACAGGAAGCATAATGGAAATAGAGGCGTTTTTTAGGAATTCCTTTCAATGAGATATTTACACAAACAAGCCCCTGGTTGCCCAAATCTAGTTGCGACCCTACGTAATCTGTTAGCCATGATCCAAACTAAGGACTCTAGTGATTCTGCGCTCACCTCGAGGAAGCCAGTCATGAAGCTGCTTGGTAGTCGCTTATCGCCTCGGAAGTTCTCTTCCTTGAAGTAGGCCATAATATGGTTGGTCTGCTTCCAGAAGTTCATGGTCTCCTATAGTCGCGGGGTCAGCAAAAAAAACACCCCTCTCGTAGTATCAGCTCATTCTCGGCTGTGAGGCGTGGTCGCACCTGGTATTCGGCGTGGGACTTGAACAGAAGAACGTCAACAACGGAAAGCTTGTTCACAAATCGTTGTCGCTCGAATTCTTGTCGCATACGGGTTCTAATGGTGGAAACGGGCATGGGCATGTTGTACATGGTTTGGACTTCGGGGGCCTGGTTTGCGAATTAGTAGCTGTTCGCTCGCGCATTTCCATCGCCCCATGTCTGCGAAGAAGAGCAAGTCAAGGGAGCGTCGATCCAGCCTGATGGAGGCTATCTCGGGGGTTCGTAAAACGTACAGCTCGAATCCATTCTCGGTAGGAGGAAAGCACTCGACGCTTGGCGTCGGACCAATTGGCCGCTATCCAGAGCATTAGTATGTTGGAAACCGTAAGCTGGAGAAGTTCAACTCACACTGCGCCGTCTTCTTAGCAAATTGGGTCGGCGTAATGGCCATGTTGGGCAATCAATGCTCTTAAACGTCGGAAACCGCTCTGCTCTGACGTTGACCAGATTCCCGAACCCGAGATGCACGAAAGCACCGCGGTGATGAGATCACGTGTGCTGATGGCGCCACAGCATGATGCACCGCCACGATATTCTATCTCCCAGTAACAATTTAGCTTTTCGTCAGCGAATGTTGCTTCTTCATCAAACTTGCGACAAACAAGCTGAAGCTGCATAATTTTACACGATTTAGTTCTCTGTGTGGTTTTATCGAAAGATCCAAAGTGCTATGTTTGTTCCATTGCAATTGTAAAAGGGCTTGTATAAGCTGCTGTTGTGGCTGGTGTCAACTGAGTTTCAACCCTTCTATGAAGCAGAGAAACATATTTTTCAACATTCCAGTGAACACATTGATAAATATATGTTAAACGGTGATGTGAACTCTCTGGTTGTACACGAATGTCTCTACACAAAGTTGAAGTTGAATGTATCTGGCCCTCAGGGTATTAGAAAAATGGGTTGCTGGAAACATTAGAGACGAAATTAGTAGGTCAGCTTGTACTGTCAAAATCGAAGCTTCTAGGCTGTTTATTTTTGTAACCTGAACCTTATAGGCCAACCTTTTTGTTACTTGATGGTTTAGCATGACAAAGCCCAATGCTGACTTTTGCGTTCCCTCTTGGGCTGTGATTCAAAGAAGCAGCCTTACAGTAGGTAGTATTTATTACACAAACAAGCAATGCCTACCTGCTCAGGAGCCCACTTCTTCTTTCTCATATCAAAATCCAAAATTCTGGAAGTCAGCAAAACATTCCAATACCGCCTGTCAGGGATACCAGCTGGGTTCCACTTAAGCACATACAACATTCTACGACTTAGTATAAAGTACTAAGTTATTTATCATCTAACCATCATAATCGCCGACAACAACACCAGACAAAACGAAACAACACGAAACATAAAAATGCCCGCGATCCGACACTCATCGAAGCGCAAGCCCCCGCCTGATGGCTTTGAGGATATCGAGAACGACTTGCTCATTTTCGCCAACAAGATGAAGGATGCTCAAAACAAGCCGCCGCCATCAGGGCCTCGGCACCAAGCGCAATGGGAGATCTTCCAGATTTCGCATCAGCGCAGTCGATACGTCTACGAGCTATACTACGAGAAGGAGGCAATCAGCAAGAAACTATACGACTGGCTGCTAAAGAACGGATACGCGGATGCCATGCTGATCGCGAAGTGGAAGAAGCAAGGCTACGAAAAGGTTTGTCTTTCCAATCACCAACCTTTTTGCGCGAATACTAACATTTCTCAGCTTTGCTGCTTGCGCTGCATCCAGACAAATGAAACGAATTTCAATAGCACATGCATCTGCCGCGTGCCGAGAGCGGAGATGAAGGGCAACGAAGACATCGAGTGTGTCAGCTGCGGATGCAGAGGCTGCGCGTCAAGCGATTAGAAAACATACCACCGGTTCTTGAAGACGATCGATGGGGGCAATAAATTCAGAAGTGCGATGGAAGACAAGGCGTTTGGCGCATTAATAAATCACCAGCACACGGTATTCACAATTCAGGGAAGCAAGCGATGCATATCGGCACAATGAGGTAGAAAATCCTTTCATTGACCACATCTCATATTCATAACGTCGTGCTGATACTCCTATCCAGCTTGGAGATCCTTCTTTATTCTATGTCTTGGAAAAGCCAGCTCTTCCACGCCCAAAGCGGACGCTTGGGGGAACAAAGGATAAGGACGACATTGCGCCTGTGAGGTCCGCCATCTCCGTATCCGCAGGCTTTTTACCGCCCTGCTTCATTTCCGTCCTCTGCACTGTTGGCGATTTGGGTGACTTTGGTGACTGTGGTGATTTGGGCGCTTGCTCTGGAGAGGTGCTCTCTCCCTCTTTCAGACTAGCCCGTCGTCGAGAGCTTTTGATAGCTTGAGAATTGGTTGACGATCGACGGCGATGGTGGCTGCCGTCATTCAAGAGGGACCGCCTACCATCGATGCCATCCTTGGTGACGGCAAAGAAGAAGTTCTTGGGATACATGTGCTTGTCAATGAGATGCATACGTCGCTTCTGATGTGTCATGCACTTGCGTTCACATCCTTCAACAAAACATGAGTACTGCAGTGTGCCAGTCAGCTAGTCTTTCATCTCGGCATAATGGCCTCTGGGTATGCGACTTACAGTATGCTCGCCCTGTTCCCTCTTGACAGTTACTAGCGGGTCATGATATTCCTCAATATGGACGTTAAGGAGATGCTCGGTGGGGAAGTTCTTGCGGCATTCGAGACATCGGTTAGTATGAGACTTGTTGTAGTGCATCTCGTATTCATCGTAGGATCTGAAAGATAGGGGCTCCCTGTGGGGAGGCAGGTTGCATCTCATGGCTATAGTATCCTCTTCGTCGTCGATGGCGGAGTCGAGTTGAGTGACCTTATATACTCGTCTTATAGATGGTTCCACTTGCGTGTACTCAGGATTCGAATCTAGCTCTTCTTCGAGCTCTCGTGAGCGCTTCATTCTCTGCTGTAAGCTTGATTGGAATGGTAGAATTACTTGAGAGCAGATGCTTGACACGATAGATTCGAAGCGGTGTGTGCAGGGTAGTGGCCGCCTGGCTTTGCCGTCAAGTTACAGAGGAGGCGATAACTCTTTGCTGGCGTAGGAAAAGGTACACGTAGAGTCGTCATGCGCGAGGGGAAAGTACGAAAAGAAGCTACCAAAATAGCCGGGATGTTGATATGATCTGTGAGAACTCCTACATTGCCTGAAGTTGGAGGCTCGCCCGATACAATGGTGGGGGTTACCTCAAGGCGCTAGAGCGATTGACGGGCTGGGTGAGGGGCACATGGCAGCCCGGCCAGACGAAGATGAGTTGTACAGAAAGCACGGGCCATATTTCGAATTGAACAGACGGGTACCTAATGTCTAAATTTACAGCTGACGACCCATGGAATTAACCCAGCAGTGTAGCATTTGGACGCATGCCATGTTGATTTTGCATATCTGGAGTAAATCATGATGAATTTCTGATATAATTTGTAATCCCAGGTCAGTACGGAGTAGTTCAATAACAATAGAAAATCCTGCTCAATCAATGGAATCTCCCTTGCGCTGCAATGAATCCCTGCACTTGCATGACGGATTTATAAAGTCATCAGAAAAAATAGCTTGCGGAAATTCTTCGCTAGTGGCCGATAATGATGCGTTTAAGCACACGATATTCCAGGGTCCAGGTGATTTTCAGCAAGGCTCGACCCGAAGTAAACCCACGGGGCAGTGAGACCTGGACGCCTGCTACAAACCCTTCTGTGCGTGCCTTGGAACTGGGACGTCTGCGACCCGAGTAAGGTTCCCGCCCGGCCTGCTTGAACTTCAACCTCGAGTCACAGCTGGAGCGACACTTTTTTTCCCGCTCCCCATTGCATTCACTCACCAAGATTAATTATACGCTCGGTCAGCGGCGCAATCAAAAGGACAGACCTGCACCATCTTGCCGAATTTTTATTTTGCGTCTATTTACCTTTCTTTGCCTTGGACTTACTTCTTCCACCTCCTTCTCTCCCCTCCTCTCCCCCTCTCTTCGCCAATGTTTGTCTTCTCGGCCGACGATTCCATTTTCGCGAGCCGAGTTTGGTACCAATCCTCAACCCAACAGCCCGACCTGCGAATGAGTTATGGACCGACGCCCTCTCCATGATCCCGCCGTAAAGAAAGCATGAATGAAAAGCTCTAAGACCGATATCGACGCTCTAGAATTGTGCCGCGACACCTTTCGTCTTGCCTCGCACCACTGCGTCCACGCTCACGCTCACGTTCACGTCCACGCCTACGTTTACGACTGACCCCTTGCGCTTCCCGCGTTTGCACCCCGAACCCGCCGATTTTGTGACAATGGAGTCAGAGTCCGCGACCGCGAACGGCCAGGCCGCACCTCCCGAACACGCAGACCTTTCTGGTAAGGCCAGACAAACGTGGCGGTAAGTCGAATTGTCGTCGTCTTGCAAAAGCTTCAAGGGATTATTGTTCGTTGCTTTGTGCAAACATACCCCGCCAAATATGCGTTCGATGACCAGGGCTTGCGCAAACACCGCGCACTAGTTAGTATAAGCAGCAAGGACAGGAAACTGACATACACTTTCCAGTGCGGCAGTCAAGCTGCGAAAGATTTTGACAAAGCACCTGGACAAGCTTCCAAAAGACAGCAACTCGGGCGTTGACATTTCTCAATTTGAGACGATTGACTTGCACCTGGAAAAGTAAGAACCATCACATTTATGTTCAGTGCGTTCCTGAAGCTGATAAACTTCTTCTAATAGATTCCGCCTTGCATGTGTGCAAACCATATACCTCGACTTCGAATATGCCGTCGCCGAGCGTACCGACCACACCATGTGGACGGTACATACTAATATCAACAACGAATACCGACGAACCCTGGGCCGCCTCCGACACCTGGCGCAAAACTCGGACAAGCAAAAGGCCGATAAGACAGCCAACGACAAGCGCAACGGTGACAAGTCCAAGGGAGACAAACAAACCACCCCAAAGCAGAAGAATGACAAGCGCAATGTGGAGAAACGCAAGTTTGGCGATAAGTACCTGGGTTTCCTACACGTTGCTCAGGAGTTCTACAAGGGATATGTGCAGCGACTTTCTGCTCGATACGACATCCCGGAGCTGAAGCGTATTGCCAAGGGAATTGAGGTCGACGGATCCTCTACCAGTGATGCCATCAGCCCTGTCCCGAATCAGATTTACCCGCTCGTCGTCAACTCTTGCCATTTCACCCTTATCTGTCTTGGCGACCTGGCACGCTACCAGGTCCAATCGGGATTGAAAAAGTCAGGCTACAGAATCGCCCTGGCCTACTACAGTCTCGCACATGATTTAAAACCGTATTCCGGTTTCCCTTTTCACCAGATGGGTATCATTAGCCTTGAAGAAGGCAAAGATCTAGATACCGTTTACTACTTTTACCGCAGTAATGCAACTGCCGATCCTCACCCCAACGCAAAGCAGAGTCTCGAGTCCAAGTTCAAGACTCTATTCCAGCCGGACAAGAATCCGCCTAAGAAGCAGACGCGCGTGCCGAGCGATGCATTTGTAACATGGTTCATAAAGCTTCATGCTTCTTACTACAGGGACGAGACCATGGCAGGCAGTTCCGAGCTCGAGAGGGAAGTCCTGCACCGGCTTGATATGGCTTCTAAGAACCCCGAATATTCCGAAGTTCTATTCAAGATGACCCTCATCAACATGTCGAGCTACCATGTCGCCTCTCAGAAGTATACTGGTGAGTATTCTTGCATTACCCTGTCTTATTGCACTTCTCTAACGCAAAACAGAGGCCCAATCGCCAGCAGCATCCCGGTTCTGCCACCATACACTGCGCATTAATGCGCAGTTTATCCTTGCATTTTGCTTGACCCTTGGTTCTGAGCTCACTGAAATCGTTGGCCGTGAAAGCCATACTTCTGAGGACCCCGCTGCTGCCAAATCGTCTCCTGTCATTGAGTCTCTTCTACCTTTGCTGCGCATCTATGGCATGTGGCTTGCAGCCCGCCGCCAAGAAATCTTTGCTGCTGGCCAAGCTCTTGGTGCTGTCCTGCCAGACATGATGAAGGCTATCTCCAAGGTTTTCTCACTGCTATGCAATGATAAGTACACCCAGGAAGCGCTGGCATCGTGCCCCTATCTTCTTGCCGAAGATGTCGAGACACAGGGTTTGCTTCCTCTCGCCGAGGATAAAGTCCCCGAGGCATGCCGATACTACTGTTCAGAGAATGGGGCGTTGAAGCCAAGACTGCCATCCCCAGAGCACCGACTCAGCCCCTTCCAGGAGACACTGGCCAGAATCTTAGACATTCTCCGATGCGGCTATTTCCTGGCTGAAGATGACTCGTGCCCGCTTAGTTACCAGGTCTCGGAGAAAGGTCTCGTCTTTGAACATACGCCACTGTCTGTCCAGAACGAACCGGCTCATCAGCCCATGTCTATTGTGAATTCTCCTGCTAGAGAGACAAAGAGCAAGACTAAAATCGCAAGCCATCAGCGCAAGACTTCCGAAAGTCGGCAGGTGGACAACCGCCCCGCAGTCAACGGAACTGCGAGAAGGTCTTTCGCGGCATCTCCCGAGACTCAACTTCCCAGAGAAGAGGCTTCCCCTGATGATGCTGATAACACTGTTATCAACATGCTCACACCTTTCCTAAGGCCACCTACCCCTGAGAAGGTTCAGTCAAACCATCAGTCCACCGACGAAACCTCCTACGGAATGAACAGTACCACAGCAAACGAAGTGTTCGAAATGCTTCATGCTGAACCAACCCCCGCTGACTCTTTGCCCTCTGGCAAGTTTGAGCCTTTGCCTTGGGCCTGGATGTACACACCTACACCTCACAGAGGCAGCGACGCTTCTACCTCAGCATACAAGGGTGCTTTCGACGCCTCTGCTAGCCCTAACATTGCCTCGCGGGAGATGTCACGAAACGTCAGCACGTTTGAGGATCATTATACTAACTCCACGCCTCAGCTACCCGCTATGCCAATCCCTCGGGCTACCAGTGGCATGATGGCAAGCCCTCGCATCGCTTCTGCAGCTGAAGAGGCCCATCGCAACAATCTGCTGCAGACGTTTGGCAGTCCCAGCGCCCCTCGAACCTCTTCGTTGAGCCAATGGGGCCAGAGCTCAAACCGTCTTCCCAGCAACCCGAACCCGCAGTCCTATGTCCATCGCCAGGTCTCGAATGGGTACCCTACATCATCTACTATGTCTGGATTCTCTCATCCAAGCAGCCTGTACCAGGGTACTCCTTCTAACGGGGCGTCTTTTGGCATGCCAAACGGAGGCTACATGGATATGAATCGCTATGATCGCAACCGCACCCAGGAGTCAGTGCCAGTCTCTTCAGGCCGACGTTTCCAGATGGATGAGACGACATCTAGCTACGATGCTGCCATCTTGCAGGCTGCATTGTACGGAAACAAGTAGAGGCCGAAGTTGTAGGAGCGAAACTACCCTTCTATTCCCGTGCTATAAGAGGGAAGCCCATTGTACTCAAGTCCGTTGCCGGTCATTGCGCTCTTGGACTATTTAGTTCCCAGACAAACCACTCAGGCTCCAACGCGATCGGTCGTCAGATCGACGATGCGCTGTTTGGCAACAGTCCATGTACCTGCATGTGACCTGACCATTTGGAGTTCGTCTGCGGCCGTTCAAGATGCTGTCGGCATGATCGACCAGCTCGCGCATGCAATATGCTCTGTTATTTTTTGAATGTGCGAGTCTCTACACTGATTTGGATGCGGATCCCTACAGCTGGTTCAGCTTATCGCGCAAGTCGGCTCGGTGTCATCAGGTATACGACAAGTGTGCTGGCTTGGACGCCGTTCGCCGGTGCAAGATCTTGGGTTCTCAAGCAAGAAGTCATTCATTTTCATGTTCACTCAGATAATATGCCTGCCAAATACTCGATATCGTGGAGGATACCATGCCGCTTAGTGCGCTTGGGAGCCCACAGTTGGGGTAATTCTCTCTCCCTTTGGATGCAAACGCCGTTGTTGAAACCGTTTCCCTTTTCCCTTGCAACGCCGAACCACATTCAAACTCTCAAGCAGGGTTTGAAAGATGAGTTGTTAACAAATTTAAGCAGCCTGGTAGGTTTGCTTGGGGAAGGGGTATCTAGGGTTGAGTTAGCTGAGAGTTATCATAGTGGTTGCTTGATGACATTGGTGCCCTTGTCCATGGGCTATACTGTAGGAAAGATAGGCAGAGTAACGAAAAACAGAGATTTTTAAGAAAACAATGAGATGAGGGAAAGTGTTGGTGTGAACTTACGAAGGTCCGAGCTCCTGGATGCTCAAACGAGCGAGCCATTGTCCCATATCAATGCTGGTCTCCAGAGGCTTGCCCTGGAGGATACCTGCTAGGAGACCACCAGCAAAGGCATCACCGGCACCGTTGGTGTCGTTGATCTTCTCCGTCTCAATGGCGTGGACGGGGAATTCCTTGATCTCATCCTCACCCTGGATAGCAACCAGGGTAGGGTCGGTACCCTGGGTGATGATGGCAACTCGCTTCCTCTGGTTGTTCTCCTTGGGAAGGTTGGCAAGGTGCTTGGCAACATCCTTGGGCTCCTTGCTGGGGAGGTCGTGGGACTCAGCGTAGGCGGCAGCCTCAGTCTCGTTACCAATGATGTAATCCCAGTAGGGGGCGCTGGCATCGACAACTTCCTTGAAGAATTGGGGAATGAAGGGAGCAGAGAGCGAGAGGACGAATGGCTTGTTGTCCTTGGCAGCCTGCTTAGCGAGCTCCATAATGGCAGGAGGGCAGACTAATACACGTTAGCACGATGCGATATCGTAACGGACAAGTAGTGTCTGAAGCGTTTCTTACCAGTGAAGTGGAAACCACCGACGTAGTAGACCTCGGCGTTCTCAACGAGCTTCCAGATCTCGGGCTTCTTCAGGTGGTCAAGGTCGTAGTGGTTGGCAGCACCGAGGTCAGTGCACAAGCTTCGGTTGTGACCGGTGATGATGGCACCGCAACGGCCAGTCTTCTCCTTGGGATCGACACGGTACTCGACTCGAAGGCCAGCAGCCTTGACAGCGTCGTGAAGAATGGCAGAGTACTTGTCGTCACCAGCACCACCGACGTAGACAACGCTGTTGGGAGGAAGGATGTACTGGGCGCCTCGAGCACTGTTCTGAGCAGCACCGCCAGCAATGAGCTTGGCATCGTAGTTGTTGAGGAGATCCTCGTAGAGAGGGATGTGCTTCTCCTCAGCGAGGATAGCATCGTTAGGCTTGAGGCCGTACTTGTCCAGAAGAGCCTGGTCACCCTGAGCCTGGATGTCTACAAGAGTCCAAGAGGTAACCTGTCAGCAATTGATCGATGTGGAACATGTTGGTGTAAGCGGGTAATAGATTCAATTTCAATGGAACCAGCATCGAGAGCTGTCTATTGTCTGAAGGCTGGATTAAGTGAAGCTTACCAAGGAGAGGGTTCTCCAGACAGAAGAGAGAGTATTCTTTAACGGAAGACATTGTGCTTAATTGTCTCGTCTGGTATACACGGTATGGTGAGGTAGATACGAATAAGGGTGCAGCTTTGGAGGGGAAGAGTTTGAGACGAATGGAGGGGTCAACCGCTCTGGTGGGGTTTAGACGTGGGGCTTGTTTCGTCGGCAGCCGAACAGGAGTGACGCTGGCAAAGCTGCGAGTCCACGTGCGATAGGTGGGAACGAGAGAAGGAAGCTTGAGGGAAGGGGATGGTTTTGTCAACATCATTGCGTTAAGCTTTTGCAGGGTGTATTGTGTCAATTGAGGAATAATGTATCTGTTGGACGGGAGTATGTTGGGTCAGAGTTACGATTAATTGATTGGAGGCTAGTTCGTAATATAAATTCCATTTGCCATCATACGATCAAATGTCTTGCAACTTCCCCAACCTGGAACATGACCTGCTGACCTCACAAGCAACTGCTAAATAACGTTTGTTTCTGTGGCTTATCAACAGCTTCCGAGCAAACAGACTTGGTACAACTACGTAACGAGGTAGCTTCGGAGCTCGAATTGATGTAACAGAACATCAAAATATAATCGACAAACATCTCATAACTTGGAAACACAGCGGGTGGACAGCGCAATCGCTTTAACAAGGACATTATTGAACCAAG
The DNA here is from genome assembly GCA_002093855.1 of Fusarium praegraminearum. Taxonomy (NCBI): domain Eukaryota; kingdom Fungi; phylum Ascomycota; class Sordariomycetes; order Hypocreales; family Nectriaceae; genus Fusarium; species Fusarium praegraminearum. Next base: position 15,339 of record LXHY01000065.1, read on the forward strand.
CATGCTTCTCTCGCGGAAGCCTTTTTTTGGTATTCGAGGTATCTCACTTCTTCGCTCACATCTTTCACAGAGAAACGGCCTTCAGAATTTTTTTGCGCCAAATGCCATAGTACTTGCCCTCGGAGCTACCAGCCATCTGCTCTTGGCAGTACCTTCAATAGATGCAAGCAAGCCAGTAAACACCATCCCAATGAGACCATGAACCTAGCCACCACTTTACTCCTTTGTCTTCTGGGTACCACGGAGAAGACCCGTTCTGCGGGCGGCGATAAGACCGGCCTTTTGACCCTGGGCGGCGTATCGGGAGATGGTAGAAGCCTTACCAATATGTTGATGGTTACCCTGTGTCGAGTGTTAGCGCTTCTGAGTTTTGTCAAATCTATCCGGGGAATACATACACCACCGTGAGGATGGTCGACGGGGTTCATGGCAACACCACGAGTCTTGGGCCAGCTGTTACGCTTGACAGCGAACTTGTGCTTGGCACGAGAAGCCTCTGTAATGAGGGTCAGCAATCCATTCTTCTATACTATTCGATCCTCCAGGGAAAAGACATACTGAGGAGGGGCTTGTCAGTTCGGCCACCACCAGCGACGATACCGATCATTCCTCGGGCTCCGGAGTGGACGACCTTCTTGGCGCCAGAGGGGAGCTTGATGCGGGTCTTGCCCTCATCAGGGTTGTGGCCGACAATGGTGATGTAGTTGCCGGAGGTTCGGCCCAGAGTACCACGGTCACCGATCTTCTCCTCGACGTTGGAGACGACGGTACCCTCAGGCATCTCACCGAGGGGGAGGACGTTGCCGACGGTCAGGGCAGCCTTCTTTCCGGCGTAGATGAACTGGCCGGTGTACATGCCTTCGTTGGCGATGAAGGTCTCGGTAACCTGCTTGAATCGGTAGGGGTGGCGGAAGACGACCTTGGCGAGAGGGGCACCACGACCTGTAGAATAATCATGGTTAGTTGTCGTTCCTCCAATTGCGCACAATTTGTAAATTCCCGTCGAATCTTGCATCTCGGGAACCTAATCGGGGAACTTGCCAGCATCGTGGACGATCTCGCGGACGATACCTCGAAGGTAGCCGTGTCGCTCGGCATAATCGAGGTTTCTGAACTTGGCAGGAGCCTTGTTCAGGCGCGTGTTGGCCGCTATCCTAGGCGTCAGTATTTCGATGTTTTCGATATCGCGGAAAAGGCTCGTTCGTTACTGACTGAAGATGGATCCACGACCCTTACGCTGGTTGCGAATAACTCTACCCATCGTGAATAGGAGTTTCTGTTGAGCTGCAGGTTAGTAAAGACGATCGTGGGCGAAGAGAAAAGGGAGGGGGGTTATTTACCTGGCTTGGGCCGCTTGGTGTTTGTTCAGAGAGACGGGCCACACAATTTAATTTTTGCTGCGAAACACTCGAGGAAGGACGACGGACCACGTGATCTTTTTGACTCTAGGGCTCGAAAAATGGAAGGTGCGACCTATCCTGAAAGAGGGAAGGTGCAAGCCACCCACCACCCCCGGTCATCGGGTCAACCCCAGAAATTATCCGATCACTGGCTTTGAACATCGGCGTGACGCGCGCTTCAGCCAATACCAACCTTTTGCCTCTCTAACATCCATTCAAGCTAAGCTGAGGTCATCATGGAACCAACCCAACGATGAGCAACATTCCCACGACAGCACGTCTCGACGTATTGATGCCTTTCTTGATTCATTGATATTTTATATGCTTTACTACACTCAATCATAATCGAATAATAATTCATATAACAACAATATGACGCTCCTGTCACCGTTCCTGCCATTCATTTCATTAATCAGATATCGTCAATCTTGCACACATCATGTTCTATGCAGATTTGCGCACGCGTAATGTTGCGTTAGGTTGCAATGGATTTGAGCGGGTCAAATTACCTCCAGGTTTGGAGGAATGAGATTGACCAAGTGGTCGATCCGCGATGAGTGACATGGGGGCGTTCATGGCAGAATTTCTCAGGGGAGTCGTTCTGTGTTACAACTTTGAGCTTCGCGACAACTCCCGCGATGTGTTTCTAGTGGGACACCAGCCCTTGGGCTAGCTGGCAGACACCATTTCGCCTTTTGAGACAATCATTGGGTGTGGTAGGAAATTGCACTATTCAAGGTCGCATACAAGGCGGTGAAAAACATCACCTCTTCCCGCTTATGTTTGTACCAGAACAGAAAATATTCTCGCCATCCAAACTTTGGCATGGAATATACGGCAGTCACAAAGCGTTTCAAGATGCGACAAACTGCGAACAGGGTTACCGGAGGGACCTTGCTTTGAGGGTTGGTGAGGAAGTTCGTCAAGGGTGTTTGTTGGACCTTGAACATTACCAACTTATCGACACTGCAGAGATGAACGAACCTGTTGAGGCATCTACAATTGCACAAGGTCCAGCATTTCTGATGTTGACTGATGAAAAACCTGGATGTATGGAAACGAGACGTGTATATGACACAACCAAAAATGACACTGGCTGGGCTATTTGACTATACGAGAAATGATATTTTTGAAGGGCTCGTCACGCAGCTTCATGCTCAACGAACGTGAGGGCTAGAGCCGCCATGGATGCTCGCTCAGATGCAGGAAACGGGAACTCTGTGCCTGGAAAACAACAAAGCCTTGACTTCGCTTTGTTTTGTGATTGTCGTTTGAATGCCTGCCTACCTACATAGTTAATTGATACTTGCCTAGCCTATCAGGATTCACAAGCATAATCTGCGGCTCTTGAGCAAGGCTAGTGGGTGCTTGTTCCGTGTGAGAGCCCAAGTTACGTCGTTGCTCCTACTTCTCCCCCACTCATCTCCATTCATCTTAACCTCACATCAACAAACACCAACGAATCGAATCGCCTGCAAAATGTCGGTCGAAGACGATTCCTCCGATCTCTCCTCTTTGTCTTCACTGTCGCCCGCGCCTTCTGATATCGAGCTAGAGGAACCAGTTAAACAGCCTGTTGCCAAGTCCAAAAAGGGTATCCAGAAATACTTCTCCAAGGTTAAAGAGCAACCGCCTAAGGAGGCTTCGCCGCCGCCTCGAAAACGATCACCTTCACCACCCCACGAATATGTGTTGGCGGATAACCCTGACATTGCAGTATGTAGCCCGGATTTTCTAAGGTTTATCTACAAACGGCTGGCACGCGTGGCTGCCTTTGCGACGCGCCTTCATCGCGTCTTGAACGTCATGACTGAATGCTAACAACTATAGTTTATTGTAATGTTCAGAAGCCGCTACAACGATGCATTCCCGAAATCACTTGCCCACTTCGGTCCCCAAGAAATCGAGCGCGACGTTGTCGAATCTATACCTGGTGATCGAGCCGAACATTTCCTCTGCGCGTTGCTGGGGTTACTATTGAATCGCAAACAAGATGTCAAGTGCGGCAGAACCTTGACCGGCAAAGTGTAATATGCTAACGAATATCCCGCCAGGCCTGGTCATTATGGTCGTGCTTTGGAAGATGCCATCAGCTCGCACAAGAACCAATGGGCACCCGCCTGGAAGGACAAGAGCCCATTGTCTGGCGGCGCAACTTTCACGTCAATGGACCCTACACAACGAGTGCGTAACGCCAACCCTGTTCCTGTGCGCAATAAAAAATGCTAATGTTCCGATAGCTCACGCTTTTGCGATACCTCATCCTGTGGACTCTTTCATCGTCTGAAAGCGTCAAAGGTCTCATCAACCAATCATACAAGCAAAACCGACACGAAGACGACTTGAACCAGCCTCGATCAGTACAGCCATGGGGATCCGACGGTGATAAACGTCGTTATTTTCTTATTGAAGGGCAGGACGACACAGCTTTCCGCGTATATCGGGAAAGTAATCCTGCCGGGACGAATCGAACATGGTACAGCGTGGCTGGTACGATCGAGGAGCTCAGAGCTCTCGCAGAGAAACTCGAGGCCAAGGATGGCGGGCCAAAGGCCAAAAAGCTTGCTCAGAAGATGTATACTGCCATTCCGCGATTTGAAGCTGGCGAAGAGGTTAGTTTGCCACCACTCGGCTCTGACGATTGAGATGGTCTTGCCCGGGGTCGGTTTTTTTGCATCATGCTAACTTGATATGTAGAAACGCAAGCGTCGTGATTATCGGCAGATGCGAAAGGAACAATTCAAGCGGCCGGAGCCTGGATTTTCGCTCTATGAAGGCCGCACTAGGGGTAAAAAGATGAAGTACACGTATTCTGACGATGAAGATGTCTTTACAACCGACTCGACCACTCGTCGATCTACTCGAAACACCGGAACCCACACTCCTGTCGAAACTGGTCCTCTCACTACTGCCAGTGGCCGACAGATCAAGGCACCAACTCGCCTCAACCCCACGACCGGAAGTAGTGCCCCAGGTAGTGTGCAAGGAGACACATCCGAAGTGGAGAAAGAATCGTCTGTTGGTCCAACCGGACGACCTCGACGATCAGCGGCAGTGAACCACGGTACAAGCGGTTGGGCCGAGCCGAAGAAGACTTCTCGACGTAACGCCAGTGACGATTCTGATGAAGAGAGCGAGGCCGAATTCGGGGATGATGAAGAAGACGTCGACGAACACGTACCCGAAGGATCAGAAAACGAGGACGAGCTTGATGAGGATGAAGTCATGGCGGATGATGACCTGGATGAGCAGAACCAAAGTTTGGTTGTGAAGCTCTCAGTCACACCACCTAAATTGCGCAACGTCCTCGAGCCCAGCACACAAGCTGGGAACAAATTACCAACGCCAAGCTCTGATAAAGCGGCGGAAGAATCACGGCCTTCGGGAGAGACGGTTGTTGAGATGGAGGATGCGCCGGCAGCTACTCCTAGCAAAGAATCTCAGCCTACGGCCCAGCGGTCTCCTAACCAAGACCCCGATTTTGCTGAACGCCAGAACTCGACACCGGGAACTATTCACGCGACATCTTTGGCTTTTAGAGGGAGCCCAGAAAAGACGCATGCGCAACCGGTGCCCCGACCGCTCTAGAAACTACAGTAGGAGCTGGTAGTATAACAAACTTTTCTTTTTCGTCGGAGTTTTGGAACAAAGGAATCACTGGCATAGAGTTATTCAAGCTAAAGGCTGGCATCATGGCGGGATAGAAGCGAGGTATCAAAAGAAACAAGGCATTTGAGTCATTAAGAGCCACCAAGACTCGCATAGTTTATTTAGGCAGTACTAGTATTATCTAGCAGAGAGGAATTTTCCTGAAACCGATGTCGTTCAGGAGTGGATATGATAATAAATAGAGCGAGCGACTGCAGCGAAGGCATACTCGTTTTTATACCAATCAAATTACACTAAACAAAACTGTATTTGCGGTTTGTTTGACGTTTTTCTGTATGCTATTCGATGTTTTTGAAAGTGATGTGACAGGCACAAGTAAGTAACAGCCATACAGGGGCCTAGCTGACTCACTTCATGTATTTAATTATCATAGATCTACTTTATATAGGTTTATTTAAAAGCTATTTCAGTAATAATGATGTTATTGTGGTTTATTTCGGCTCAGCATGGACCTCGATGCCTTGCATCTTTTAATTACTAGAGGTTTTTTTTGCTGCTTTCAGGTCAAGCGATCAATTCGTGACAGGGATGCTGCATTCTATCGTATCTATTCATCTCAAACACAATATTTCTCTTTCAAGCCCTCTTTTTATGCGTGGGTATATGCCCTGTTCGATCGTTAGCTATCTCACATGAACCACGAAGATACTCCATAACTTACAGTTGTTGACCCCCCACCACCAGCGTCTCACTCGCGCACCTACTGTGTTGCCGTGTAGTTGGGCATTTCTGTTCCAGTGCTGCCAGCCGCAGAGGAACAAGTTGTATGCTAGACCTTGGGTCAAGGGCATCAAGATCTACCACGTCTATTAGAGAAGCCTGTATAACGAATGTAATCGATTTGTGTGTACCTGGTCCCTTGTCGTTATGAGTGCCACCTTCCACCATGTATCGGCCTTGGAGATACTTCGCAGATAGCTCTGCTCGAAGCGTAGGTCTGGTAGAGGAGGGAGATTGGAGTGTCGTGGAGCAGGTCGGAGAACACTGTATGGAATGTCTTCTTCTTCGTCATCATCTTCATCGATACCGTCGTCGTGCTCAAGAGTCATAGGTTGTCTTCTATCGGCGGCTGTGCGCGGGTTGATGTCGAGTTTGGCATCGGGATTGTGCTCGATGCTTGCAGCCTGGATGGTGGCTGCAAGTTCAGTTGGCCCTGATTCCATATTTGCGTGGACGAGTTTATGGGAGCCCCTTTAATAAAAAATACTTGGGTTTTGGTAGAGCTCTCTCAAATTGCTGGTGGTTGATGATAATGATTGACGTCGCATGGCCGAGCTGCGGAAGGTTACTGCCAGGCGGTAGACTAGCGTGTGGAGGTGGTGGGGAAAGGCCTGATTGGCATGAACAGTTATGAGACGACATGAGAAACTGCCCGACCAAATACGGATATAATAGCGGATACAAACCATCAGATAGGTCAATTCCTATATCGAGAGTGACAAGCAAAGCCATTCGTCAACTTGAACTTGTATTATTGTTCCAATTCTAGCCCCCAAATATTGACTCAGGACGAACAGCCATCCAGCCAATTGACGTAAAAATGACCGAACGTGCTCTCCGGATTAGCTGTGAAATGACATACGCCATTCTAGTATTCAGTCGCAGTGGTTGCTTGTCAGCATTTGTCTCTGGCGTAAAACAAGGACAGGGCCAACATGCCTCAAGAGACGATCGGCGACATTGAGCCCGCTAGATCTCCGTTGCGTCAACTCTATTCTCGACACGAATATTAATGCGAATTTCTGTTTGTTCCATTGATTGTATCATACCATCAATATGAACTTTTGCAACAACGCCCAACGATGCAGCAACCCGGCCGAGAATGTGCAAGACCCTGATATGAATGGAATTGGGGTAAGAGCTGTTGCTGCTTCAATCCTCAGTCTTGGAGCTGACATGGTCATTATAGGTCGTCTTGTCCTTTGTCATCACGGCTGCCATATCGGTGTTTGTAGCCATCATGGCTGTGGTGAAGCGTGGGATCCCCAAGCAACAATACATGCGTGTCGATGAGAAAGTTCTCTACTGGATTGGTGTCAGAAAACCAGCCAGCGATGCACCTAGCAATCTTGGATACCAGTCCCTTCTTCTCGCATTGAGCGATCAGATGCTGGCTGTTGGTCTGTGTTATCTCATCGCCACGTATGTTCAGGTCTGTAAGGTCTCGCTGTACTCCTTCCATATCGGCGCCCAGCTGGGATATTTATCATCCTGTGTTCACTTGTGCACCCTTCTTGTTCTCAAGTCATACTTCAGAAAACATCCCAAGCAAGCCATCCTAAGGGGTACCCTGATGATGATATTCATGGGACTTCTAGCTTCAACTCTTACCCTCGACATCATTACGCTGTCTGAGCCACGCGGAAGATTATTCGTTTGCGGACTGCATAATCCAACACAGCATCGTCTGGAGAGGTTGGTGCCCAGGTCCTTTGGAATAGTTGTGCTATTGATGTTTATCTATTGGAACGCATTCCGGTCAATCAAATTGGATGCCTCGCTTAGTTACAGCGTCGAGAACAGGGCGTTGACGAACATAGTACTGCAGCGGATCTATTCGGGCCATCAAGCACAGGCAGATCTTCAGATCTACTTTCAACGTAGCGAGGACAAGATTCAACGTAACAATCGAAAGAACGCCACGATATTAGAGCAACAAGCCAAGTCTTGGAAAGCATTAAGCATTGTTATACCGCCAGTCATTGGGGAAATGTTTGGTTCAGTTCTGTCCGAGCTCCTTGTTGCCATCTGTTCGTTTTGTGTAGCTATATACTCGCTGGTCACTGGTCTCTTTTACCAAGGTGTCGACACCAAAGTGCTCTTCACCGCAAGCTTTGGTCAAATTATGCCTATGCTCCTGCTAATAGTTATCGCCTTGACTGCTATCGAGGTTGGCAGTAAGTTCTGTACATGAAGCTGCTTGACTGACTGCTGACTATATGGTAGCTATTAAGAACTTTCGGGGAATAGAGATAGAAACAGAGATAAAGAAACAACCTGCTTCAATACATGTTCCTCTAGTACTCGAGGGTGTTGCCTCGTCGAGCCGAGACTTGTCCCAGGGGACACAGAGGAATTTGACAAGCATTGCAGAAGGGGGTCCGCCGAAGACTTACGGAAACTCCATGATGCCCATGGTTTCAGCATCTTACAGTCAGCCAGACCTCTCAAGCAATGCCGGCTTCGGCTCAAGGGTCGATTCAATGACCAGATGGATGACCCCGCGAAGGACAAATACACTCGAGATTGAAGAAGGAAAAACAGTAAGTTTCCCTCTTCTCGCCTAGCCTCGATCACAGGGTAACATGACCGACTTTCCCCAGTCTCGTTTTCCTTCCCAAGAGCCAACGGCCGATATTCTTGATATAGCTCTCACGAGTGCTAAAGGAGCGACGTATACTGCCATCTGTTTTATCCTTTTCTTCGTCGCTGGGTTTATCGTGCTGGTCTTTTTCTTCTATGAGTTTGCTGTGCCAGCTGCGGCTGGTTTAGTGTTCATTGGAGTCATCCTTGATCTCTTTTGGTCAATACGAGGGGTCAATAAGGTGAAACGAGAGCGAATTGAGAAAGAAACACGAATGTGAACAAGAGACATGGATGTATAGTGTTGCTAATATTTTTAGTTATAAAATTATTCTGTAAGGTCTTGCAACCTGTAGCGTTGTCTCCTCGGAACAAGTATGTTCTTATGGAGTACTTTATATCGTTCATTACTAACTCATCAGTTCTTAGGCTTTCGAGATAAGGGGATGTTGAATTTATATCTTCACAACAAGCCATTCTTCATCTTGGAATAGTTAGTAATCAAGTTGCAGCTTAGGCATTCTCTAGTGGAATAACTGCCTTGCAACGGCATACTTACTTGACGCTGAATGTAAAAAATCTTACTTCAGTGTATAGCAACAGGCTTCATCTAGAGTAACACATACATACCATCACCACTTGACTTCAATAGAAGCAGGCAAAAAGAGATTATCAAAATTAGAACTCGAACCCAAGAATCTTTCGATGCTGCAAGACCTAGTCAACCAGGTAAGACGGTGTTTTAAGTGCAGCGCCTTGGTCTGTCCGGCCATCTTGACAACTGTAATGTATATGTGTTAAGAGACAGCTCAGGTTTCTGTGTCATTTCGATGACTGCAATAAAAAAATGAATGTTTAGGAAAAACAAAAAAGAATTGTTTCCGGTCTGTCGATCACGCAACATACAACCCCAGCAAAAAAGTTTAAAGAAAAACAGAGCAAAAATTTGTCAAGACTGGGGTTCGAACCCAGGCATCTTTCGATACTGCAAACCCAGGTAACCAGGCAAGAGAGTTTCTTGAGTGCAGCGCCTTAACCACTCGGCCATCTTGACGAAGTGTTTTCTTATGAAAAACTTGCGCAAATGCAAAACTATGCAGCTATCTCCTGTTGGAAATCAGGATTTCAAGAAATGCAGGTCTCGCTGGAAACCTGAATAAGTGGCTTGATTCCACGTGGCTTGCCATAACGCTAAGATCAATACTGTAATCTACTACTTATCACCTGACAGTACTGTGGCGTTGCTTGTGTCGCAGCTCATGTAAGGCATCAACCACAGGTCCGACGGGAGGACCCACTTTAAGAGAGCCAAATCCGCAAACTAAGTCCCTAAATGTTAGCACGCTCTTAGGCCACACACCCACTAAATATGGCCTAATAATTTCATTAACCACTATAGCATTGCCTGTGGTTTTGCAATCTGCCTTGTAGGTGCCTGAAAGTTCGGTGACCCAGGTTCCTGAGGAACTTCCCGTGCAGTGAGCATCCGGCTACCCTACCTGCCTAACCGTAATATGAACCAGACCCGCCACAGGTGCCTTGGATGTGACCCAGCTAGGTCATCGCTCATTGTGTGAAAAAAATCTGGCACTAACATCCAACTTTTGGGATCTTCAGGCTCAAGAGTCCCGGCTTAATAGTTCAACGACTCCCAAGTTTGCGAGGAGAACCCTTAGCAAAGAAAAACAAACACCCACAAGGTTTGAGTCAAGACCGAACCGCCAAAATGAGTGACGCTCAGGCGAACGAAGCCGAGAAGAACGTAAGTCGAGTCGAGTCCAATGCCCCTCTTCCTTATTTCTTGTGTGGTGTTTGCCCCGCGATCGAGAAATTAAAGACTCTATCATCGTCCTTCGAAATAATAAACAATCGCGACAATGACTGACAATGTCTACAACAGATTGAGATCTGGAAGGTCAAGAAGCTCATCAAGCGTCTTGAAGCCGCCAGAGGAAATGGAACCTCAATGATTTCCCTCATTATCCGTAAGCCGCTCGACCCTTTCGCCTCCATCTCGGAACGACGCACTAACTTGCGTGTCCTTTAGCTCCCAAGGATCAAGTCTCTCGAGCTGCCAAGATGTTGGCTGAAGAATACGTACGATCTCTTCACTCCAACAAAACGTCGCTGCAGCGACACTAACAACGTTTTAGGGTACCGCCTCCAACATCAAGTCTCGAGTCAACCGACAGTCCGTCCTGTCCGCCATTACCTCGACCCAGCAGCGTCTTAAGCTGTACAACAAGGTCCCCCCGAACGGCCTGGTCGTCTACTGTGGTGAAATCTTGACCCAGGAAGGAAAGGAGAGAAAGGTCAACATCGATTTCGAGCCCTTCAAGCCCATCAACACCTCCCTTTACCTGTGCGACAACAAGTTCCACACTGAGGCCTTGGCTGAGCTGCTCGAGTCCGACCAAAAGTTCGGTTTCATCATCATGGACGGTAACGGTGCCCTGTTCGGAACCCTGAGCGGAAACACCCGTGAAGTTGTCCACAAATTCTCTGTCGATCTTCCCAAGAAGCACGGTCGTGGTGGTCAGTCCGCTCTCCGTTTCGCCCGTCTGCGAGAGGAAAAGCGTCACAACTACGTCAGAAAGGTTGCCGAGTTGGCTGTCCAGAACTTCATCACCGCCGACAAGGTCAACGTCGCTGGTCTCATCCTTGCTGGTTCCGCTGACTTCAAGAGCGACCTGAACGCCTCCGACCTGTTTGACAACCGTCTTGCGACAAAGGTCATCAAGGTTGTCGATGTTTCCTACGGTGGTGAGAACGGTTTCAACCAGGCCATTGAGCTGTCTTCCGAGACTCTTGGCAACGTCAAGTTCATTCAGGAGAAGAAGCTCATTGGAAAGTACTTTGAGGAAATTAGTCAGGATACCGGCAAGGTCTGCTACAGTATCGAGGATACCCTCAAGGCCCTTGAGCTGGGTGCTGTCGAGACTCTTATCGTCTTTGAGAACCTTGAGATCACCCGCTGGGTTCTCAAGGACAACAATGGTAGCGAGATCATCCTCCACACCACCAAGCAGCAGGAGCAGAGCAACCGAGACAAGTTCCTCGACAAGGAGACTGGCCAGGAGATGGAGATTGTTTCCCAGGAGTCCTTCCTTGAATGGATTGCTGAGCACTACAAGGACTTTGGTACCACCCTTGAGTTCGTCTCTGATCGATCTACCGAGGGCAACCAGTTCGTCAAGGGCTTCGGTGGTATCGGCGGTCTTCTCCGATACAAGGTCAACTTTGAGCAGCTTGCTGACGTGAGCGACGACGACGAGTACTACGACGGTGAGTTGACAACATTATGACTGAAACAAACCTCTTGAGTCTAACAGAAAACTAGATTGACCAGCAGATCCCCTCGTGACCAGCGAGGGATCGACTCAAGTTCATCTGTCCACGTACAACAGCAGTGCCATGCGCCCTGAGGCGCAGAGGTCGACCGATGCCGCGCCGATGTCAATCGCCCAACAGTGTTTGGTGGAGAGGGACAGTCTCTCGCCTCTCCATTCTTCCCACCAGGCATCGCGACCCAGTCCGCTTCGCACAATGATGACGGCTTGAGTTATGATCGACGGAAATAGAGGTACATAGAACCCTCCAATTCCTGCACCTCAAGAAACCAGAATGTCAGGTCTAACGGCTGGTAGGCCCAACCATTAAAATTGAAGGATAGCGGCGGCACGGTGACTAGAGGATCGTGAAGGCCAACATGGGCAAATCAATGCCCGGCCTGAAGATTCGTTAGTATTTGAGGAGAATCGGTGTGGGATGGCTGCAAGGCTTCTTATATAGTCAGTCATGAGCAGGCACGACACGTCGAGTCAACAAAATACAAGTCGCTTGTATGGCCACTTGAAATGTAAAACGTGATGTGATCAGTTCTATTTAGGTGTTGTCTTGTGCGTAGCCGTAATCATTGACATTTCGCTTCGTAAAAGAGCATGTTCAGGGGAACAAACATATCTCATAAAATTGAGGCTAGCTAGGCTGTCTTTCGTACCGGGACCGCGTATTCCATACAGACCCGTTTCCGGTGTCTCTGACCTTATTAGTAGAGGCGCTTTGTGGGGGTTCAAAGATGGGCGCAGCATGACATGGGTGCGCTACGTCAACACAACCTCCAGGTCCCTGGCCTGGACTGCTTGTACCGAGTGCAATGGCCTATCAACGGCCACCTCCATCTCGTCAACATCATTCCAACTCATCTTCCCACCGTCATATAATTCTCCTTTTTCTGCGCCATAAAAGACTGCAGCTCAGTGTCAACTGAAGCTGTTGTCCGGTGCCTCAACATAATTATTTCTTATAATGCCCGAATCACAGCCTGACTCCCCGCCAGCAGCAGCCAACCAGGCCGGCCGCGCTATCCCCGTCGGCCTCAACGAAGCAGCTCTCGACTCCCCTACCTTTCGAGTAACCGCTGCCAACTTTAGCGACCAAGTCGATGCTATCGAAAAATGGCTGAACGGATACGCCCAATCCACCTCGAAGCTCCTGCACGATATCCTCGCCCTTGAGGAGACCATCAATACCTTCCTCGTAAAGACGATGCCCTCGGTGTCTGACGGCGTTGTCGACAATGATTATACGTTTCTGGCCTTGAAGAGGGTGGGTGATGGCTGGCGCGAGTACTGGATACAGATGATAAGCACAATGAAGAAGATGGATGGGACAGTAGTCGACCCTATCCGGCAGTTTATTGTTGGTGACCTCAGGAACTTCAAGGAGTGCAGGAGGGCTATGGACCAGGCGCAACGAACCTTTGATTCGACACTCGCTCGATACGTCAGCCAGTCCAAGACAAAAGAGCCATCGGCCTTGCGCGAGGATGCCTTTGCCGTTTTTGAGACACGAAAAGCGTACATCAAGGCATCGATGGACTACTGTCAGCTTGCACCTCAGCTGCGCTTTAGCATGGACAAGCTGTTGGTTAAGATTTGCAGCGAACGATGGGCCCAGCTGAGGCGCACCAGAGAAGCTGCTGGCGACACCAGCCGTTGGAACCAGGAGATGGAGCGCATCCAAGGTTGGTCAAATGAGATGGGAGCGTCTGAGATGGTATTCAGACGGGAGCTGCAATCTGCCCGAAGAGAAATTGGAGAGAACGCCCTCGCGGGATTTAAGCCATCCCGTGAGCTTGAGGATTACAGTACTTCGACCGTCCCCTTTCTCGGTAGTCGCGGTCCTATCACCGTCCGTCTTGAGGAGAGTGCTACTGTTGTGTCCGAGAAGCAAGGGTGGCTATTCCTCCGAGTGCTCCAAGGGAAACCAGCAAGACACACATGGATCAGGAGGTGGTACTATTGCCGTGACGGCATCTTTGGCTGGTTAATACCTGGACCTCTGGGAGTTCTGCAGGGCGATGAAATCGGCGTTCTGCTTTGTAACGCAAAGCCAGCTGTTGCCGAAGACAGACGCTTCTGCTTTGAGGTCAAAACAAAAAGCCAGACCATCCTACTTCAAGCTGAAACGCAAGGCGAGCTTACGGAGTGGCTGGAGGTGTTTGAGGTCACGAAGAAGCGCGCTTTTGAGACCACCATGAACAGGAACAGCGCCTCTCTGCCCGGATCTATTGATCCTGCATTTTCCATCACTCCTCCAAGCATTCCCGAGTTCTCCGCCAAGTCCCTGGATGCTCAAATCGGTATTTACGACGAGTCAACCCCCAATATTGATCGCACGAACACACTGCCTGTACCTGGACCAGAAGGCAATCTCAGCACGCGACAAAGCTTTGATGTTAATGGCAGCCTTTCTCGCCGTACTATAACTTCTTTGAGTCGGGATCTTGCCAGAGAAGAGGGTGAAAGCGGTCGTGAACATGCTGCCAGAATCATCCAGAAGCTCGACCTACACCGCAAAGCTACCTTTGGCAATCAAGGCCCTGACGGAATGCAGGGAGGGTCGGCCTCGACCACCGGATTGGCAAGCATGATGGCTACTAGCCATACACTCCCACCGGGATTTCCTGGTCCAATCGCAAGTACATCGAATTTCAGACAGACGCCCAGCATGCTACCATCAGTTGACACCCAGACTGGCAATCTGGCCCCGGCAACTCTAGCCAAGCCCCCCTCCATGACTGGACTTAGTCGCATCGCCGTTCTGACAGCGGGGGATCGCCAGCCTGCGGGTAACAACAGGAGGCTTCCCGCGTCCGTGGTCGCGAACTATTGGGGAAGTAGTCTCTGGGGTGCCATGAACGCACCAGCCCAACCTGTGCTCCCTAGACTTGACGAAGACGACCCTATAGGTGTCGTCGTGCCTGGAAGCACCGTCGGCCAAAGCTTGCAACGAAAGGATACAGGCGAATACTTCCCTAGAAACTATCCCTCCGAATTGCGGGCCCAGCATGCTCAATTTAGGCTGTTGTTCCCGGATGCACCTATGGAGGAGAAGTTGGTACTTGTCTTCCGAGCTGCATGGACTGGATCTCCTGAGCGAGGTCCTGGTAAACCGGATATGGCTGGCGATGGCCGTATATACGTCACGCCCGACAACATGTACTTTTATGGACAACAGATTGGACTTGTCACTGCCTATAGTATCAGCCTTGATATTATTAGTGAAGTGACGGCAGCCCCAGGAAGGGACTGTGACTTCATCTTCTTACACCTCAATGAGAACGCAAACGAGACAGGTTATACCAGAATTACTATCAAGGTATTCTTGGATGACCTGGGTCTCCTCCACACTCGTCTTAACCTCTTGATCGATGATATTCAGGCCGAGGAACCCATGGATGTCGAGGCTATTATCACCACATTGATTAATCTCGAAAAGGAGGAGTACGATCGGCCAAGTCCCAGCGTTGAAAGCTGGGAAGAGGTATCGGCAAATACACCAATGGATGATGGAACGTCAACGGGTCGCCCGGTTGCTCGCCGTATGGAGTTCAGTCCTCCGTCACGGCCTTCAAGATCGCACGCGCGACATAATCACAAACTACACCTACCAGTTCGCCCTGTCATTTATGAACCAGAAGGCATGAAGGAGATGGCCGCTGAGAGACACTTTGAAATCAGTGCCAAATCGTGTTTCCACGTTTTATTCGGTGACAAGAGTTTTGTGTTCCCGAAGCTGTACTTTGAGCGACGCGCCCAACAGATCGCCCAAGGACCGTGGGTGCTGGTAGATCAGGGCAGAATGAGGCGTGACTTCCAGTTCAAGGTTGACTACAAAGATGTTCTAGGCCGTTCAAAGACAGCCGACGTCAACGACTATCAAATTATTGATGTCTTCAGTGACCACGTTACGTATGTGGTGACACACGTCAAGACGGCCTGGCATCTACCTCACTCGAGCTGGTTCAAGGTTGTAACAAAGGTTGTCATCACCCATGTAGCCAAATCCAAGTGCAAGTTGGCTATATACATCAAGACAGATTGGTCAAAGAACCCGGCCCTGTCCAAGAACCTGATTGACCGCCAGGCAATCCACGACGCTGCTAGTGATGCCGAGGAGCTGGCTGAAGTCGCCACAGATCAGGTTCGAAAGCTTGGAACGCGAAGCCGAACAAACAGAGCGATTCAGGTCTATGGTCAGATTGGACAGCAGACCGAGGTGGTAGTCTTCTCGCCTGCTGCAACGGACTCAGCAAAGAAGCAAGCGATCAAGCCCCGGACTCTCACGACCATGGTTTTTGAAACCATTCGATCTTTTGGAGAAAGTGCAGTCTCATCAGTCATCATGTGGGCCATTGCAGTCCTGCGCAACGTATTCAACTTGATTACTGCCCAATGGATCATTCTGGCGCTTCTTGGATTCAGCACACTCACTAATCTGCTACTTACTTCGAGTGAGACGTCAGTTTGGTGGAAAGAGAGGAGAGCGGTAGGGTTCATGCGTGATGTTGGTATTCGGCCCAATACCATGATGAGCAAAGCTATCTACTTTGCTGATCTGCATGAGGCGTCGGGTAACAACCAAGCTCTATCCTTTCCCGATAACAGTACATGCTTTTCAACATTCAAAGACCTGTTGGACACGACAGACATGGATACACCATGGGAAGATGCTGGGGCCAGCTTGGCTTCGCCTACGAGCCGTGCTACAGCTCGCCGACTTCGACGAACAAGACAACGTCTGGGGACGTATCGACACGATTTACTGGTTGCTATGAGGGTAGTCAACAGTATCGAGCGAGAGATGCTTCAATCGGAATGGGAGAATTGGCTTGTTGATGAAAAGCTCCTCTGCGAAGACCTGGACGCTATGCTCGATCAACAAGACGAGACAAAGGGGCGAAAGAAAGCATCTGAAAACGGTAAGGGGTCTAAGGGATCACAGAAGGTCACGGAGCCTATGCCGGCTCAGAGACGGCAAGTCCTTGAGGAGTGGCGGGATAGTTACTGCGGAAGCTGTAAGCACGACTATCAAGTTGTGATGAGAGAGCGAAAGCTGTCTGTTTTGTAATCACACCGTATATGAGTAGCAGAGTGATATTATTTAGCAGTTGTACACGCAGATATTTGAGAGGCGAATAGAACTCTCCCTCCCACATTTACATAGAGAATAAATTTCATCTGTCATAAATTTCTGTGGTATGAGTATGCTTGCTGTGTACTATCTAGTCTAGAGTGTTCTAGAAGTTGCTTACTCATTGTAAGTGCATGCAGTGCAGTGTGAATATGCATAATTCATCCCGTCTCGCTTTTTTCGCGTCTGGCACCTGGAGCAGATGATCCGGGGGTGTATGGGGAGCCTTCAGTTAGTTTATCTACCTAGTCTATATCCGAGAATTCCGACTGTAGCAACAGCGGCGGGTTGCTCGGCGGGCACTAAGTTATAGCGGAAGCGTAGGGCTTGGGTGACGTCAATACGCGGGAATGACGGCAGTTGATCATGACCGATTGAGTCCGAATAAGTAAAAGGCCTTCTTGGTTTCTTTCTTTATTCGGGTTGGGTTCTCTTGGCCATATCTCATCTTAGCCTACTTCTGACGTCTTCATCTTCAACTGAAACGAATCCCTGCTGCCTTGTTTTAATCTCAACTGCTTTATAATTTGCGTTACTCTATTCTTCTTTCAAGAAGCAAGTACGCCGCTACTCTCAACTCTTACACCGTCCATAATCCGCATCAACAGCTACATCCACACCAGATATCACCAAGTATGGGGGGTACTCATCATGAACCTCTCGAGGCCATGGGTCCTGTCGAGTGGGAACAGGTGCCCCAAGATGATCTCAACGATTTCATCGCCGACATCTTCTCCGAGACACAGACTGTCGTAGAATCTATTCCGGGCCCAGCACCAAAAGAATCCTCAACCACCGGAGGGCGCGCACGTTCGAAGACGGAATCGGCGGCTTCAGCTCCAGAGGTTAAGCGAGCTCTGACGCTGCGACAGACGGCCGAGGCTATCAGCCATTCGCAAAATCTACAGAAGGAGTGGAAGGAGATCAAAGTTAACGCCAAAGATAATCCTCTCGGGATCAACGTCTACAAGCTTGGCGCCAAAGATGGACGCGGCGCATGGTTTGCCCGAAGAAGTATACATGAGGGACTCTCGTTCGACGACTGGAAGAAGGGCCTTTCAGTTGAGTTTTCGGAGACAATGAAGGTTCAAGGTGCTCCTGGCAGTGGTAACATTCGTGGTATTGGTGCCGATAAGCGGGTTGAGGAGAAGACCATCGGTGACCATGGCCACCTGCAAGGTAAGTCGAGTCATAGGATCCGTACACAAATACTTCGGCAGCTAACACCCAATAGTCTTTCAACTGTCTGCCCAATTCCCAGGCCCGACCGCCCCACGAGACTTTGTGACGCTACTTTTGACTTCCGAGACCTCCGTGAGCCCCGGTCAAGGATCACGCCCTCTTCGCCAGTATATGATAGTATCAAAGCCGTGCGAGCACCCCGAATGCCCTCCTCGCCAGGGTATCATCCGCGGTTACTACGAATCGGTTGAGGTCATTCGTGAAGTCCCTGTCGACAACTTTACATCCAGGAGATCTTTGTCGTCGGCCGATTTACTCGAACGAGACGAGAACAAGTTATCAAACCAAAACCCTGGCACTGAGCCAAAACCTCTCAACAAACCTCCTACGGCTGTTGAGTGGCTCATGGTTACTCGTAGTGACCCTGGCGGTAGTGTCCCACGTTTTCTTATCGAGAAGGGAACGCCACCAGGGATCGTCGGTGACGCTGGCAAGTTCCTTAAGTGGGTGACTTCGAAAGCAGCGCATGGTTTTGCAGAGCCTGAAGAAACCGCTACAGCTCCAAAGACAACCGGAGGCGCTGAAGCACCCGTGTCAGAAAAGCGACAGCCTTCGACTACGCCAGCCCCTACAACTAACATCGTAGCGAATAAAGTTGAGACTGTCAATTTGCAGAATCAAGACGACCCATTCCCTGGCAGCAATGGCCTGTACGGCGTTATAGCTGGTGCCATAGGTGCTGCCAGCTCTTACATTCCTACTAGCTTATTGAAGACTTGGGGAACTGGCTCTGACATGGCGTCCTCGGATACTAATGTATCGGACATTCATGTCATTGCTGAAGAGCACCATGAGGTCGACAGCGATACCTCTTCGATCCGAAGCTTTGCTTCTGCGCTGGAAAAGAGTGTGACCGCTGAGGGCAAGGCAAACGGAAGCGCAGTTGGGTCGCACTCTGAAACCTCTCACTCCAACCCACAACAGTCGCTGGCCGACAAAGAGCTTAAGAAGCTTGAGCACAAGAAGAAGAAGCTCGATGAGAAATTGGCCCGACTTGAGGAGCGTCGACAAAGCAAGCTTGTAGGTGATAAGGAAAAGGATGCTGCTGTGCTGGCCAAGCTGCGCGAGAAACATGAAAAGGAGGTGGCCAAACAGGAGGAAAAGTATCGACGAGAAATGCGTAAGCTCGAAGAGAAGCGTGAGCGAGAGCAACGCAAGGCTGAAGAGCGACGACGCAAAGCGGCCGAGCAGGAGGAGAAGAACAACCTGTCTCTTGAGCTCGAGCGCGTACGCGCAGAGAGAGATGTTGCTCAGCGTCAGATTGAACTCCTTGAGGGCCAAGTCGGAGAGCTGCAGGCACAAAACACAATGCTTGTTCGTAAATTGGGTAAGAACGGTTTGCTGGACGGCATTGATTCTCCAGCATCATCAGTCAAAAGCCTGCAGCGAGCCAATACAGAAATTTGAGATACCATTGTTAAATGTTCGGTCCTGCTAGATGGAGAGGGGGAGATTATGATGGACGACCACTACTATTCACATGCGGCACGCACACACACTGTTTTACTGCAAGGCGTTAAGGTGCACTTATTTCGATAAAATACAAATAGCATCAAATCATTACTTTATTTCGCTCTTCCTCGTTTTTCCCCCCTCTATACTTGTGTGTTCTTCACAAGAGGCTGTAATAACAGACCTGACATGTGTCTCTGTCCATTATGTAGAGCACTGCTTGACTTGTTGATAGTCTCACAAAACTCGGCATTAGCATGGTGTCTCGTCAAGGCAGCAGATGCACGGATAACCCGCGACAAGATTGCAAAGACCTCTGGCTTTGATCCATACCCAAGAGGTCCATCTTCTTGGCTTGCCAGGCTTTGTGTTGTTTCAAGGCCTGCACTTGTCCATGTTGTCAATGTTTCAAGAATGGAATCGCTCAAGTCCCACTCAAGGCTTTCATAGACAGCAATCCACCTCTGTGTCTCCCTGACCTCGTCAACGAAGAGGTTCTGTTCCTCGATCACGAAAAGAGAGTCATCAAACTTCATCGCCTCTTGTAGTTGATCCTTGACAGGGATGACATTCAACTCAGGGCCTGGGTATCGAGTGTCACCCATGATACGGTTCACGACTATCTGGCGGAACATGGGGTTGTTGCTGAACCGTTGTGCAAGCCATGACAGGAGACGGTTGGCAGCCTCGATGGGGACGAGAGCTTGACCCAGAATGCTCTTGACAGCGACAGTTCCAGCGTCGCGTACTTCATCTTCATCGTCGTTGAGGGAATCGTAGAGGGCGAGGATGGCAGGAAGATGTTCTTCGCCAGCCCAAGATTGTTCTGTTCTAATGCTGTTGAAGAATGAACAAAGGGATTCAACAGTAGCTAAACGAGTATAGAAATCCTTCATAAAGTTAGCTATCGAAGACTGAAATTCGAGCCTAACTTTTTCTTACCTTGTCATCCACACCAGCGTCGGCGACCATGTGGCCCCAATTCTTGACACCCTCCGCAGAGATGGCATTCGTCTTGCTCAGTATAGCTGTGATACAACCACTAATTCTAACAATAGCGTTTGCGAGTACCGGGTTCAGAAGGCTCAAGGGCAGGCTGTTCCAGATCTGTGAAAGCAAATCTGCCGAGACCAGACCAAAGTTTCCGCTCTTGATGACTTGGTCGAGAATGTCGGTAAGATTTTCTAAAGCAAAAACACGAGGCTCTGCAGGGCCAATATTGAGACAAACATCACGGTAGAGGTTGCAGAACTGGTTTAACTCTTGCTCCGAAAGGCGAGAGGTGTTCCAGAGCTTGGGGATAGTCTCGAGAACGGTGGCTATAGTGTTTACACCCATAGTCTTGCTGAGAAGTAGAGTTTTGATGTCCTCGACCTGACCACTACCCTCAGCAATACAGTACACCTCATGTATCACACGCTGTTCTCTCAGTAAAGCGCCTTCCCTCTTGTTGAAGACTGGGAATTCGAATTGGAGGCGTTCAATGGCACCGGGCCGGGGAAGAGCTCGTACCAAGTTCACGACTTTGAGGTATGCGGCAGGAACCTCGGGGGAATCCAGGACCTGGATCTCACGCCAGTACTCAATCAGGAATCCAGATAGTTTAGGTGTATCCTCTGTTATTATGTTAGTGCTGGAATCTGACGTCAAGGGGTAGTGTATCTTACGCTGTAGTTGTTCGGGCATAACCTCGCTCAATCGGTCAATAGTGTACTTGAGTGCCAAGAGAACGCCGTGGACGTGGTTCTGGACATTTCCAATTTGAGAACGAACAGATGTGGCAGCCAAACTAGTGATAGCATCAAGCCACTGGGCATGTAGAAGACACGAGCAGAGAGCTCGAGCCGCAATCTCACGAACGTGCCACACAGGACTGGCCAGATACTTGGCAATATGGACCTGGAGCTCCTCACGAAGGACTTCGGGTGGGCCAGCTCTTCGAATGATATCGAGTGCTGGGAAGACTGACTCTGCTGCTGCTGAACTTGCGGCAATGGAAGCCATCATCTGGTGGCCCGACTTGAGGAGGTGAAGTAGAGACCCGGGCAAAGATGGATAGCGGTGATAAGCGATGCGGTTGGCTTTTCCATCCCAACCTGCCTCCATGGTAGCCTTGCTCTGGTGAGAGCCGAAAAGACAATCGATGAGACTTCGAAGAAGAATCAAGCCACAGTTTCGAATTGCCCAGAGCTCAGACTTGAGGCCATTCGCTGCCAGCTCGAGACATTGCGGTAGGAACTTCTCCGACTTGTTTCCAATGGCCGTCAAGAAGGAGCTCTTGAAAATCTCTTTCAAACAGTTATAGGCGTGGACCTGAGGTAGGTTTGAGCCATCTGTCTCGGTGGCACGGGCTTCTTGGCTAGCGATTGCCATAAGTTCTGACATGACTTGTTCAAAAGAGGGTTTGGCAGCGTTGGCGGAGAGAACGCCTGTCATCATGGCAGGGATACCAGCAGAGCGTCGAGTCGTTGACACTTGAGCATTGATGGCTTCTAGGGTACCCTTTTGCGAGTTAGTTTTCATGTCTCTCAAAATTGGCACGCCCCATTTGCGAAGAGAGATTGATTGCGAGGATATTTGACTTACAGAGTACCATTGCTCGAGTAAAGTTGTGCCGCTTGTAGCATCATCTTCTCCCTGGTTTAAATGCTTAACCAGCTGGCAGCATGTTGAGAATGTTGTGGCGACGGTCGTGAAAGCGCCTCGATGTCTAAGATTGGCGAGTTGGGTGAATGATAGGTTTCCGATTCTTTCATAAGCCTCTCTGGATGGGCAAATCCTTCCTTGGCGAGATCGTTGCTTAATAGAGATAATCAAAATTCTCATAAGGTTACTGCCGTGTGTTAGCTAATCGATTATAGAAAGTATCTTTGACAACTCACCTTGCTTCGTGAACTGATCGGAAGCTGTAGCTTAGCACGTCCTTTGTGTCGAGGCCGTCGACCTCCTCCAGCTCCTGAGGAAGATGGCCTTCGGGCGAGTCGTCACAGAGAATATCACGAACAGCTGCCCAAACCCGCTCACAGCAGGTAACTAGAGTATCCTGAAGCGCTTGTACGGATTGCAACTCACTCTCTGAGAATTGGAGCTCTGAAACAACCTGCCACATGTAGCACATAGATGCAAAATCTCCATGGAGTGGCGCGTCTAGCACTGCTCTGCCGAGGTCTTTCTCAGCCACTGCTAACCGACCCTCGAGACCGCCGATAAGCTTTGAAAGAAGAGCAACACGTTGCTCCTCGTCCTCAGAGAATCGATACAATAGCTGGGATACTCTAGCTACACCGTCTGAATGATCAGCTCGGGCAGTCTTGCGGGCCAGCTCTTCGGATCGCTTCAGCAATTCAGTAAGCTCTTCAGCAGGGCTCATCTTGTCCTGCTGAGCCATAAGATGGAAGTTCCTGTAACGGCTGTCCGAGAAGATCCATTTCATCACAGTAGCTGCATGGCTTCGAATGTCGTCGAAGGGGTCCATGATCAGATCAGATAACGCTCGAAGCCATGAACCACCAAACTGATCGAAGAAAAGCGTCTGATCATCTGCAGTCTCCCACGTCTTTGACTTCTCTCCCTCCATTCGGAGAATGAAGTTCACTGCCTTGAGCGAAGCGCTATGCCGTTGGTAAGACGCAGTAGGTGTCAACTCGCTACACAAGAAGCTCATATACCAGGAGAGGAACTTCTCGTGGTATTCCAGGCAGTGGACCAGCTGGGCTTCCGGGAGCGAAATCAAGTTGGTTCGATACAGGATGTGTTGAGACTCTTGTGTTTGTCCTGGCTGTTCCTTTTGCTTGCGAGCAGCAGCTCTTGGGATGCTCTTCTTGAGCACGAATACAGCACCACGAACTCTCTTGAACATATCTCGCACCTTACCAGCCACTTCGTTTCGGAATTTGGCATCTGAATCAGCAAAGTATGTTGCCAAATGCTTTCGTAGCAGAGAGAGAGCTGTTGACGAGTATGGTCGTGTTGTTGATGGCGAACTCATCAGTAGTGACAGGGCTAGTGATCGAACTTCGTGAGACGGGTGAGCCAGAACACTTTCAAGCACCTTTTCGTCAAGGATAATTGAGGAGTCGCTATCTACAGACTTGTCATCGCCCAGTGCTAGTATCGCTATTAGTAAGGATCAGTGAATAACACATGCATGAACGTACCAGGCTCTTCCACCAGACCAACCTTCTTGCCAATCTCAAGTGCAGCCAGTTGTAACAATGCCGGGAGGTTGAGATCTATCTCGTCACCTGCAGAGACTGCTTCATTTTCGTTCATTCTCTTCAAAAAGCCCAAGGCTTCGGCTTTGTCAGCCTTGAAAAGGGGTAAGAAAATATAATTCTTTACAGACTCCAAAATTGAAGGCTCCTCGTTGACGGCCTCGAGAAGCCATTTGTGCCATGTCTCGATGCTCAGCTGAACTTGTGTCTCTTGTTGGTCTTGGCTTCGCAGACCACGGTATAAGTTGACGATAAATCTTCCCGCCGTAGGGCAGACAAAGTGAAGTGTCATCCAATGGAACAATTCGAAAATGAATGGTTTCCACGCATCCAAAGGGTCATTCGAGTTGTTCTTTTGCTGTAGAGTGACATAGCTGGACCGTATCTCATCCAGTGTAACAATATCCTTAGTAAGGAGGTGGTCCAATACCTTGATAGCAGACTTGGCCAGAGGCTTAGATGACTTTCCGGTTACGATCGATACCAGGTTGTCCAAGATGGCTGCTTTGGTAGCTTGGCCTGCTTGTTCGTCCGGGTTTCTCCTAATGAGCTGAGGAAGCAAATCGAGAACAAGCTTCATGGAACGGTGGTTATCCGACTCATTCCACTCAACATAAAAGTTGAAGAGCTTGATAGTGACGTCTCTAGAATACGCCCAAAGCCTCAAGCTCTGAGATTGTGACTTTGACGACTGTTCGACAAAACCACAGAGTTTCACACACGAGTTGCCTGAAGATCCTCTAGGTTGAGCAGCGCCTTCAAGGAGTTTTGTGAAAATTGACTGAGCCCAACTACAGATGATTTTTTTAGAATATTTACATTAAAATGGTCTTGGAATAATTGCGCACCTTGCCTGGTCTTCACTTGGCTGTCCTTCGACCCATTTTGAGATATGATTCGAGTTGGCGATTAAGTCGTCAACTTGCTGGGACGTATCTTTCATTTTGGTGGTTGAACCTGCAGTTGCGGAGCGTGGGCGTGGCACAACACCTAGCGATTCCAATGCCTGGATAAACAAGCAAAATCCCCGAAAATCTGATCAAGCCCAGATTCTCTTAGATTATCTTTCGCCTGATTAAGTCGTCCTCGCAAAGGCTTGACTGACTTCGACCAAGTGCCATAGGTTAGCTCTCAAAGTTTCAATCACGTGAAAGTTCCCGTGAGGAAAATCTGCCCTTTGGAGCCCCACTTGGCTGCGCACTTTCCCACTAAATCGAAAAATCGCCCGCTGGACAGATTCTTTCCTCAACCCACGTTCTGATCACCATTAGATTATACGCCTATCTATTGGGAGACTGCCAAAATGTCTAAAATCACAGTCGGTACGACACATTCAGCCAGCGAATACCTTCATTTTTAGCAGACTGCTAACCGCAATGCAGCTAATGTCCGAACCCAGGTCGGAGAGCTCCTTGAGTACTCCAATGAGACCAAGAAGCGAAACTTCCTCGAGACCGTCGAGCTTCAGATCGGCCTGAAGAACTACGACCCCCAGAGGTAGCTCTCAACGCAACGAATATACCTTCTTCAATGGCTAACCTCTATACAGAGACAAGCGTTTCTCTGGATCCATCCGTCTCCCCTCCATTCCTCGCCCCAACATGTCCATCTGCATTCTTGGTGACCAGCACGATATCGACCGAGCCAAGCACGGGTAAGGAACCGTTCTGAAATGTTTTGAAGAAGTGGACTCTGACAAATCTTAACAGTGGTGTTGACGCCATGTCCGCTGATGACTTGAAGAAGCTCAACAAGAACAAGAAGCTCATCAAGAAGCTTGCTCGCAAGTACGATGCTTTCGTCGCTTCCGAGGCTCTGATCAAGCAGATCCCCCGTCTCTTGGGTCCTGGTCTGTCCAAGGCCGGAAAGTTCCCTACCCCCGTTTCTCACGCCGATGATCTCACCGGACGTATCAACGAGGTCAAGAGCACCATCAAGTTCCAGCTCAAGAAGGTTCTCTGCATGGGTGTCGCCGTCGGCAACGTCGAGATGACCCAGGAGCAGCTTGTTGGTAACATCATGTTGGCCATCAACTACCTTGTCTCCCTTCTCAAGAAGGGCTGGCAGAACGTTGGAAGCCTTACCATCAAGGCTTCCATGTCTCCCCCCAAGCGCCTGTACTAAGCGTGTTTCTTTGGCCTTTGCCTGAGATGGTTCGGCAACTGAGTTCGCCGAAATGCGGACGGTACAACTTAGACTAGGATGGCAGGAAAAAATAAACACAACCGAGACAAACCACAACCATTTAAGACCTTGATAATAGTGACACTGAAGTGACGTATGTAAACCCGAGTTTTCTAATAGAGCTTAGCCAAGCTTGAAGCTCAGTACACTGGTTTCAACAAGCTAAATCGTGTTTGTGCTTCGTTGGGGAAATATCTATTTCTAGAAACTGAATGTTTCAAATCACATTCAGTAATGGGGTCTCAACCATCTCTCCATCAAATGCTGAGGAAGTAAAACATATTTCACATGTGAATGCTCAAGCTAATAGCCGATAATCGGATAAATAGTACGGTTCAAGCCAAAGTAACATATCAACCGTTGGGATTTGATTTGGCTCGCTTCTAAATCCCTGTCAAGCGACTTCAATGACGCGAGCCGCTCTTTTTTCATTTACATAGGTACGTAGTGACAATCTCCGACACATCTATAGCGGGGGTGTAAGCAGGGTTGTATAAGCGAAGCCTCTCTTGGTGGGGAAAGAAATGCGTATTGTGAGTATTCAGGATATTTCAAATGATTGATGCTAATTTCAATGAGCCTCAGTGGAGATATGAAAATGGAATATTCATAGGACTTGCTCCATGAGTCCTGAAAAAAAATGGATCGTCATTAATGTTCTAATTCATTCGTGACAAAGGAAAAGATTCGTGCCCTCTTTTTTTACTTTGGACAACTTTTTGTTACCCTCCAAGCGACGAGCCCCCGTCGCCCAATAACCCTGGCCAGGGTGTCCCAAACGCCATCGTCCCCAAAGTCCAAATCATCCAGGTTCAAATGTTTCCTGTAACGCCAAACCTCTCTAAATCGTAGCCCCTCCAAGCCCTTGTTAGATAGGTAGGGATCCAGCCACGTCGCTGATGCTGGGGCAATGAGATATGTGCCGTTCTTCTCCTTCAGGAACTCCTGGTTTCGTCTGTCCGCGGGAGTGTCGCATGTAGCGAGTTGACTGAGTTGCTCCAGGAGTAACTCACCCTTGAGACCCATAACGTCTCGGGTCGTCAAGAATTCATTCTTGCCATTCAAAAGCCAGATAGGCGGTGTATAAGTCTTCCACCAGATCGCCTGAGTCGCATCTGGTTGCTGACTCAAGAAGACTTGCCCCGGCACCACTCCTCCTTGGTGGTAGATGCCCATCAATGAGCCAAGAACAAGATTAAAGCCGATCCAAACTGCTGTGAATATGTAAAAGACTGTTTGGTTTCGAGGCATTCGGATCGACGACAGAAATAGAGGTACTGTTGGCAGTAGAAACCTCGCTTCTTGATGCTGGAACGCCGATAAAACAACTAATCCAGACATTGCAGACCAGAGTCGAATGGAGAGTTTGGGCCTAATTACCAATAACGCGGCAGCTGGGCCCAGCAACAATGGTAAATTCCCCACCAAGTGCTGGTACCAAGGATGAAGGCCATGTTGGGCCAGATTCTCGGTTGCTGAGTTGTACTTGAAGTTGTTAAGAGGGGTGATCACTGGCCTATGGATCAAGTCGGTCCATGTGACAGAATCTGGCAGGTAAAATGCGGTGTCTAGACCGATTGCGATGACAGTTGTCACTGCTGCAGCTAGGGTCAAGCATACGAGAGAAGTAGGCCTTGGATGTATTAGCATGTGCGTGTGCATATATTCCCCGCCAAGCGCAAATGGGTGACTCACCTTTTCCAGAATACTGGAAGCAATCGAAGGCCTGGGACGACAAGAAACGCTGGAAATGTGATTCGGTTGAATACACCAAACACTGCAACTACTCCAAGTACTGTGGCAGATAAAACACATGACCGTTGCTGTGGGTTGAATTTTGTCAGCTGATATCCCTGTTAGTGGTGATGGTGTGCAGTAACGAACCCGTGGGTCAGCAACTCGCTGGATCAGAACAAGACTCCACGCAACAACAAGCGTTTCTACCGAATTTGAGAACGTGTGTGTCTGGTAGGTCCAAGTCACGTAGGACGATGCGACTAGGAGAACGGCAACACGGCGGTGCTTCGGCGAGGGGATCAACTCGTGCAACGCCCAGTCTTCAAGAACGAAGCTGATGGCAAACATGAGAACGCGCAACGTCCAGAAAACTGCAATAGGTGGAATTTCGCCATCTTGTCCATTGCCGATCCATAGCCATCGGAGAAGAAGCATAGGAAGACCGTAGACAGGCCACAGCGGAAAGACGCTTCGGATAGGGTTTTCGCTCGTGAATTCCCATGTGTGACGAACGGGATAGCTAAAGATTTGTCCTGGTTTCAATGGTTAGTCACAGTATTCCTAGTAGCACGGAAGTGGCATGTAGATAGATCGGGAGCACATCTATATCGCACCGCACTGGTGTCTGGGGGAGCGCTCTGCTGTGCGCCATAGTCCCCAAATACTTCCGGGAGTGAGCGACGTACCAGCGATGACCTCAGGGCCTTGGAAGTTCTCGTCCGGGTGTAGATAGCTGGGTGAAAGCGCAAACCACAGCCTGATAAGGACGAGAGTAAGGTATGTGCGCCGCCACATAGTTTGTTTGGAAGTAGGAAGTCGGAAGTGCGATCATGAGCTTAGTGTCAAGGCGCAAAGGCATCGAGCGTCCGCAGAAACAACCCGCAGGAAGAGGGCTAGGCCGTCGAATCGCAGTACGATTAAAGTCGACTCAATAGCTGGCGCAAAGGTGTCGCAAATTCGAAAGTGGGGAGGTCGTTCAAGAATCGGGTCGGCCTAGAATTCGAGGCGAAGCAAACAGTAATCGT
The DNA here is from genome assembly GCA_002093855.1 of Fusarium praegraminearum. NCBI lineage: Eukaryota > Fungi > Ascomycota > Sordariomycetes > Hypocreales > Nectriaceae > Fusarium > Fusarium praegraminearum. The sequence continues at coordinate 44,043 of LXHY01000065.1, forward strand.
ATCGTATTCGAAGAGAATGCATGCGGTTCTGGAGCTGCTGGTATGGAGGACGGAGAAAGGCAGATTGTCTATTAGGTGGATGTATATATTCAAGATACGGACCCAACGCTACAAAGGTTTTCCGAGAAAGAAGAGGGACAGACGATGAATCAAAACAAGAAATGGGGGAAGATGGATGAGTGATGTAGGTAGGTGAGAGTGTAGGTAGGTAGTAGGTAAAGGGAATGGTGAAAAGGTATGGAGCTCGAAATTCAGTCCAAGTTTACCTAAATCATGGAACCTCTGAAAGTGACGCCCGCCCCCCGCTGATAGGATACAGCACCTCAAGAGTGTCACCACACATCACCTCATGTCTTCATGGAACCAGGATCAATCATCATGGATCAGCACAGAGAGGGCCCAGGGCCCAGGGGGAAACATTTCAGGCCAAGGGCAAGCACCACCAGCTTACAACGTGGCCAGTGGGAGAAGACGCCGCGTCCCGGGATGGATAGCGCTAGCTGAATCTGATGGGCCTTGGGCTACGGGCACCTAGGGGAAGGGATGATGAGGTGGACGGCACTAGAAGCTTTTTTCTTTTAGGGGCTCCCTGGCTCCCTGACCTTGACCTGGTTTCGACACGGGCGGGACAGAACAGGCCAAGACAGGGGGAGGCGATTCCTGGGGGCCTCCTGAAGACGATCTATTAAGTGTCGGGTAGGTGATCAACGTATGTAATTCATTGTCTTGCATGTGTTGAACATTGATAAGTTGCTGAGAACGCAGCTGAGACTTAACTGTCGCGAACGGTATTCTTTATCAGGATCCGAAACACAACAACGTGCTACAGCAACCAGAACTTTAACGCCAGGGGATACAACCTCTAGAAAACCAAACAACAAAAGCTCTAAAGCTTTGTGCATGGATGTCATGGATTTTCTATTTCATCTGACCCACGCTAAGCCCATTGCAATTAAAGATCAAATCACTTTGGATGTTGATTTGTCAGTTGACAGCCACCGGCTTTGAGCAATTACCGTGACGATGGCAATCTCGAAGTATTATTAATTACACCTTAACCCGTTTACTCCATCATGGCCTAACGGCATGGCTTGTCCTTGTCTGCTGCCAGTGAAGGCCTCCATTTGGTGGTTGGTTTACCAAGTCTTTCATCTCCCCCCGCCAATCGTTCAACGCCTGCCCATGTATGGCAAACGAGTTGCACGATCCTCCTGCAAGACAACACCCATGAAGTGCCTGAGCGAGCTCGAGTACGGATACTGTTGACATGCAACGCCCGTTTTCGGTGTCTTGAACATGGGTTAATCATGTCCATGTCGTCCTATCACTGTGTGAAACATTCATATGGCTTCCAATAAGCCCACCGGCATCATCTATCTGGTGGAATGACGGAAAGGGTGGACTCTCTCTCAGACTCATTGTCTTGGATGGCTAACCCATCTTTGTTGCACGATGGCCCTGCATGCCACTCTCTGACTTGAAACTGTGCCCTTTGACACTGAGACTGTCAAATCAAAGGCATCACCGCCGACGCCCAGTCGAGCTTCGACTAATGATAGATTGGGTGGTATCTTGAAAGGAATCTTAACAAAAAAAACCACTCCCGAGACAAGGGATTAGGTAAAGCCTTGACTTTGGTGTTTTGGCTGTTAGCCTTGACATTGACCTTAACATTAACCTTAGACCAGTAGTTTCTTAAGCCATTCGGTACTTAGGCTTCACAGGCTCGCTAGCTCTCTCAACCGGACCCAACAAGGCGATGGCCTTGAAATTTAATAAGAGGCTCACTGCGGTTAATTATTTGGTTGCTGTCTAGAACTCCGAAGCCTCAAGAGGCAGCGAATGGGGTACGGCAATGGATGTCATATGCACTTTGCACATTAAAACCTCGAAACATACTAGGTAATTTTCTTTATTCGCGACCTATGGATACAAAGCAATATGTTTAAACTTGGTGCTTGCCTACAAGGCAGCTAGCAGTAATTACTCGTGCATTGGCCTTTGTCTGCCTTATGTTGAGCAAGGTTATTCTGACTCCAACTTTTGAGTTCTCTTTTTGAGATGATTTTCTGAAGGCAGCAGCATGGAACCTTGAACCCCACAGCTTCAGATCTGATTTCTGGTATAAAGTGCGTCTCCTCCTCCGGAAAGAGTGATTCCTTTTTCTTTTCCCAGACAATCCACAAACATCAAAACACACACCACTTCGACCACCCAGCTTTACACCAACGTTCACCTTGAACTACAAATCAATTCTTTACATCAACAGCAACTACAGACGCTTGCCTTACTAAGCTCCAATTAAACCAAAGAGTCTCACATTCAAATCACAGCCCTGTCCTCTCAAGGTACGTCGTTGGCCAGAAACTCCGCCCCACGCTCAGCCCGATTGGACCCCGCCTCTCAGAGATTGGTTACCTACCAGGTTGGTTACCTAACCTACCACTTCCTCCAACTTCCACCATCATCGCCCAAAACAATCACCAACCTCACCTCATCTTTGCTTCCACGAGCACTCACATCTTACACTCACATCTACAGATCATTCCCAAACAAAACACGACCGCATCCACAATGTCTGAGTCTACAGCTCCTCAGAAGATCTGGCTGGCCTCCAATGACAGCGCCAACATCGAAGTCGGTAAGTCAGCGCCACCCTGACGTTTCTGCTCATCTCAGCCTGCTAACAATATTAACAGACCGCGTTGTCGTCGAGCGATCATTGCTGATCAAGAACATGCTCGAGGATGTTGGTGACATTACCATCACCCAGAGCAACCCTATTCCTATTCCCAACGTATGTTGCCTCGCGCCACTGTTCGTTTTTGATCACCTCTGACATGTCATCATTTAGGTCAACGAGGCAGTCCTCCGCAAGGTTATCGAGTGGTGCGACCACCACCGAAACGACCCTCCTCAGGCCCAGGATGATGAATCCGACGCTCGCAAGAAGACTACCGACATAGAGGAATGGGACCAGAAGTTCATGCAGGTCGATCAGGAGATGCTCTTCGAGATTATCCTCGTACGTTTAATCCCCCATCCTTTCGCAACGGACAATATGCTAATATATGACGACAGGCTTCCAACTACCTCGACATTAAGCCTCTTCTGGATGTTGGATGCAAGACCGTCGCCAACATGATCAAGGGCAAGGCACCCGAAGAGATCCGCAAGACCTTCAACATCACCAACGATTTCACTCCCGAAGAGGAGGAGCAGATCCGCCGTGAGAACGAGTGGGCCGAGGACCGCTAAATTGCCTCGGTCTTGCTACAGAACAAAATCGAGGAGGGAGTTTCGAACAGGTTTCTCTACTTCGATTCTCAAATGTGTTGCCGCAGATTCTATCATATCGCGGTCGCGCGGTCGTGAACGGCATGAATGTTATGAGTCACAGGGGTCTCATTAGGCGTTAGAGTTTGGTTTTCCGGGTTGCTTGGCCAGAATTTTGGCGCGCGTGAACGCCGATAAGGCTTCTTCAGCACTGCTTACTACATGACGTTGCTCGCGAAGCGATTCATCGAAAGAAGGGTCTAGCTAAATTATCATTGCTAGGCAAATAGAACGTCACTTAGGTTTTGAGACAGGCCCTTGATACACGTTTGCCGTAATGTTCTTGTGTTTGCAAATGCTCATCATGATCCGATATGTGGCAGGATGTTAAGACAATTAAAACGCAATGAATTCTCACAAGTGCAGGGCGTGACATGAGTTGATTCGGCTATTTTAAGAATGCGTGGTGCATCTTGAAGTGTACGGTCAGCCGCTCAACAAGACGGCACAAAGCATCATTCGCTTTGCGGTTCACGGGTCAAGTGGACAGTATCCGTGTAATTCAGGCCCGTTTCTTTTTTGGGGCATCAGATCTTTGCATTCCTTTTTCCCTATGACCGTCCGTGACATGCAGTAACCGTGATAATCGATAAACCAGGCATCCGGCCCATCCCCCACCGTGTGCACGCGCGTACGTTAACAACACGGTCCCATAGTTCACGCCATAACAAATCAATCCATCCTTTCCTTTAACATCGTGATACCATGCCCAAGAGAGAGAAAGTCGGGTGCTGGGGGCGGACAACGGTTGAGAATAAGCAGCTTAGATACCGATGCGGGTCTTGCGCCAGTGCCTTCGCTTGGCGTTGTAGCTATTGAAAAAATATTAGTCAAGTGATCCTCGTTATTCGTTTTGGGAGCAAGCGGTTGGCGAAGTCGTGAGTCGTCGTCGCTCGGAGAAAGGGATTAAACGCACCGGATGGTGTTGCCAGTTCGGAGGCGAATCCACTGGGGCACAGGGCGGTTCTGCTTCTGCGCCTTGGCAAGCTTCTGCTTGGTTCGGAAAGACTTGTGGCTCTGTGGGAAAATGATTGTTAGCGATCAGGTGTTGTGAGAGCAAAGCCCTCGAAGCATCGCAGCCTTTTGATCATCAAAATCAACCCCATTATCGACGGTGACGCGGCGGAGAAAATTTCAGGTATTCAGTCGAAGCGACATCGTCGATAATGAAGATTGCGAGAGAGCGTGCGTGCATGATTCGAGGGCGTAGAGGTAGGGGCTATCCATACCGGCATGGTGACGGCGTTGATGGTCGAGTCGGTCAGTCGTTGCCAAATGGTGATCAAATCTGTGAAGTTTCCAGAGAAATGGCCAGAATCGCTTGAGAGGGTTCAAAAGCCCTAGAAGTTCGGGAGTGGCTGTGCACGTGGCGCATGAAGAAATTGGTGCCTGAGGCAAGAATATGATTGCTTTGACTCGTGACTCTACTAGCTTGGAATCATGACAAAATTAGCTTTCATGGAGCAGGGATATGGGGCTAGTTGATAAGTAGGTAGTTGTTGAAGTTCAAAGGAGATCTCGCGGGCGAGTCTTTCGTATGAGATAGTAAGTGATCTTTAGAAGGTTATGAATACGTTTACTGCTACGTATAATGCTTCTGTTACTTATAGCTACTGCATCAAGCAAGCATAGTGGAATAGAGGATTAGTACTTAGTTAAATGGGCGGCTTTTACTAGTAACCCAGATGAACGCCTCTGTCTTAGAATGCTTCTTTGAGAATATTAATGTCGTAGCATTCCCAAACATAGTGTCTGCAGTCCAGGGGTTGCCATCTGCTTCGGTGGCTTGATAGAATTCAACGGTGGCAATAAAACATGTCTGTTTTAAGATCATTCTTTAGTACGCTAAGTCTAACATGGCTCACCATAATTAATGAAAGCTCCCTGGTAGTTGTCTCTGACTTTGAAAGAACATGCTCTCGATACTGCAAGTCCAGATAAAGTATAAACAAAGTCTTCTACCTACTACAGGGGTTCGAGGCTGAGGTGGACCAGTTTATTTTGTCCAGCGCTTGGACCAACCCCATGCCGCCAAAAAGAGCAACTTGTCCATCAAAGACGGGCCCAGCTTGGATGCATTAACTTACAGGTCCAGAAAAGGGGATCTCTAAATTACGTATCCCGTACTTTCTACTGACTAAGTAAACATAAGTTGGATCTGAGTTGCCACGAGACACACGACAAACCATAAACAAACTTCACCCTGACCGACAATTCACGGACCTCCTCCTCCTCCTCTTCTTCTTTGTTCAGCTGGTGCAAGTACGAGACGAACGACATCTAAACAACGAATCGAGTCGCAAGACATAATCGAACAGCGCAAGATATCACGGGAGCAGCATCAGAGCGAAAGAAACCACCACAACTTATTCATCATGGGAAACTCAATGTCATGGTTCTCCAACCTACTATTCTCGAAAAAGGAGATCAGAATATTGATCCTTGGCCTGGTAGGATGACGTCTGTCCGGCCGTTGTCTGGTCCGAGACGCTAACAATACGGCATAGGACAACGCAGGCAAGACCACTTTGTTGTACCGACTCAAGGTTCGTCAACCTTGAATACTGCGCGCATACGGTGCATACTGACTGGCTATCCTAGGTCGGCGAGGTTGTTACAACGATACCCACGATCGGGTTTAATGTCGAATCTGTCACATACAAGAACCTCAACTTCAACGTCTGGGTACGAACCATTAACCGTCCTAGCTTCGAAGTACACCAGTAGATACTAATACGAACGGCTTTCCAGGATCTCGGTGGTCAAACAAGCATCCGGCCATACTGGCGGTGTTACTATGCCAACACGGCAGCTGTCATCTTCGTCGTGGACTCTACCGATATCGAGCGATTACATACGGCTTCAGAAGAGCTGTCGGCCATGTTGAACGAGGAGGAGCTTAAGGATGCGGCGCTTCTAGTGTTTGCCAACAAGCAGGACCAGCCTGGCGCCAAGGGCGCGGGCGAGATCTCGGAAGCGCTGCGTCTGGGTGAGCTCCGCGATCGCAACTGGAGCATCATGGCCTGTTCGGCAGTCGACGGTAGCGGTGTGAATGAGGGTATGGACTGGCTTGTGGTGAGTATTTCCTAGCAATCCGGGATAGCGACCAGGGAAACTAATGCGTTTCTAGCAAACCGTCAACCAGGACTAAAGCCCAATCACGATTTCTTCTTCTGCCTTGGTTTGGCATTGTACAACAGACGACATGAAATGATAGTACCACCTCACCTTTCCGTCGCAACCCGGTAGACAGCGTGTGCAAGGAGGAGGAGGAGGAGGGAAGGAAAGGGAAAGAACAGACAGCATGGAAGTGTTATGTGGGAAGACGAGGGGGATATATGATAGTATAACTTTATAATGCTACGGCCCAGGTCCGATCGCGCCCTGGTTACGATTCTCAAACTGACACCTTGAGTCACTCTTTTGTTGCGGGACACGCAAGATGGTCTCTGTTCGAAATGGCGAAGACTTCCGACACAGACTGAGCCCTTCTGGGTAAGACAAAACTGATGGACAACAGCTTTTCGCTTAACAGTTTGACCCCATGTCTTGAAAGTTGATGGGTCGAAAGGGTAACATAGGACCCTGAATCTTGCTTAAGATCTGGAAATCTCGGTGCACAAGATTTGACCCGGTTTTTATTTATATAACTATTCGTGATATTGCGGTCACTTTATCCAAATTGTGTAAGTCAACTATGATATGTCGGGGAAGTGTGGAATCGTCTGAAACCACTGGGATAGCAAGTGAGGAGTGTTTCGCATTCGACCATTGCTCAACTGGCACTCTTGCTTTTAAGCTTCCATTGATAGCTCTTTGCCAGTGAATAATGGTTCTGCAGAATGGGAGTTGCAATCTGTCGGGCCTTTGCGCAACGAAGGGGCTCGCCAATGAGATTTTCAAACTCGATGTATTGGCTCTGGAGGTATATTAGCAAGGGTATAGAGGTGGCTGTATGAGCAGTCAAAGCCGCCAGCATTGTTGAGAATGCTACACTTACCTTTCGGACATCTACCAACATACTTGGCGAAACATGAGCCTCGATTGGCTCAGTCGTGATGGTAGCTTCAATCATCTCATCCGTAATCTCCTGCCCATAAGCAGCCGCAGCAGCTTGGATCTCTTTCATCCCAGGCCGCACAACTTCATCTACAAGACCAGGGCAAAGCTGTAAATCGCCCGTGTCCAGTCTGGTCAAAGCAGCAACCGGGTTGTATACAGCGTTGTAAAGAAGCTTCTTCCATCGCGAGAATGTGACGTTGGAGTCGTAGTGACAGGTGCAGCGCCCTCCTGCGTTGTATCGGGCTACAATGTCCTTTGCTCGATCTGCGGCGTTGCCCACGTCTCGAAAGGGCCCGATCCACAGCTCATCGTGTATGTTGTGCTCAATGGTTCCAGATTCGGGCTCGGAAGAGCCGCAGACGCTTATGCCTGAAAGGATGACATTGTCAGGGAAGACCTCAAGGAGGGGAACCTCGATGTTGAGTCCATTCTGTAGGAGCAAGATGGTAGAGTAACCAGGCGTAACAGCAGGGCGGATCAGTTCGGCTACAGGCATAGATACATCTGGGGTATTCTTGGTGGCACAGATAATGTAGTCAAAGGGCAAGATGCCGGATTTGGAGACATCAGGTACAGCTGATAGGACTGTGCCACTGTCAGCAAAGCAAACAGGGCAGGGTGTCAAATCAATTGCGGCTTGGTGCAAGTCAACTTACTTTCAGTTGGCCTGAAGCCCCGAACTTGGCCGTGATCGACAGAGTTGATTGTGAAGCCTTGCTCTTTGACTATCTGATAGCTTGAGCGCAATACAGTTGTTACTTGAGCTTGTCCCCCGAATTCGAGATTCAGAGTAGCCATGCAGCCAATTCCTCCACAGCCGACGAGAAGAATTCTTGCTTTGTCGTTTCCTTTATCCATTTCCCTTTGTTTCTTGATTTCGATATGCAATGTCAAGTTCAGCTGTAGTCACAAGTAGTTACTTAGTTGTATGTAAGAGGGCGCACTTTCAATACCCGGGCGGGGCCGGTTAAGTATGACATGATTGGGCAATCAACTACATTATCAAGAATAGTAAGCGATATATATATATATAAACATAAGTTGCTGGTTTATCAATTATCATAAAATACATTCTGAGTATACAAATAACAGCTTCATCGTAAAGACCATGGATGGATGGATGGTGTGTCAGGTTCAGTCTCAGTGCAACATACCCTTACTGCTGGAATGCCGAGTCTTTGTCCTGCTCGCTTGATGATGATCCCTGTGACCTGGCCAAGTGTTGGTTTCCTCTCGCAAACTAAACCTGTCGAGGATCGATTATCACGAGATTGAGTTTCGCTGCCGAGGATATATCTGGAGTAGGTAGACCATCAGTCGACTCGCGTGAAGCCTTTCCGCTTTTGGAGAGCTTCCCCTCACTTTTATCGCCAAAATTAGGGAGGAATGAATCGCGATAGATGTAGTTGCAGGCTTGCAGCTGTCACAAATAACAAAAGACAGCCCGGCAAGTAGGCTAACGGACCCCCTGTTATCTTCCCTGGCCTGGGCAGTGGCACAGGCCAAATGTTCTCCAGAAAATGGATTTAGCTGGTACCTAAAGTTTACCGTTGCCAATTATCTACATGCATATATAGTCCTGTGCCTGTATGTTTTGGGCTTGTGTCAAGCGAATGTGAGACAGAAGCGTCTCAAACTCTCTCCTCGTCCAACTGCTTTCCTCATTTTCATCGTCATTATATCATGACCGTTCCACAACCTCATCCAGTTGCCACGGCTTTACCGGATGCTCCACCATTCGACTTCTTCACTCCCCTTCAATGGGACGTACTCTTTGCACTCGTCGATGGTGTTTTGCCTTCCATCACCTCCGAGTCTGCTGTGACAGACGAGCAGGGCCAGATTCAGCTACCCGATCATGAGATTGACCATGTCCTGGAAACGAGCACAAAGTCCTTGGCTGCTCCAGCCACAAGGGACAATATTCGTGCCTTTCTCCAGGATAGGCCTGCCTATGACGAGCGCGTCAGGGAGAACATCATGAGGACTCTGGCTTTCTCCCCTCCAGCGCAACAGAAACGGTTGGCCGGCTTATTAAGTCTAATGTCGTGAGTTCAATTAAATATCATTCTCACATACCAGGAAGCTAAGCTATACTGGCTAGGACCCGTCCAGGCAGCTACTTCATCACTGGTTACTGGCAGCCCATATACAACCAGCCTGCCCATGTCCGCGAAGCCATCATCAAATCATGGGCCACTTCCCCTCGCGAGCGCTGGTCAGCATTAGCCAAAACGATGTCATCGCTCTCCTTCAAGTCATATGCGCAGACTAGCTCACTCCTACCCCAGCTATCAGGCTACTCAGATACGCCCCAGCATTGGCAACCGAAGCAATCGTTCGATTACAGCTTCATACAAATCAAGGCTGGTGATGAACCGCATGTCATCGAGACCGATGTTGTCATCGTCGGCTCTGGCTGCGGTGGAGGCGTGTCTGCCAAAAACCTAGCAGAGGCTGGTCACAAGGTTATAGTCGTGGACAAAGCCTATCACTACCCTGCTAAGCACCTCCCCATGTCACAAGAAGCAGGCTGCGCTCATTTGTTCGATAGTGGCGGCTTTTTCACGACAGAAGACTCAGGAGCGACGGTGACTGCCGGCAGCACCTGGGGTGGAGGAGGCACAGTCAACTGGAGTGTATGCCTCAAGCCCCAGGACTTTGTGCGAAAGGAATGGGCAGATTCCGGGCTTCCCCTCTTCACATCTCCTGCATTCGACGAGTGCTTAGACCGCGTATGGGAGTTTCAAGGGGCTGGCACTGATCAGATACGCCATAATCACCGTAACAAGGTCCTTCTCAATGGCTCGCGTAAGCTTGGATGGGCGTCATCTCCGGCTCCTGTCAACACGGGTGGCAGAGAGCACTTTTGTGGCCAGTGTCATCTAGGCTGTGGCCTGGCTGAGAAGAGAGGTCCAGCCACAAGCTGGCTGCCTGATGCCGCCAAAGCCGGTGCGCAATTCATGGAAGGATTTCAGGTGGATCAGGTCATGTTTGATACTGATGGACAGACTGCCATTGGTGTTGAAGGGGACTGGCTCTCGAGGGATAGCGAAGGAGGCGTGAGTGATTCAGTTGGTGACAGAGTCAAGAGACGGGTCATAGTCAAGGCCAAGAAGGTGATCCTTGCGGCCGGCTCAATCTGGAGTCCGGTCGTTCTCATGAAGAGTGGCATTACTGTACGTTTCCTTGTCGACGTTGAACCGCGATCATTGGCTAATTCATCCAGAACCAACATGTGGGAGCTAATCTGCACATACATCCTTGCAACTTTGTCACAGCAGTATACAAGGAAGAGACCAGGCCTTGGGAGGGAGGCATCATCACAAGCTACTCTTCGGAGTTCGATAACACCGACGGTAGTGGCTACGGAACCAAACTGGAGACTACATGCATGGTGGTGAGTAACAAACCCGAGATTATTGTCGAATCGTTTCTGATTTGTTGTAGCCGTTTACCATTATGTCCCAGCCCCCGTGGTTAAGCGGCTTGAATGCAAAGCTTCATATGACGAAACACCGTCACATGGATGCCTGGATCTCATTAACGAGAGACCGCGATGGAGGCAGGGTCTTTCCAGACCCATCGACTGGCCGACCTCGCATTGACTATACTACCTCAGACTATGATCGAGCCCATACCATGCAGGGTGTGGAAGGTTTGGCCAAGATCTGCTATGTCACGGGAGCAACTGAGATACGCCCTCTCCTCCCCGGTCTGGAATCCTTTATCCGCAGCGGAGAGTGCTCGTCGGAGCATTCCCTGGACTCTCAGGGACCAGTGGCCGACCCAGAGACCAGCGACCCAGCCTTTGCCGCCTGGCTCGTCCGCCTGCGTGAAGTGGGCAACAAACCGCCAACGACAACATGGAGCTCGGCCCATCAGATGGGCACGTGCCGTATGAGCGCAAGCAGGGACGAGGGCGTGGTGGACGAGAAGGGTCGGGTCTGGGACACAGAGAATCTGTACGTTGCAGACGGGAGCGTATTTCCCAGCGCAAGTGGCGTGAATCCCATGATCACCATTATGGCCGTTGCGGATTGGATATCGCGCGGCGTGGATGCAGACCTCAGGGCGTGAGCGAGTGAAGTGAGTGATGTTGGACGAAAGAGCATGTATGTATGTGTGCACTGCATTGTACCGTACTGTAGCCGGAAGCGAACTGGTATAGGTAGTCTGTGTGTAATGATATTGTCATCCTGTCAACGACTGGATGTTATCTCTCAGGAGATGTATGCAAGGGGGTTGGCTCGATAGAGCAGTGGGCAGTGGCCCATGGTCCAGTCTAATCCACATGAGTCAACGACGAGCCCCCTTGCTACGGCATATCTGGGCAACGAAGTGACATTAACTCGTAAAGCAGAGTTGTTGTTTGGCAGGCATTGTCTTGCTCGGCAATTCTTGGATTCGTTGGTCTTGTTTCCACTGTACAGTAGTGTCGTCTAACTAGGGCTCTGGGATGAAACAGGTCCGAAGTTATTTCCCACATTGAAGGCACAAAAGGTGACTCCGATCAGGGGTGCGGTGCATTGAAACTTGAGCCACAACCATGTCAGGTGGCCAGCCAGCAGAGCGGACATGGATTGTTAGTGAGCTGTCAGTGTGAGTACTTGAGCATGAATGTTGAGAGATGGCAAAGGCAAAAATGCTATTTACATGGTGCTGGTCATAGCTCAGGTACTGAAGTAGGTATGTACTACCTATACTAAATCATGGCAAAATGGATACGTTACAGTATAGTATCTGTACTAGCTTAGGCATCCTCCATTTCAAACCTTGCAAAAGCAACAGTCAACGTTTCAAAGCTTTGGCCCCGTATCCGAGGGAGCGGTTGTTGGTGCCACGTTTTGAATGAGGCTTTAGAGTCATGAGTGAGGCTCTCTCAACGGTTAATAGTAGGTCCAAGGTAGCAGTATCTAACCTGCCTCGGTTGATGGTAGCACCGATCTAGTCATAGTGTAGGCCTCCCAATGCGTGCATGTGGGGTACACGCCACAAGCGAGCACAGCCACCCGGAGATCTGCAAGCCACGTCCGACTTTGACATCGCTCTACTCCAACGTAGTTGTTGGTATTTCAATGCCGAGCTGGGATCAGCGGCATTAGTGGGTGAGTTGTTTGGTAGTATTTCAGCTGTTCAAGGGAACAAAGCGCAAGGGAAAGAATCGGAAAGCCATGTCACTGTTGTAAGGTAAGGGTTGCGATATGGATCAAAGTGACGATGGAATAAGAATTCGACGTCATGGGGTGCTAGACAGCTGGAGATGTCACATCAACCACTGACAGGGTACCTACCAACTTCGAAGCGATGCCGAGATTCATTCAGTGGTTAATGTGATTGATTACTTTGATTATAGATGAGATTGTTTCACAGATGTCAGATACAATTCAAAACAATAGACTACATGCGCTACCACCATAAAACCACACTAGTTGAAGATCATGTCAAAGACTCATTTGTTGGTGCAGTACCAACAATGTTCTGTAATCTATTTCGAGATCACACTAAAACAAATCCCAACCTTAACTTCAACCGTAGACGTCAATCTACCAAGCTGGGAGTGTCTCTAACATAAACGCACAAACCTGTAAAATAAATTCCAATAACGAAAAAAAAAAAATGCCTTGTATTTTCTTCGCTAATACGTAGCCAAGAGCCTAAGCGGTATGCGAAAATGCTGTATTGCTACCTATGAATTTTCTTACCGACTTTGTTAGTCAACGTTGACAAGTGCTAGACTGACTTGTTCAATGCCCCAGCTTCCGGGGGCTACTTCCTCATTAGGCATCACATCCCTGGCGGATTAGCCACACTCTCGGACTTGTCCGTCTTGTCACCGGTCGGCTTTTGTGGGACCTTTTTGCCGTCTTCGGGTCCGCGCCGCTCCGGCCTTTTCACCATGTCAACCCCATCCTATTCTGTCATTGAGATCTCTCGATTTTGTTATTTTTGGCATCAGTGATCGTTCTGATTAAACCTCCAACAATGAGCCGGAAACCGCTAAGCCAAAAGCATCATTGAAGTATCGAAATAGTATCCTAGTCTATCCCTTGGCGATTCATCTACCCTATAGATTCGGATGCAACGGGACACAAAGTCACGACACAAACTATACGCACATGCAATTGCTCAGCTTATATCAGGCAGCCAAATAAACATGCAGTTGGCCAAGTGAGCGACCAAATTCCAGCTGCAAGCGCCACATCTGATCTGACCGTGCATCAATCTCGCCCGCAAGAAAAAACTCGATCTGTGTAGAACCTACAAGCGAACCGTGTTCCAGGGTCCCGTGATTTTTAGTGATCGACGTCACTGCGGCATTGTAGACTCCGAGGGCGGCTACAGAGAAGTTGTGAAACATGGGGTTTCTGGCAGGCACACACACAATCTGCGCAGCCCCATGAAACAGAATGACATTCTCATGTGACTGACTTATGACGAAGGCATAGAAAACTCTTCTGCAGGTTACGAGTGAGCGGCCACGGCTGTAGAACGGATGCGGACCCTCCGTTTCGGTCGTACTTTGCGTGCATGCATATTCATGCGCTATCAGAGCGGGCATGGAGAAAGGCAGAATTCTGTAGTTTACGAAATTGTAGATCAGCAGTCCAGGAGATCTGCTAACTAGCATCTTGATAGTGCAATGCTCAAAGGGTAAATCGGGCAACGTAACTATCAAGCATTCCTGGACCCCAAAAATAGTACGAGGTACGTATACTGCGCCACAGTACCGGGTCAGTGGCACTCCCAATTCGTCGTACCTGAACCCTGCATTTCCTCGCTTTTCATCAGTACAACCGTCATGTACAGTCGTTGGTATCGGTACCTATGTCGCAAGAGTTAGTATTGGGGGATGCACGTGCCCGTATCGAATATTTTCCCCTCTAGAGTCTTGGGATCCGGCAAGCGGCCGAACGATCAGCGGACCCAGCCAGCCATTTTCCGTCCACCCAACTCGACATTTGGTGGTGTTGTAGCATCGACTGTGGTGCTTGATAGTCGCAGTCGCGTTTGCGAGCGCGGCGCGCATATCATTCATTTCGAGAGTCAAGGTCTCGGATAATGGCCATTGGCCGCGCGGTCATGCAAGGGTAAATTGTCTGATACTCTCATGCTTCTAGAACGGTACCACGAGGTCCAACAATAGGAGGGAAGGTGACCACTTGCCCGACCTCCTATGCGGCGACGACCCCTTGGATATTTCTCCAAGAAAACCCACAGGGATCATGTTGATATTCGGTCCCAGTGCCCGCTCCCTGGAATGCATCGAGTCTCCAACAGCCCGTAGTGGACGGATCGAGCCAGATGCCAGGACGAGGATGGAAAGATGGAGCTTTGACTCCAACACCAACCATCACCAAAGGTCAAGCGCCTCCTGGGGAGTTTCTGAACTTGACAAAGTAACTCAAATTCCTCTTTAGGATTGGGGTTTCCGACGACTCCATGACCCTTTGCCTGGTCTCCCCAGCTCTCTTTGTCTTGAGCCATCTATGAGCCATGATTGGATGCTGGGACTAGAGCCCAGAAATGTCCCTCGCTGTGATTGGCTCATAGCGTCTTTCCACCAACCAATCAGGCATTGTAAGTGCACTTCCATGAGAGCCTCACCTCACGTCTGACACTAGCATGGATGGCTCTTGTTCGTACCAGCCCATCGATGGGCTATTATTCCTCTCCAGTCTTTTGGGATCCCATCCTCCCCCCTCCTTGGCCCTGATCTAACCTCCACGCTCTTCCCCTTCCTCCCATCTGGATAAGTGTCCTCTCCTTTTCTGGTAATTAGAATCTAGGGTTTGGCGATGCATGGATCATGTCTCCTCAGCTTGGGAGACCTGAAGGGATCTTGTCATCTCCCATGGCCAACCACATCGTGAGAAGCCTGATTTCCCCTTAAAGACGAGACGGGAGCGACGGGAGCGACCGCAACCTGATGGGGACCGAGCCGTTGAAGGTGAAGATGCCCCTTAGTTGTGCTTCAATCTTGAGAGCAGGGCAGAGGACGGGGATCAGGGCTTGCCCGCCGGTCCTAGAACCACAACTTTGCTGCGATATTTGCGACGGTGCAGTTGGTATGATCTGTCGACAAAAGTGATAATATTCACGGCGGGGGGATGGCGACTCACATCAACCAAGTGGGTTTGATATTGGTCACTAAACCGGCTAAAGAACTCATGCAACTACGTCGCAAAGCCGAGCATTCGTGCATCTGGTAGTGCAGGTAGGTGCTATGCTATGCGTATGCTATGCATGTCATCCCATAACAATGCTCTTGGCTGGACAAAGCGCCTGTTGCATTCCCATTGACAGGACCGTCACGTCGTTGATATCACAGTATTACCATGTCTTCAGCTGAAGATCCGGAGGTGTCAGCTCGTCCGAGGACAATCGAGGGCGATTCACCAAGTCCCGATTAGGTGTGATGGACCGAGTCGTGTGTGCCTCCAAGATTGTGGAACACGGAATAACGGAGCACATCATTGTCTCTGCTCGGTCCATCCAACGTGAGGGCACGAATGAGCAGGACGGCAGATGTCTCTTGTGGGAACAGAGACGCCGGTCAGATCCGCCCTGAAGGCTTTGCTAGATTCTGAAGCTTGCATAAGCGGCGCTTCAAAGTTCCCCCTCCTTCAAAAGTTCAAAGACTCTTCCTCGCTTGCTTGTGATCGTGAGCTACGGAAACACTCGGCAGGCAAGGGTCAATGTGATCAAAGTAGGAGCACGGGCTTACAGGAGTAGAGTTTGGCAAGGTATGAAGAGTCGTAATAAGCCATTGATCGGCCCAAGAGGAGGTCGCATAATCCTGCAAGTGTAGAGAAAGAGAGAGTATCGTCAGGAAGCGGGCCAACCTCTGTAGGAGTTGGACAGCAACTAGCCCATTTTCTAACTAGGTTATTATGTGAGAACAAACGAAAGTGGCCTGTTAGTGAAGCTGCAGGAACGTAACTTGTCACTTTTCAGATTTTGCTTGTAAAATGTTCAAGTGTGGTTACGACGACAGTCTAGGTATATCAGCTAGGGGCTATCGTATACTACTCTACACTTGATCGGCTGGCAAGGCGCACACTAATCTCAAGTACGGCACATATAATTACCACTCTGGCGTAGATAAGAGACCAGGATGAGACAGGGGATAAGGAGAAGCGCCGGCGGTTGTTTCGTTTCTTGTTTCCTGCCAAAGCCAGGAGAGCGGCTAGGACAGGGTATGGCATAGTCTAAGCGTCAGAGTGTGGTAAGACGCCAAATGGTGAGATGATTTAGGAACATGTGATATTGAATCATTCATTAGAGATCCTAGCTAGCACAAACACAAAGTTGTGAGAGAAATGTCAATGCAACTCTAAAAGAGAGGTCGTGTCTTGGATGAGTCCGAATAAGAGAATCACCAAGTCAGGTATCAGGGAGAGATACCTCCACTAACACTGGCACAGAATAGAAGTGGGTACATCCAGTCGCTACAGTCTCAAGTACCGGTACTTGATCCAACGCCACACCCACACGACATGTTTTTTACCCATTCAATTCTGCCCTAGACTGGGATCTGTTGAGGTTGTGACTCAATCGATGCCAATGCTATAGTAGATTATCTGTATACCCTAGAAAACATTTTTTTGTGTGCCGTCGGCATGCATCTGCTCAGCTGCAGTCGCTGTTCCTGTCGTTGTCATGGAATACAAGACAATACGCAAGGTACAGATTGCCTGTGCCATGAATTATTGCCTCTTAGGCTGCCCGACCTGGGTCAGCCAGCATATGCAATGCAGGTCAAACACAGCCGCACGCCTCCTCCGAAGAATACCTACAACACTGCACTACGCTAGACAATACTTACACCCTCACCTCCGAGACACCCCGGAAGTGGTCAGTGCCGTGCATTGCATCTGCAGAGGTATCCAAAATGCAACTACGGATGACTGACTATGGCCAGCGCAAAAGCTATGAGGTGGCTTGGCTCCCTCCTCCAGTGGGCCGTCACCTGTAGCCACCACTGAAGACTACAAAATACAGGGCTGCTTTTTAGCTCAGTAGCCCCCCGCTCAAAGTTGCACCCAGAAAAACCAAACTAAACTAAAAGGAATACTTATCCCAGGCCTGACCAGCGCCTTCCGTTCAGGTTTTACCTTTACCCACACAACCATTACCACCGCTATAGTTAGAGCACTTGCCTTGCCTTACTTACGGATACTGTCCCCCTAAACACTCGAGTGCTATATCATCTCCCCACACCACCTTCCACCCTCCGTTTTCCCTTTTCCCTTCTTCTTCTTCTTCTTTACGAGCAATTCGTCTTACGTTCTCTTTTCTTTTACTCGGTTGCGGCAGCTTAGCAGGCGATTTCACCCAGAAAGATACGACAAGACAATATCTATAGTACCTTGCCGCCAAAACAACTTATTACTACGCCCTTCCGCCCGCACAAGTACTATCCAATCCCATCTACAACTCCCGAATCCCTGCTCTGCTCCGTCCTCCGACGTATCCTCTTTTTTATATATTCTTGTTCGATACCCCCCGCGCCGTATTCTTTGCGATAGACGCAGCGACAGACGTTTATTATTATTAAAACGTCTCCGTTCCCGTACCGTTCAGCGATCTCCCCCCGCTCCGTTCCGCTCCGCTTAGACTTTCTTCGCCCCGCCTCCGCTTCACTAACATGCCCGTCCAACTCCTTCCGGCGTCGGCCGCCGCCTTCGCTCCTCGGGCTTCATCCGTCAACGTCGTCTTGGGTTCAAAAATCGAGCCTTGGCTTACACAAACACTCAAGCGCATCAACCGTGTCAAGCGCCCTCTCAACTCTGTCCCTCAACACCAGCGATGCCTTACCGAGACTCTATCATCGCCCAATGCCATCTGGACATTGACATCGCTTATGTTGCCCAAGACACCCGAGTGCGAATTTAAGCGGGATGCTGCCAACCCCCTGGTCGAGGCTATCATGAACTATGAGCTCGTTCACGTTGAGGCTTATATCGTTCACGTCGACATGGTTTTGCGAAATGAGGTCGCCTTCAAGCTCACAAAAGATTCCATTGAAGCTCTTGTTGAGTACCACAAGGAGATCCACTGTGTCGATGCCAAGGCCAGCACATACGACTGGACCGATAAGGAGCAACAGTGCAAGAAGCTTCACGAGGATTTTGTCCAGGACATCAACAAGTTTGTTTTCCGCACCCACGTCTCAGCCCTCGAGGGTCTTGAGGAGGAGGGTGCTGGCGAACTACTCTGTGGCAAGAGTGAGGAGGTCAAGAACAACATCAGCGCTCTTATGAAGCCTCTACTACCCCCTCCTCCTCCTCGTGTCATTGAAGTTGTCCGACAACCTACACTGCTGCCCAGCTCTCCCGCTCACAACATGTGGTCGCAACCTAGCTACCATGGCAACCTGGCTGCCGTCGACTCATGGCAAGTGCTTCCTTCAAGCCCTAGCGTCACATCATCGGCCGACTCAAACACAAGTCCCATCTGGGCACCGATGACTATGAGCGACTTGTCACCCACTCCTGCTTTCACCCAACCACACTCCACTGCTGGTTTCTACTGGAGCTCGCCTCCAGTGACAGCCCCCATCCCCGCTCTTCCTCTCCCTAGCATGCTCGCTCCCGCTCAATGCGGTATCGGCATGGGTATGGGAGGAATGGGAGGAATGGGAAACATGGGTAGCATGGGCGGTATGAGTGGCTTTGGCTGGGATCGATACCAAGAGTATGCGACCATTATGTGACAACCAGGGCCCCAGGACAGCTATCCAGTGGTGACGACCTCGAGCTTATAATACTGCACCAATCCCTTCCTCGTTTCCCGGAGAAAAGTTGAAGCTTTCAAATTTCGCAGCGGCATAGAACTATCATCCATCATGGACACGGCATATCGGCGTTTATTGCATAAGGAACGGTGTTTCGAACAAGTTTTTAAGAATATCCCCTCTCGCATTGTTTTTTTTGCTCTTTTTTTATATCTTTCTTTTGTCTTCATAGCAAGCGTTCTTTTGGGTTTCGGAGAATTTGGTCTCTTATTCCTCTCCGGGAAACAACTCTTCAACGGTCGTTCACACAACTCACTATCGTCTCTGGACTTTTCTTTCATCTACCACAACACCACATGGCTGGATCCGGGGCGGGTATTTGGATGCATTTACAACTGGCAGGGACCCGATACAGGCGGCTTGTTTTATTTTGGCCCTTTTCCTTCCGTCATCTTTGGTTCTCAAGAAAAAGACGTACACGCAGCAATGCACGACGCTCGGCTCTAGTCCGAGACAGAAACTTCACTATGGAATCTTCGCTGATATCCTTGGAACTTTCTTTTTTCCTTCTTTCTTTTTATATGTTCGGTTTAGAGAGGCTTCTTGGAAGATACCCCCCGACAAGGACAACACCAGAGTTCAACAACTCGGATCGACACATACTTTTCTTCTTTCCTTGGCTTTTCCCGATTCACGACGATTCTATTTTAATGACGACCTTTTCTACGACTCGATGACGAATGACGATTACTTTTCAGGCATGATGCGACTTACGAACGGAATCACGAATAATCGGCTTGACGTCGAACATGACTTCTTTTCGAAAGCTTATCGAGCGCTGAGCTTCACACTTCATTCGGCACGATGACTAGCACAACAGATGGTGACTGGACCGGCTCCAGGACGCTCATTCTGACCGCAAGGCCGTCTCGACTACATATCGCGTAGCCACTTTGGGAAATATTCTGGAATATGCCCGTAAAGGCTTGACACTGGTTGTCAAACGGGATCACCACCCAGCGCCGGCATTCCAAACTCAACCGGACGCGCGGGAATGGAAAGACGGAGTGAAATCATGGGATTCTTCCAATGAGCTGCGAATCACATCTGCTGTGCAGATTCGGTTGCGCAGTCTCTGTCTGGCCGCTGCCCTAGCCAACCATCAAAAACGTCTTTTCTCTCAAGTACTTCCAGCGCCCCGAAAGTGAACGGCTGCAGATTGCCGAGTTGAGGTGACAACCACTCTACCGACTGAGCCTGCTAGACGGGCCTCTGGGTGAGTGGAGGATGCCGCTTCGAGGATGAATCTGCAGCTGCCCACTTTCGGAGTGATTCGGATACTGAAAGAAAAGATGATGGCCTAGGGTAGAATGTAGGATCATCTCCCTACAAACCCTTGGTGTCAGACAGGTCAGAGGGTAGCTTGGTCTGCCAGACCTATCAAGACGCCTATGGGTAGCCGCCAAAGGGGAGGGAATGGTGACTGCTGAGCAGTGTGTACCGCCCTCCTCTGGACCTTTGATGAGTTCAGCGGTTAAAGATGCTGGTACAAATGGCGTGCAAGGAAATAGATTGCCCTGGTGGCGATCTCCTTGCACAAGGACAAGTCTGCTTTGCTACAACGCGTCCCTGCTCGTTGTTTTGTCGCAGTATTAGTTAATTAACTAAACAAATAAAAAACATGTTCAATAAAACCTTGGCTCCAACGTGATGCAATACCAGACGTGAATTTGTACAGTATCTTGATTGTAAAGCGAGGGGGGCGCTGTGTTTGCGGCCCAGAATAATGATTGACATGTGAGATTTGTTCTCAGGCAGGACGTCAAAGATTGTGTGTCTTTCTTTTCTATGAGAATCAAGGCACTGAAGGAGACTGACACATGTTGACTTTGTTAAGATTAAGCATTATTCTCTATATACCGTTCCAATCCACCCAAGTTCCACATCTAGATAAACGCCGTATATGCAATGGTAAATGTCTTCCGAGTTTTGTTCATGATTCAAAATGATGTCGTATAGTCGTCTCTCAAGCTCTGTCAGGTTGTTTATTCCTGGATGGCGAACGCCTCCCGCGCAGTCTTGCTGCTGCGTGCCAGACGATCACCGTATCTAATAAAGATAAAGGGAATGACGCCCATGACCAGAGCTATAAAGGCAAGGACTGAAGGTGCCCAGTGAATACCCAAGTTGGTGTACATACTATCAGCAGCAAGCGGCAGAGTAGTAGCGCCGATGGATCGCAGCATGGCAGCAGCACCGAGAGCAGAGGCAGAGTGACTTCGGTATACGTCGGTGAGATAGTTTGCCATTCCCATGAACAGAAGCTGGAAACCGAGGCCGAAGAAGATGCCGCCGAGGCTAGGAACAATAGAGGACACTGAGGGCCAGACGGTCCAGCCGAGCCAGAAGAGGGAGACGACCATGCTTTATGTGTTTGTTAGTATAAATCTGGTTAAGTCTTTAGATGGGGATGGCATACCAAGGGGAAGCGATGCAAGCGAGAGGAAGTCGTCGATAGATGTGGTTCTTTGTCCACTCTGCACCAGCGGCAGTTTGCTGATCATGATATCGTGTGTAGATAGCAAATACTCCAAGAGAGAGTAAAACGCCAACACAGACTACGCCTTGATATTAGTGTGCGAGCGATGGTAATGTCCGAAGGATGAAACTTACAGGGGATATATGCAAGTCCTGCCATTCCAGGAGATAGATTGTAAAATCCTTGAAACACACGAGGATAAGCCTGGAACATGAGATAAAAGACAGAGTAGGCCAAAGTGAGATAAGCCGAAGTAGATGCAAGGATAGGCTCGGTGAAGAGTAGCTTCATAGGTCGGAAGAAGATCTTTCGAACATTGAAAGGCTTCAGCTCCAAGGGCTCCTCATCGCTGGAATCAACCTTGTTCTTCTTGTTCTGCTTCTCTCTTCTCTTGATATGTGCCTTGACCATCTTGTTGTGAAGAACAGGAGCGTACGTCTCGGGAATGGTGACGACTATAGGGAGACCTGCAACTGCCATCATCCCGGCGATCCAGAAGGGCCAGCGCCAGGAGACCGTGGATGAGAAACCAGAGACAATGGGGCCGATCAAGGGGCCAATTGTGGTAACGGTCATGTAAAGGGCCATGGCATTGCCCCGAGTCGAAGGGTTGTCGAGGATATCTGCGTACAGACCCCCGAGAACCGTCGTAGGAGCCGCAGCGGACACACCACAGAGCAACCTGAAGACCAATAGAGCTGAATAATTAGGCGATGCAGAAGAAAGGAACATGAACAGGATGTAGCCCAAGTATGTACCGATCAGAACAGGTTTGCGGCCAATGTACTCGCTCAGAGGGCCGAAGAGGAGAGGACCGAGAACGTAGCCGACCATGTACAGAGAGTTGAGGAGGATAAGATAGACGGGATCTGTGACGTTGAATTTCTCGGCAATGACATCGAGAGCGCCCGAAGGCATGGAGGAGCCAAAGTTTCCATTGAAAGTGCAGGTGAAGCCAGCAATGACAATGTGCAGCTTTCTCATGGGAGAGAGCTTGAGGGGATCCCAAGACTCTGTATCAGACCAGCCGGATTCATCTGAAGAGTCTTGTTTGTTTTCGACATCAATAATTGTTGTGTTGTCTCTTGGGGCATCTTGGCCAAAGAGTTGAGTCTCGTTCACACCCATGATTTTTATTATGTATGTATATGGCTGAGATAAACTGAGCCGGAGCAAAGGACGGACTCGATCTATCTAAATAGTAAAACAACATTTCTCATCTCCACGACCGTGTTTCCACAGTGGATATTGATGATATTTTTTCTTGGATTAGATTCCCATCCCTCTCTCACCGTAGTCAGTGAAGGGCGCGACCTTTCGGTTTTTGATGTATAAGTCGATGAAGCGGTTTGCATCGTGATTGGTCTGATCTCGCCGATGGCGTCGATACTTCCAAAGTGGTAATTCTCGAGACGAGACAAGGGTGAGAGACGATTGGCCAAAGACTTCCGAGACAACCAAAAGATCCTTGTCTAGGAAATACCCAGTAGTTTATGATTTTTTTTCTTCTTGGTCCGCGCCTTAGGGCGTATTTTGGCTGGGTAGTCTGCAAAGAGAAAAGTCTAGAATGATTATGGATCGTGTCAAATGGCTTTTTATTCTGGAGTCAGCGTGGGGGTTTGGATGGAGTATCACATGTACGGAAAGCAGGCAATGAATCATGCATTAATGATGGACAATATTCATTACAACCGAACCTTGTGCTTCAGATCAAAAGTCGTACTGATTATCAACCCCAGCTAACAAAAACTCCAGCACCGAAGGAACCGGCAACAAGTTCATCTCCTCAGCATCACCATCCCCAGTCATGTCAAGGTCATTACCCACAAAGCCAGCACCATACGAGAGTCCTTGTTGTGCATCTTGACCACCCAAACCACTGCCAAAGTCGAAATTGAAGCCATACGCTGGCCCTTCTGGTATTTGCATGGCATTTTGAATACTGCTGGGGTCACCAAGAGGATTGGGTCCAAGGGGAAATCCAGATGTGTCAGCGCTATCAGTGTCTGGTGATGTTCGCTGTTCAGGTCCTTGTGTGCGACTTCTTGGTCTCTTAGTCCACATCGCCCGCTCTTCAAAGAGACGTAGAAGACTCTTGGCGTATATCCAATACTGTGACATCTCGCGCAAAGTATGTAAAAGAGAGTCAAACATGCGTGATGACTTTGCAGCGACAATGGGGTTGGGCGAGTTCAACTCGGTGGCAACATGCAAAAGACAAGTAAACAAGACATGCATCGAGGGCATCCATAAATCGCATAACGTGTTTCTCGACCGGAGGGATTCAAATATGGAGTTTATACTCACGGCTGCGTCACTGCAGATACTGAGATTTGTGGCAGAATCGGCGGAGAATTGGCTTGGTTCCTGATGGGGCCGAGGTCGGTGAAGGAGGATGAGAAAATTGTTGTACGAAAGATGGAGAGTGGCCTGCCAACTATTCGGCTCGGAAGGGGGTAGCTGAAGACTCTGCGGTAGTTGAGTTATAAACTCGGCAAGTTCTTCGTCAGCTTGTTTTGTCGCTGCAGCTCGATCAGCTTCCGTGGCTTTCAACGCTACCCGTCGTTTCATAGCTCTGGAGAAGATTATGCAGAGCTTCGTATGTTCGATGGAAAAGGCCGTATTCCCATCAGGGATGCCTTGGAAATGGCTTTCATCAAGCATCGGCGTGTCTGATTCTTCGAGGTGTCTGTCCGTGTTAGTTTGAGTACTCAAGGAGTGGATTGTTAAAGGCAATCTCACATAGCTTGCGGTCGACCGTAAGAGGCTGAGACGACAACGTCGAATTGAAACAGACACCACCAGAGCCTAACCCATTGGCGTTTGTCTAAGGCGTTCAGTGTAGAAGGCCTCGTTTCGCGATGCATGCCCATTCCAAATGCAACTCGGCTCGCAACGCCGACCAAGTGCCAACTATTGCTTACTATGTCTTCAAGGTTATCGCACTGCCATGTTAAGAGCAGAGCAACCTGTAGGTACGTCTCACGATGCTGCTCGAAGCGATAGTCAAATAGGAGCTTGGCTCTGCGGAAGAAGACATGCGTGCTAGCACGGCAATCCTCGCGAGTTGATGACAGGACATGTGCGCCCACAAGAAATATTGCATTCAACAAGGGGAGTGACACCAGTTTTGGTACGTCTAATCCGTTATATATCTCCATGAACTCATCCTCGTCGACGATGGGAAACCCACGGTTGACGTGGTCGAAGTAAGCCCTGACGAGCACATCGGCCAGTGCTTTAGGGGGTAGCTTCAGAGCTTCTTCAGGCACAGATGGGATTTTCCGAGCCAGTCGACGGGTACCAAAGTGCATGACATCCTTTTGATCCATTCTCAACGCTCTATGACGTACAAGGTAGTTGAGGTTGGAGAACTCAGTGCCGATGAAGAAGAGACGTTCAGACCTGGAGATTTCGCCTATCTTGGGAAGATCCTGCCCTATAAAGTCTGCGAGGTTACGCGTCTCATACATCTCTTCGTTTTCGGCAGAGTCCTGCATTGCCAAAGGGGAGTCATGGTGGTGTTGATACCCAGCTGCTGAACTAGGTCGAGCGATGGGGTCAACGGGGCCTTCTGACCAGAGTCTTGTCGCGCTTGGAGTAGCTGGAGCAGTGAGACATTGCTGGCCAGACTGAAGTGACCGTTGTTGATGCTGTTCAACTAGACGAGGTTGAAGAGGAACGTGGCTTGAAGGACGTGAAATAGTCACACGGGAAGACCTAGTCCTTTTCTTTTCGTATATCATGCAGCTATTGGACTTGTTTTGGGACTGACAGTGAGAACATGGCGTTCCATTTTCGAGAATATCACAGCGGACTTTGCGTTGATGACAGGCTATGCATGCTCTCCCATCTGTTCCCAGATTAGTGACTTGGACAAAAGCTGATGTCTGTGACCGAGTATATCAAATGGTCTTCTTGAATAGCGAAAAACGATAACATACTGGTCCTCCGTCTGCTGACAGTTTGTCGAGATTCTCTGATAGTAGGACGAGTAGTAGTGTTAGACTTTTCCGAAGACATTTCACATCTACAATTTCTCCGAGAGAAGAGAAACTTCCGATGCATGCACCGCGTGTAGGTTATTACACTTTTTGGGAAGGGATGGAACTGGAGTCGTCTTTCCGCAGGTCGAGTGGATGATGCACTATGGGGGCTCGCCTTCGGAAATTATAGCCAATCACAGCTAATGTAAAAGCCGAACGGTGTTTAAGCCAACCTAAGAAGAACAAGGCAACTTAGTATTAATCCATATACTTCTATCACACAATGGAAGTCAAACATATTCCCGCTCATCTTGTCAAGACCACCTATAGATTTCTACTAAATATCATCTCTATGAATCATACACCCAGATAATACTATAGAGCATCTTGTCACAGTAGTTACTAGGTAGATAGAGAAAAGCTATCACCAAGACAGCCCTATACCTACCTGCTGAGTGAAAACAAGTGGGAAATGTCATATTCTTCATTCATCCTCTTCTTTTTGCTTCAAAGTGCCTTTATCATTTAACAAGATATCTCATGCGTCGGCATGCAAGCAATCATGGCCTCGCAGCCCTGTGAACTACAAAGGTACTGACTCAATCAACACCACGTCCATCAATCATCCTGTACCGTATGCCCAACCCAAGACAACTAAGCAAATCCTTTCCGCGCCCTTCCCGCCCTGCTTGATTTTGATACATTTCCTTCGTCACCGTCCCGTCCGAATTCCAGCCCGTACCAACCCAACCTTGCGCCAACGCCAGTAGCCCTTCCAGGTTCCGGCCCCAATCGCAGTTCCATTCCCAGATGCGTCTGACTGAATATGCTTCTTTGTTCCCTCACTTCTTCACATCCGACTGGGGCCCTCTCTGAGCTGCAAGTCAGACAACCTTCTTCACTAAAGCCCCGTCCATCCTCAGGTATTGTACAAGTATATACTGCAACATTAGGGCGACTCAAAACCTGACACTTTCTGAAAAACAAAACTCATAGCCAGTTCCACAACTGCACTGTTACAGCCCTCTCCTCAATTGATTCATCGTGGCGGTTGCCCTGGCTATCATTCTCCTTCCCGCTCCCGACTGACGAGTGCTGTGATACCTCCTTCATCAAGTCGTATCCGCGGTAGACGGAGAGTTTGCGCCCTTGTGTTTCCTGAAGAAGGGAAAGTCTTTTATCCTGAACCTGCTCGTCTTCTTCCGTAGCGACTTGCCTTCGGCCTTGCCAATACTTCCACCTGTTGTGCTCGCGTCTGATCTCGTCTCGTCGTCAATGGGCGAGTAATCATGGCGAAGCGTTCCTGAGCTTTCTTTCAGGCTTGCTGTGTCGACGTTGATCTTCGGAATCCCAGTTGCATGTTCAGTCGAGTCCCTGCTCACAATGCTTGTACCCCGTGTGCTTGGTGACATTGGCATCTTGCCCGTTGTTGCGCTTGTCGCTTGCGAAACCCAATCGCCCGAGCAGGCGCCAGATACACTTCCATCGGTCGTCTCGCTTGATCGCTGTTTCGCCGAGTCTCTCCTGGTCTGTGTCTGGAACGGGTCACTATTCGCCAGTTCTCTAACCGCGTCAAATGTCGATACCGATCCATCAGAACCCTTGGATTCTATAGCTGCACCATTCACAGGCGATGGCCCCATTGTCCTCTGACTATCGGCCGGCGATAGATCCTCACTCTCAGAACGTGGCATTGGAAGCTCACCATTGCCAACCGGTGTTGTGTCTGATGCCCGGTCTAATGCTTCAAACAGTGGCGCCATGTCCCTCTTCTCCTCCTTTTCCTCCTCTTGGGGCACCGCGAAGCTCATAGTTCTCGGCGAGAATGTGCCCTCTTTAAGAAGACGCCTCCGGACCGGATCGTCTAGTGGCTGCTTTTCCTTCTCTTGTTGAAGTTTCAGCTCGAAGAGGCTCTTATTCATCTCAAGCTCGTCGACGGTGTACTGCATGGTAGGCATGATGTCGGCAACGCCCTGAAACAGCGGGGTGGCAAACAGGTTCATGAATCCGAGTTGGCCTTTAGCCAGTGAGGCCATATCTTGCTTCGGCGGCGTCATAAGTGATGACTGAATACTGAGCTCACTTTCCATTGAAGCCTGTCGGGAGAATTCCTCGGATAAAATGTACGTCCATTGCAAGGCTATTTCGTGACTTCGTGCCTGAATCACTTGTTAGCATACAACTCTGCCGTAGTAAGAATAAGCCAACATACCACGTTACTGATGTCGGCACATTTGATGAGGAGCGAGCAAGCCAATGACTTGTTCTCTTCAATCTGTCGGCCATTCCAGCCATCAGTCGTGTTGCTCGCCTGAAGTCGTTCTTGAACATCTCCGAGCTTTTTCATATAATCGAAATGCAAACCCATATCCGTAGCCAGTATGGAGCTGATCATGAGGTTGCGCATCTTTGTGTCTTCGAAGGCGGATGGCCAGTATCGCCGAAGGATCTGTGAATAGGCTGCACAGTGGAACGACTCCAGGACGGACCGATCGTTGTACAGCTGGGCCAGGGGGGCATTTAGTGTCACAAGGAACCCGTTGTTCACACCCGGATGCCCAACGTCGTGACCAATGGCGGTGATAAGAAGTGTCAGAGCTTCGAAGGGAGTGATGAGAGAAGCCATTGGTGATCTTTCAGTCATTGGTGGGGGTTCGCCCCCAGAAGGATAGGGTGCGAGAGCACCAATGTGTACTAGGAAATTGAAAGTAGCTTGCAATACATCCACCACATGGCGGAAATTGTGATACGGGACAAAATTATTGTATGCAGCACGGCAAGCAACGAGAAAGCTGATTAGTTGATCTGAGCTGAGTCAGTATGCGAACAGCCGTCACCAGTTCAAAAATAGTGGGAACGTACCTGCATGTATCCGCCAACGCTCAAGTTCAGGCATTGCCAAAGCGTGTCTAAACATGTCCATCGCAGCAACCAACAGCTCATCGTCAGTAAACGAATGAGCACAGAAGTGCCAGGTTCCTATCGCTTCCGCGATGGCAGATTGCCGCTCCGAGGAAACAGCAACATGGGCATTGTTGATCTGGTCGTCGCTGGTGCCTAAGCGACAGATTCCCTTCATGAGTCCAGAAACCATCGCTTCGCGCAGATATGCGAACGGTTTCTCCTCGTTGACACCAACCCACGAACGCTTTCGGCCCTGCCTAATTTCTAGCAGGGTTGATTGCTCCTTAGCTGCATCTCTGTGGGCTCGATAAGCGCAAATTTCCAGACTCGTAATGCACTTAGTGCTCATTGGACAGATAATGACGTCGACAGCCCCCAGGTCAAGGCATCTTCTTATGAGTTGACGGTTCGTGTCGAGCGGTGCCAATGGCAAACGAATTTGCTCAACAGTACCGTCGGTCATTTGTCCATTGGTATAGGGTTGTTCTGGCTCAGAATTACTGATCACCGGGATCGGTACAACAAGCTTGGACATGCCACGCAGGTGCGCTTCGGTGATGATTTTTTGCAGCAGGCCCAGGCCGTACAGATCTTCATCGGGGGTGTGAATGTCGACATTCTCTGACGAGGAGTTACAAGAAGGCGAAGGGGATGACAGCCTTCTCCTCCTGTCAGGAATCGAATCGTCTTTTGGCGTATCAAGCAGTACCAGAGTTGGCTTCAAGTCAAGCATAGAACCCTCCTGCAATTCAAACAGTTTTGTCAAACAGCCACCTCCAGTTGCGCAAACGTGAACTGCATCATTAGTTAGTAAGTGGGGAAATGACTCATGCCGGCATCATAACGAAGAACGAACCGTCGCCAAAGGCATCCAACAAAGGTTGTACAACCTGACGAGCCTCATCCGTTGCCCAATCGGATGCGGCGTCGCCAGAAGCACGACGAATCAAGCCATCTTCGCTCACATTGCGATTGACATAGAGTATGTGACAGGAGGCGCGTTCCATGGTGCTCATGGAGAGCTACCAGTCTCGCGACTGGAGCACCGTGGCCCTTCGGGCAGTTTGAAAATTTGTACCAAGATAAGGCGATTTACCAAACTAAAATAGCCTCGCGCAATGCCGGAGACCAGGTTGTTTCGCAGGTCCAGCTGAACAAGGCCCTAGAGAGTGCGAGCAGATTGTGGTCGGGTCTGAAGAGGTGGTGATTGAAGTCCGCAGCGATCGCGAAGCAGCCTAGCTAAATTGACTTAGCAGCTGCACGACATTCGAGCCGATACGAGGAACTGGTCGCAAGAACGAAGGGAGGACAGCCCGGGTCTCGAGTGGTTTCCGAGTGGGCGTATGCGACGTTTGTCGAGTCGTGTTGATTCAATGAACCTAGTTTGGTGGTACAGCCAACTGGTTGTTTCCGCCTGTAGAGGGTCGGACAGGCTGTCAAACTGGCGTCGCGGTGGCGGGAGCTGTCGGTTGGCGGCAGGGTTCGTTTAATTCGAAAATCCAATCGAAGCTGAGACGCGAGGGGCGGATATTAGCTGGTGAGTTGGGAAAGAACGCCGCAAAAGTCGTTTGTGAAGGTAAAAGGTGCGAACAGGACAAGAGAGGGATTTGAAAAATGATGGCGCAGGAGGAGGAAACGCGATGGATTGTAAATGGAGGGGATAAGAAGACTCCAGGTCCAAATTCGGATTGGACTGGGATGGAGAGGGCCACAAGGAATGGGCAGGGGACGGATGAAAAGAAGAAGGAAAAGAGATAAGGCAGGAACGTTGTTGAAGTGAAAGTTGGAATTGAAGACAAGACAAGCAGGTACGCACAAAGACAGCAGCCGCAATAGCGACAGCAGTAACAATGGCAGTCACTGGCCTGGAATACGTACGTGCGCTGGCTGGGCTGCCCAGGAACAATGGATGGTGTCAGGGTGATGATGTGAAGGTATCAGCCCGGACTTTAGCTTACAGGACCTTCCTTGATCCAAGCCCAAGGTACTACCTGCCTACTGCACTGAACTGCAGGTCGAGAGCTGCTTAGCGGCACGCAAAAGGTGTCTGACCCTGGCCGGGGAATGGAAGGACTAGGGAAGGATAAGGGAAGGCCCAAAGGCAGGGCAAGGGCACCGACAGTCGCGGTAACCGGGTCCGGGGAGGAAGGAGAAGATCTGCGAGCGTGGCTGCAAGCGGAGGGAGAGCAATTGGAGTGGACAGTAGCGGCAAAGCAGCGCGATGCAGTGAGGTAACTACAGCACAGCGTACAGCACCCGTTAGGTAGGGTAGGTACGAACGGGATAGACTAATGGTGCGACGTAATGACAGGAGGAAGACAGAACAAAAGAGGAGCTTGGGAGCTTTACAAGGGTGGGTGAGATAAGGAAAAGAGAGGCTTGTAAAACCGCAGACAACCTACGTACGTGGTGGACAAATATGAAGAGCGCCCAGGCACTGAACTGGATTCGATCGGACTGAAATGCGACGCAGCACAGCACAACACAACACAACACAACACAACACTGTACTGCAAAGCTCTAACCTTTGGATCGGACTCGAATGTGGAGAGGGCGAGGGCGAGGGCGAGAAAAAGAGGAACCAACAAAGTGAGGCCAAGAGCAAAGACAACCAAACAGAGGCGGGAACCAAGCCTGGCGCCGGCAGTCGAGTTACTCAGTAGACTGACAACCGCCTTAGTGGAACAACTTGCCGTGCAGCCGACACGAAATACTGATTATCAAGAAGGAATTTTTGTATAGCGAGTTAGAATTGGATGCGGCCAGATCAAGTTTGCTTCGAATTATTCGAGGAACTGATGGAGGGCAGCAAAAGACAGGTGTGAGACGGTAAGAAAGAAAAAATGAGTAAGAAAAAGGTCTTAGAACTAGGGGATCAGAGTAAAAAAAAAAAGAAGTGCCTATACCTTACCCCCCCTTGAAGTAGCAATTGGTGAGTGGCGTTGGACCTACATACAGTGACTTGCATGCCCTTTAGGGGACTTTATAAGTCTAGGCTCTTTTTTCAGCAGGGGGTTAACAAGGCGAGATAGAAACAATAGATTCTCTTTGTTGTGTACGACTGGTGGAGGGGGGAGGGAAAAGGAAGCAAAAAAGAAGCAAAAAGGAAGTAGAAGAAAACCACAACAGCCACAGAAACAAAGACATGGATTGAATGCTCCGTATTACACATAAACAGCTGATTCAGAAACCTTTCATCGCTTGTGGTAAGCTTAGCTGGAACCACCTTGATGACGCAACCGAAGCCGCTGGACATGCAACGAGTTAACAACGGATATCAATTCTAGAACAATCACTGGTGTGAATACGTAGGTCCTATCAAAAAGCCGACCAGGATATTAAAAAAGCCACATGTCCGTTGCTATTATCTGCAACAACAGAGAAGAGTCAATTTTACAAAGGGAATTTTATAAAGGGTTGTGCAAGTGCCGTTTGGGCTGTCCAGACACTGGCGACTGTGTTTGAAGCCCTAGGTTGTTTTAGTGATTTGCAGTGGCGAGTGACTGGTCAGCAGACGACACGACAGCATCATCAGATGTGTGAGTAACGCGCAAAGGCCATTAGTATGGGATAGTTTAGCATCGTAGGGTTACCGTACGCTGCTGTGCCGCCCACACCAAGTATCGTGGGTGAGGTTGGAGACATCTAATTCATCCAGCCATTCTGGGACATATCATGTGTGGTGGAGGATCGTCGTTCAGGCAGGGGAACAGACTTGCAACGAAAGGCGAACAGGCGAGGCACCAAGGCAGTCCTACTGGGCTAGAGTCCACGTCAAGCTCCACACGCCATTGACTGGGATCAGAACTACATACGTACCCTTGTCGCTGAGATGGCCAATTACGTCGTCTATGCAGTGTGTCGACCAAGGAGGGTCCAAGCGGCTTGCTTTGAATTCTTCTGGCCGTCTTCGAGAATCTGGAATGGGCTACAGTCTCCATATTAATCCAACAGGGGTGCATGGGAGGCTGCAGCGCAAAGGGGAACCAAGAATCATTCTCGAAGGAAGCACAGTCTGAACACACAGTGTCTTGTGATAGCACCACGTGTAATCAATGACTATGGTTGCTAACAGCCTATCAATTTATTAAAATTGAAAACCTTTGTGCCTACCTACACTCTAGAGCATTTGTCGCGAACAGAGCTCAACCAAGCAAAGTCGCATCAACAACGGTCAGTGTCCAGACATCTCGCCATGGCTGAAACTCGTACATTGCCCAATCAACCAATGGGCTTGACTTTATTCATCAACCCGAGAAAGTCTTTTGTGAACGAGAATCATCACATCCCCACACAGTCAAGAGATTTGGCTTGATACAGTAGGTGGTGCGTAAGATATTGGCCTGTCATATCATCAGAGCAATACTTGACGTTGGATACCTGGAACACATAATAACTCTATATCAACATACTCAACTACAAAACAAAAAGAACCCCTGAAAAGTACCTAGGTTAGAATGATTGTCGCAATTCAGACGCTGCAGCTTTCGTTTTGTTTCAGGTAGGTCGCTCAACACTTCGGAAGAAGAGGCACCTCGTGCCATTACATCTTGTCGCCCAGAGCTGAATCCCCAGGCAAGTTTGGGAAGGCACATGCCTTAGTAGTTACTTGCTTTCTATATGCACTTACCAAACAACCTTGGTCCTATCCATAGGCACTGCTAGGCACTTGCCCAGTAAGGCAAGTACTTAGGCAGGTAGGAAAGGTAACAGGGTAGATAAGTAGTATGAGGCATGCGTCGGGGATAGCTTTCCTTGCAGGTGCTTACACCACAGCTAGCTCATCCGCCATGGAGAGCACACTTGCAATAAATGGATCACAGTCTACTCTGTAAACCCACGACGGATACGAGTCCAAGCAACTGAAGAACAAATACAAACCTACATATAGAATAACGCACTTATCATCATTATATTCTGACTTGATAAATTCGAGTATGCACCTTCAAATACAGTACTTGTATCGGCAGCCTTGTCCGCCTTCATTCTTCTGAACGCTCCTGTCTTGCTTGTTCATTCCCTTGTCATTGTCCCATTCCATCGCCATCGCCATTCACATTTGCCATAGGCCATAGGTTCGCTGCCCCGCACTGCACTGGCTCAAAACTCTCCCCGCCTCTAACGAGGCTAATAAGGGACGAGGTACGCAAGAGCTACGCTTTGGGTATAGAATGGCTGTCAATAGAGGTAGTCACTGAAGGTCATCACTGTGCGAAGCGAAGAATGAAAACAGCTCATCTTCTCTTTGTGCGCTCATTATTCGGATTGGTACAGGGATACCCCACAGGCCCCAAATTCTTTGCTCATTTTCCCTGAAGCGAGGTGCTACTGTAGGTGCTGATGCACTGTAGCTGACACAAAACACTCACACAAGCTTTCTGGTCTAGGCGACTGTGCCGAAAGGGGCAAGGTGTTGCAGGGCTCTATTGAACCGAGTGGCTTCCAGCCAGCCTACCCAGTCTACAATCTCTTCTGGGGAATGATGGAGAAGTCAACCTTCATGGGTTTCGTGCGATACGCATGCTTCCTAGGTTCCAGCCTTTCCATACCGACAGTGGACCACAGCAGCCATTATAGGAACCATTACAGGAACCACCGCGCGCCTTGGCTGCTTAACATCTTGAAATACCAAAGCCATGACGCCAGGGCCCGAAAGCCTGTGGCCTTTGAGGACTAGATCTGCTAACTACTGTGCTAAAAGACTCCACTTCGAGCCTCAAGATGAGAGAAGATGCTCTCATCCACAAACCAACTCCACCTCAGGAACCCCCCCGAACCGAGGTACAAAACCTGTTCCTGGTAGGCCTCTTTGACTTTGAACGCACTCCACATAGTCACCAAGAGATCTCTGCAATGCTTGATAGTTGACTCTCTCTTGATCTATCTCCGATCCTTTAACAAGCCTAGCTGTCCAGGTTGGCTTCATATCAGGCCCCAATGCTTCGCTCTTCGATTCCTCTATCACAACACATGTTCGAACGTAGAGCAATGATTTTTGCTTATACTTGCCATGCCTCCAGTGTCATGGTCGCTGGCAAAGGCTCCGCAAGCCCCATGAACCTCTCCATAGCGGGTCTCTATCGTACCGGACCGGCAAACATGCATTTCATTATCATTAGTGATGGTTTGCTTATGCCTGTGTTGTTGGCAACAGAGTCAGGTACCACAGCTTCTTGCCAGAACGGGCTTCCCGAACTATTGACTTTTGACTCCCTGTTCGTCTTGTTGGTGGGCTGGTACTAACAGCCCCAATCCTGGAACGTGATCCCTGTGGATTCTGAATGTTCATCGTTTTATCTAAGCAGTGGTCCTTGTTGTTTTTGGGTTAACTCTGATTTTTATAAAGGAAGCTAACAAGGTGGCTGGCAGTTGGGTCCAGGCACAAAATAACTCATTTTTCGACTGCTAAATGGCCACAATAATTCGAAAATGCGCATACTGGTTTGTTCGTTAGGAAAGGCACAGTTAATGCGATCCCTCGACGCCCTCAGTCTAGCGGCCGCTCCTTCGGCTCTCGATATCAGCCCCCCTCTTGAGTGGATAGAGAGATGGTGTCGAGCAGTTTCTATCTACCAACTTGGTAGAGTGTCCAGCTGCTCATAAATAGACTGTCTTGAGCTTTGAACAAACCTTATTATGGACTTATACCTCCCTCTTACATTACCAATTGCTTACTGTCTAGTGTCTACCCACAATCTCCATAATGTCTGGTCTCAATTCATTCAACTCTTCAGCCGTAGTAACCTTCCACCAGGTTGTTCATTTCCTGGAGATGCGGGGGTTGCCTTCAAATAGAGCGGTTTCCGAGATGCCCCTGATTCTGCTGTTCACAAAGACCACCAGGTGTTATCTGCAAGTGGATGATGTCCTTGATTAGGGAAGGATTTTGACCGGGGAAACCATGCCATCGGAACCACAACGTGGGGATGGCGACATCGGACGCTCCAGCCTTGCGCGATGTGATATTCGTTGATTTACGAACTAGAGATACCATTTCATGACTGTCGTTCTCCAGCCCATAACTCCGTCATCGAAGGTTGATTTTTGCTAGACTTGCAGATTCAGGTCCCGCCAGGATCAGCCTCTGGAGGATTTACATAGGCTCCGCTCCAATCGACGGTTCTCGAGTTGGAAATATCTGGCTTCGCCCTAATCTAATCAATATGTGTGATTCATAACCATTCGTGTCTATACTATTCGCCCGAGGTGGCTCGATATACGGGTTAGAGGTCATCACTTTTCACACGCATGATGATTGGAATTCAAGACGCGAGTCTTCTTGGTATAAACTATCCATTGTTCTGCCTCTCCACTGCTTGAGCTACTCGTATAAACCATATGTCTCAACGACCTTCTCAGGCCCGTTCAACTAAACATGCTTGATGCAAACAGAATCATACCGAACGCCATTCTCTCTACCCTTCAGCTCAATACGAGCTAGTTACATGAAGAAGGATAGTAGATATATACCATCTATTCCACACACCGTTTCTTTCTATCTACAGCTCTCTCAGCATGTTTTGCACATGTTGGTTTGTACCAGGTCATCATCTCATTCTCATGTCGCCGTTTTCTCGTGTTTCGACAGTATCGACTGCCATATGTCATTATGACCCTAGGCCGCTTGTTCTTCAACTTCGGATAGCCGCCCTATTCGGCCTTCGTTCCCTTTTCGTTTTCAAGATGAATTTCAGCCACTTCGCTCGAATCTCGATCGCTACCTGCAGTTGGTACGTCAACCACCGCTTTGTGATCACCCGTCACATTCTCAATATCTGGGAGGGTGTGGGATGCTGGAGTCGCACTGTCAACATCCATGAGGTCGTGTCCCGTTATGGCCATATCAGGTTCGTCAGACTGACTGAAGCCGCGTTCGTCCGCTGATGAGTCCAATTGAACATCGTCAGAGCCGATGTCGGCACCCGTCGAGTCCTCGGCGCCGCTATCGACCAGTCCCCTGAAGTCCCAAGCCTGGGTGAGGTTCATTGACTGCCTGTTGTCCAGCTGTTGATATCCCTCTTTGACATCGACACCTTCGTCCTCGACACCCCCATAGGGTGGGAGTTCATCTTCGTCGTCGTCTGGGCCAGGGTAGGACGTAACGGTGATTCTATCCGAACCACCGGTCGGAAGGCGAGTTGCTGCGGCTGCGATCCCAACGCTCGACAACCCAACCAGGGATGAGCCCTCGCCGAGACGCTGACCTTCCCCCGCCTCAGCATCCTCTACTTCGGAGTTCTCTTCACTATTCCTGTACTTCTCAGAGATGACTCCGAACCGCGATCCTCCCAAAGGGGTGCTTGAGCGGCGGCGGTAGAAGAGCAGATAAGCAGCCGATGTAATACATGAAGCAGGATCAGATACCGGAGATGCTGAAGAATCT
The DNA here is from genome assembly GCA_002093855.1 of Fusarium praegraminearum. Taxonomy (NCBI): domain Eukaryota; kingdom Fungi; phylum Ascomycota; class Sordariomycetes; order Hypocreales; family Nectriaceae; genus Fusarium; species Fusarium praegraminearum. Next base: position 80,993 of record LXHY01000065.1, read on the forward strand.
GTTGCATTGTTAGCTTATTGTTTCCTGCATAAGATGAGCACAAAGATGAACACTGACCGTTGTAATTGTACCAACGCCCATCAACAAAGTTCTTGGCATAGGCAGTGTAATGACCTCCGCCGAGACCACCATAATGGTCGTCGACAGCAATCAAGTCATAAATCTCGTCCTTGCCATCTTCTTTCTGGATGACCCTGGAAGTAAGGTCAAGACCTTCTATGGGGAAGTCAACCATGACATCTAACTTATCTCGGCGGTATCCAGAGCTGCTGAATCGCTTGAGATGGGCTACAAGAATATCTGGTGATTTCCATAGATCAAACTTCTTGCTGGCTCGTCGATGCTCCTTGCAGCGGGGGCAGTACCACATGTCTTGCTCCGAGAGGACTTCGGCTCTTTCGAATTCGTCCAAGCACTCGTCCAATGTGATACCTTGAGTGCGGCGATGCTTCCTCCTTCTTTGAACAATCTTGAGAGCCGTGTCGTTAAGTGTCTCGAGTGTTAGGTAAGCGGGCGCTCCTTGCTCTTCAGATGTCTTTGTAGAGCCACCGAAGGCCTTTTCCCAGGCTTCATCGTTCCAATCCACGACAAGACCTTCACCAAGGCGAATAAGAGGGCCGCCATCAGCGACTGCAGGAGGCTGTGGCTGTGGCTTAACGGAAGCCGCCTTGTTTTTCTTGTTCTGGATGCGTTCCCGGCGCTTGTTGTTGGCCTTCTTGCCGTATTTCTGGCCCTTCATCTTACCACGTCGTCCATGAGGTCCCATCTTAGACGGCCGCCCGTTGAATTTCTGTGTTGTGTAAGCGTTGGGGTTACAAAAAGATCTCATATGGTGACTTACGCGTGGAGCTTCTGGGGCGTCTTCTTCGCTAGATTCCTCAGCCATTCGGGTCTGCGTGACCTCAGCCTTGATACTCTCATCGGTGCTACTCGCATCCTCGTTGACTGAGGGTGTGCTGCTTTCGTCATCGCGACTAGTGGTGTCTTCACCTTCAGGCGTAGGCTGGGGGATTCGGTCTGCCAGTTTGGGCAGAAATTGATTGTGATCAACATGCGACCACCCTGTAGGCACATGGCCAGTGAAAGACTTATCCGTGAAATAGCAAAGCTCGAAAAGATTTTCAAGCTCAGGGTCCAGGAAGCTATCTGGCTTGACAAACGTTGGTCGGGTTGTGTTGAATCGCTTCAAGATCTGGGGTTGATGGGGAAGAGGGTCGCTGTCATCCTTCATGTGCACGTCCACGATATCGTCCTCACTTTCAACCGAGGTGGCGATAACCTTACTGTCGCCTGACGAGTCCGCATCTGAAGCTGAAATAACGACTTCCCCATCGGCATTGTCTGAGGTTTCTTCTGTAGCGTCTCTTAGCTTGGACCAGGTTGAAAAGGTAGCGACCTTCTCCAGGACTTTGCGTCGAATGAGGTCGATATCAGAAGCTTCCTCCTTCGTGAAGCAAATGAAGCTGGGAGGAGCCACACCCTCTCGACCGCGTCCGTAAGTTGACGAAATGCGGTGGAATACAGGTACTACCATTCGCTCGTATCGCGAGTCATCCCAGTTCTCAGTCTCAAGAGGAGTGTCCACGTCCAACATCGAACGAGGTTTCTTGGTCTTGTGTGGCCAATTAGTAGGAGTGGCATCCAACTCATGGAAAGTGGCGACATCATTCTTGTTGATCTCTTCACTGACATCGTTGGTGTTTTCGTAGATTTTGAAGAACCTATCCTTGTACTCCTCGCCACCAATCAGTCTTTCCGGTGGAATACCCGTACGGATGGAGATAAATTGCTTGAGCTGCTCAATGGCGCTGTGTTTAGGCAGTTCGACCTCTATCATGACGGGGGCATCATTGAGAGGCAGGAATTTGATCTTAGCCGTCCAGACGTCTTCGACAGGTATGGGGAGTGTCAAGTTGTTGAAAGGATCAAAGGTGATGCTGATCTTGCCACATTCAGGGCATTTAAGTGTTGATTTGTACAAACCCGTGAAGAGATCGGCGATGACTGAGTCGTCTCGGCATCGAGTGATATCCCACACCTTATCTGCCATCTCCTTTATAGCTTCTGGATTGTTGATCATGTCGTCGGTGGAGTCCGGCTTCTCAATGTAAGGCTTCTTCTTGACACGGCTCAGATCTTCTTGGAGGGCATCCAACAGAAATCCAAGGAATTCTTGAGAGTCCTGTTGGCCATAGCCAGAGAAGGTTGACCGACACCGACCAATGGTGTTCTTGAAGTCTCTTGGAGTCACGGAGCCCCTATTTTCCGAGTATATATCCTTGAGTAAGTGTCCATACGTCGTGGCAACTTTTCCGTTGTATCCTAGAGGGTTGGTCTTATTAACCTCGCCGACAAACTCATCAGTCAGGAAGTACTTTGTCAACTCCTCGACGCTCCGAACGCACTGGAGGGCCGAGTTCATGTAACAGGTATTTCCCAAGTTTTGCAGGCCAACGACGCCGATGCTGCGACCAGATTTCTTTCCCATTCGACCTCGTGTCAGCACACCACCAGGAGCAGGACTACTTCGGCCGCTCGCATTGGATGATGCCATGCCGCTTCTGTTAGGAATGGCTAGCCCATTCGGCGGGCTCTTTCCAGTGTATGTACTGACCCAGAATCCTTTTTCTATCGCCTCATCAATAACAAGAGTTTGGTCGGTGACCAAATTGAACAAAGACAACGACGATCCACCGTTAAAGTTCGGTTGGATGGTCTTGTCTTCCAAGGTACATTGTATCTTGGTGTCGCGAACGCGTTCAAATGAAGCAATATCCAGGAGAAGTTTAGACCAAGAATCTGCAGGCTCGTCGCTGCTCTCACCTCGGCCTGGAGAATCCGGAGGGGTGAGTGCCCGGGACGGTTCTGGGGGGCCGGCGATCTGCTGAACCTCGGGCACGGTGAACAGGCGAATTTTTTGGTCCATCGGAACGCCAGTGGCCGTCTTTAATTCTTTGACAAAAGTTTGAGCATGATATTTACGGCTTCTGGCGAATTTGTAAGGAGGAGGGTTCCTGGCTTTAAGTGACTGCTCGATGGGCAGTGGACTGAGAGTTGACCACAGGCGATGAACTGTAAAAACTGGAGGGTGAAACTCAAACTGAATGACAGGGACGTCGCCAAGTTCAGCTGTGTTGATAGCAATTCGAACAATAGCGGTTTGGCCATCCTTTACACCGTACCAGTCTACAACCATCTTCCAAGCATCCTCCGGGAAGAGCGTGAACTCATTCTCGTTGGTCCCCTGCTTGAGACGAACGAATTCATTGCCAGTAGGTTCTGTGACAATTTCTTCAATAATGTCCGAGTTGTCTACAGGTCCAAGAGGGTTTGATGTAGAATCGTTCTCGTGGGGATTTTTTGAGTCGCCGCGCAACGCAAGTGCTTTTTCAACCCAGGTATTTGATACAAGGTAGGCTTTATCCCCTTCTTTCGGCTGTGAATCTCGAAAGGCTTTCAAAAGAGTCTCAATGATCTTAACTTGTTCTTGCAGCGAGGGGATAGCTGTGGCATGAGAGTTAGTTGGGGGTTTCTTTAATGCAAAGGATATCACATGAGTCTTACGTTGCGACAGGGAAGCATCATCTGCCGAGGGCGCGGCAGGCTCAGACTCAGGCACATCGACACTCATGGCTCGAGGTAAGGTGGCTACAGACGATGGCTGAGATGGCCCCTCGGCAGAGTCGTTAACCTGTGATGAGCCCATGTCGACATCCCGGGTCTTATCCGCTTCGTTCTCGGGATCCATACTGGAAGCACGTCGTTTCAAAGGCGATGAGGAACGGTGAGGTAGGTCGGCATCGCCATTCATGATAGCTCGGTGAGAGAGACGCAAGGGAGACTGGCTTCTGGCCAAGGTTCGGGCCGAGCCAGTCTCGTCGCCACCACGGTCACTTTCGATGGAAAGGTCGGCGTAGGCAGAAGCACAGGGGCTTGAGGCAGCTGATGAAGCGTAGTCGGCCGAGGCAAAAGAGCTGTTCTGGTTTTGGAGACGTGGGGGGAGGCTCGAGGCGGGCGGAGTGTCGGCCACGGAGGCGGAGAAGGAGAAGGCGGGATCGTCGTCGACTTCGCAAGAGGGTAGGACCGAGTCAGGAGGGGGCGACGGCGAGTCGATGGATTCTACGGGCTCGTCCTTTCGCAAGAGCTTTCTCTTCTTTGAGGACGACGTCTTGAAGGCGAGCTGCCCGGGCAGCTCGGGGTGTTGGAGCTAGAGGGGCGGAGGGAAAAGACGGGGCGTCTTCGTCTTCGTCCTTGTCCTTGTCTCTGCCTTTGACGGTGACGGAGGGGGACAGAAAGCGTGGGAAATAGCGATCGTTCGTAGTGAAGGAACGAGTAACAACAAGAAGCGTGTTGCATTTACTTTGTCTGAAAATGGGACTAACAAGGCCTGCCGTCCAATCCAAGTTAGTTGAGGAAAGAAATATATATTTTTTCACTCGCGGGAAGAAGGCGGGGGGCTGGCAGGCTCTAAAGTTATATTTTTTTCATGATGGACCAGCAGTTCAGTGGCCTTGGGACCGGGCTGTGACCGCTGAGAATGATGGGCGGTGTGGGGCTGACGGACTCTAAATATCTGGGCTCCATACCTGACTTGCACTGACATTTATGAGAATGGGACTAGGTTGAGAACTTTGAGGCGAACAAGGTTGTTTCTCTGTGTTTAGTATGCACTTCGGTCGTAGGCATTTGTATGATGGCTAAAATACAGTTCTAGGTAGGCAAGTACGCTTGTATTTAAGTAAGGAAACAAATTACTAACATATGAATAAGAGCTCCAGGGGCTGCGCTGAATATCGGGCTTCCTGGTCGGTTCATTCCATAGCGGGCTAATGTGATGTGGTATAGGCTCAATCTCTGATGACGATAGAGGGGTCCATTATACAAACGGCATGCAATCAGGCTCGAAACGCAAATCTTATTAGGTACTCAGATTCCTCACAACACTACTATATTGACATGGAATCTCAATGCAAGTTTCAGCTGAAAGACAGCAAAAAGAAACTCGCTGGGCGGCTGAGAAAAACAAAGAGATGTTGTTTCCATGCTTTTTAACCACAAGTTGGAACTTGGCGGTAAGCGAATGATTGATTTCCTTCCCCCACATCCAAGCAAACCATGAATCGTTTGTCTATATCCGTACACATGCTGGTTGCCAGTACCAAGCAGGGTTGGACGCTGGGTCCCGGTAGTATAACCCTCGCAAGCATGCAGCCTCCAAGTTTCTAATATCTACATCGGATTGTTCTAGAAGAAGACGAGCACAATCCCTTTGTTTGATGGTTGTACATGGGTATCGAAACCTAATAATACTGGCTTTATCCTTTCACTCTGCAGCTAAGAGTTAAAGTTGGTAAAGTTTGGAGACACAGCCTTACCTTCACACATACAAAGCCACTCCCTCTTGTAGTGGGAGTTAATAATTGAAGGAGATCATTTCCAACTATAACTACTTATTGAGCCCTATTCACAATGAACGTCACGGGTGCAAATACAAAATCGGTGTCAACTTGTGTCAAGTGCGCTCCCATCCAGTACTGAAGCTCGGATCCAACCATGTTGTTTTGGCATGTAAAGACCTTGATACCCTTGGTTGCCCTCCAATCACCTTCCTGATCAACAGTTTCACAATCTGTGTGTTTCCTCTACCCCTGGCGGGAACTTGCTTTCGGAGTTTGGGATACCAATCAGTCCACATTTCCAATGTTGGTTGTATGACACCAGGCTCCAGGGTAGTGTTACCTATATACGATTCTTTCACATGCATATTATTTCTAAGATCAAGGGGTTCCATTTCATGTAAATCATTCAACATTCTCGTTTTTACACCCAGGGTCATAGAATCGTTCATTCTTATCTCGTCAGAAACCTACTCTAGCCACCTAGATACCCATACTGCCCGAGCGTATTTCCTCTAAAAAGGAAGTTTAAACAAATGCATACCCATGTCTTTGATCGCCATCATATCCCCGTCTAACATGTCATCTCAATATATCGCGTCTCTGTCTAAAATGCATCCATCGACACGCCTTCCAGGGAATGTCCATATTATCCCAACGAGCTCGAGGCATGCAAGGCGGCTTTTACAGCTTAGCATCAGTGTCCGCATACTCGCTGATGTCCTTTACAGGCCTGGCGCCTGAGCTGGCAGTGAGACCAGCCTTGTACAATCTGACGTCTGTAACCTCCTGAGCAGTCGTGACAGCATCCCCGGCAGATGGCTCCTCATCGGCCTTCTTCTGGGCCTCCTCCTGTCGCTTATCGACTCCCTCAGCCTTACCTTGGGCTTGTAAATGAATCGACAGACGGGCTCTTCGGGTTGAGGTGGGGTTAAGGTGCTTGTTGAAAAACTCGGCGACCTCGAGCTTGGTCAGCAACTTGATTTGTGCAGCATCGCGTTGGGCTATCGCCAGTTAGTCATCTTGGAAGTAGTGAGGGGTTCATCTGAACATACCTAGTTCAAAGTCGTAGTATTCATTTGTGATCTGAGACCAGTGACGAGTGGACTCTTGGTCCAGGTTCCTTAGTTTCTCCAGCCGTCTGACAATCAAGCTTCGCTTGTGACCCTCGAACTCCGTGTCGCTCATCTTCTCCAAAGTGTCTGCATATCTCATAAGGAAAGCCTCAATGCGAGAGTCAAGGAATTCTGGCGTCATTTCGCTCTGGATGAGGAATCGGAAACCATATGTCGTCGAGAAAGCTCGAGGTCCGCTAAAGACAATGTAACCCAGCTGCTCCTTGGTTCTCAGCTGATCAAAGGCAGGCTCGTGAAGCATCTGATCTAGGAGTAGAGTTTTTGTGCGAACCTCACGGTCTTCCCTGCTACCAACGTAGAACCAGGTCTCGACGCAGTGATTGACATTAGCTGGATCCATAAGCGTCTTCCTGAAAACGTGGTTTGAGCCCTCAGTCAAGATAAGAGACCGTAGGATAGGCCACTGAGCTTCAGGCAACACGCGAGGCTTTAGAATAGACTCAACCATGTCGGTTGCCTTGAGAGCATCCTCCTTGTACATGTTGCCATGCACATAAACCTCAATAAAAACCTGACCAAGCATTTGCTTTTGGAACAGCCTGACACTTTCCAATGTGACGCTCGACAGCTCATCTGCAAGCTCTTCTACGATGAAGTCTCGCTCAGGTGCATTGAGCCAGTTGGTGTAGTCACCGACTTGATGGTAGGACGACTGAAGCTGCCAGTTGTTGTATCCTCTGGTGAGTCGCTCCCTGACGATCTCGAAACGATCCTCCTTGATGTCGAGGTCCCGCATTGTTGTAACAACTTGTTCCAGAAGCACAGGGAGCTTGTCGTTGTAGCCGCTGACGTCCAAGAACAAACCCCGTGAGTCGAGACTGACATTATACTGCAAGCCAGCCAATTCTGCGTCATAGGAGTACTCTTCGAGCGCATCACGCACAAGATCCGTAAATAGACGGGCCTTGACATTGTTCTCGGCGGAAGCGTAGATAAGGGGTGTCTTTAGGCTCACGATCACATTCGCGCGGGGAACCCAGAAAGTGTCATCCTTCTTCCACCATGTCCTGGCAATGTTGTCATTGCGAAGCACCCGCGGGTTCAGTGCGGGCTCGTCGACCTCCTTCTTCTCAACCTCGAGCTTATTGGGAATGAACTGGTTCTTGTGGGGTAGATGAAGGGCCGATAAGCGCTCCTTGGGAGAGACTGCGGCAGCCTTCTTGATATCCTCCATAAGATCATCGGGGATCTTCTCATGGCGGTACTCGGTTCCGTACCACTTCTCCTTCTGGTCCCAGTTGCCGGGGTGGTTTCGTGACACAATAACCATGCGGAAGTTGTCCGGGCGAATTGTAGAAAGAGCCTTCTCAATCTGGTCGGGAGCGAATTCCCGGAGACGGCTGTGGCCACTGAGCAACCACTCTCGCGGAAGTGGTTTCTGCATAACAGAACTGATCCGGCTCGTAAAGCGGCTGGCAGGTGTCTTTTGCTTGAACTTGAAGTCGACATCTGCCATTCCCTTCTGCTCTTGGAAGATCCACTCCTGTGGAGGGTTCTCGCGCAAAAGAGTGACATACTGGAAGAAAATCTTGACAATTTCGGGATAGTTTTTGAGACCCTGCAGTGATATTAGTATTTGTTCTCTAAGAAAATTATCGAAGTCTTTCTTACCTCCTCCGTCAAGCGAACTTGCACATCGAAAATACCGGGAGTGCCAGGGCACACGGGGTAGGCACCTGCACTGAGACCGTTTGCCCAGCCCTTGGATTTGATATACGACATGATACTGCCAGGACCCTCGTGTCCGATAAGATGACTGATATATCGGCTAGGCTGAGTGGCGAACATGAACTCCTCGTCAATGAAGGGGAAGTAGAGGTTCAACTCTCTCGAATCCATGACAGGCTTTGCAAAACATTGCATTCCGAGGTCAGATTCTCGGAACGGTAGCTCGCCGGGCCACCTGTTGGGAGGGAGTTCCTTGTTGACAACAGGAGAGAAAAGCTCAGCAACCCATTTCTGGAGCACGTCAAGTGACTCTCTACCCAAGACAACCAACTTCATGCGATTCGCCGAGTAGTGTTTGGCATGGAACTCGATGAACTTATCCCTAACATTGATTCCGCGTGCTTCAGGAAGGGTCTTCAAGACCTCGAAATTACCGGTCGAGAAATGGCAGAATGGATGGTTAGGGTTGGACAGCGACTTTTCAAGCTGGTGCAGTCTCCAGGTATCATTCTGAAGATTCTTCTTGTTCTCTGAGTCGACAGCCTTGAGTTCTCGGTCGAGAGTCTCGGGAAGGAAGAGAGGCTCAATGAAGAACTGCGCGAATCGATCTAGAGCCTCGCGTAGAGGAGAAGGATTGGTGTCTGAAGGATCCTGGTCATTATCTGGCTTGGCAGAAATGTCGAAAAAGTAGTTTGTCGAAGTCGGACCGGTGTAAGCATTAGAGCTTCCTGAATTGGCGGAGAGATATTGACCATACTCGTTCTCAATTGGGAACTTCTTTGTGCCCATGAAAAGAAGCTGACAAGGAGCAAAAATATTAGCACAATCTGTATAACACAGCAGGTATAGAAATGCTTACATGTTCGACCGCATGGGCCATACCAGGGATATCAGACTCGTCACTGAAATTTCCCACGTTGACATCAAGGGCAGCACTGGCCTTGTCGGTCTCAGGATCGTGCACCAGAAGAGCCTCAAGCTCATTGCTAAGTCGAATGACCCGGTAGCTGCGATCGTCAAGCGAGGGCTTCTCGAGAGAGTCGGCGACAAGTGTCACCGGTATTTGGGAGCCAGCCGCTGTCGCGGAGGCATCCTCGCCATGCTGTGAGTGAGGCATTGTGTATGATGATGCAAGCGCAAGACCAGAATATCAATACCAAACCGGACACCGACACAACTAGGAAAGTATCCAAAAAGAAAGAAATAGAGCGACTTCAGAGAAGGGTTGAGTTAGAAGGTGAAGGAAGGGTTTTTCGATTGGTCGCAAGGATTCGTTCGAGTTGGCGGTGATACGTGGGTGCCAAGGGGAGGCGATTGGATGATGTCGAGCACTTTGGCGCGTATACTACCGGAATGTGATCCAATTGACGTCGAGGAAAGGTTAAAAGGTATTGTTGTAGAAATGTAGATGCAGCAATCCAATGTGAAAGCAAAGTAAGGTACGGTGACAAGTACCGTCCGTCCCGTAGATTTGGTTACAGGGCAGGGCAGGGCAGGGCGGCGTGTGTCGCTGTCGCGGGGGAGAGCCGAAGGAGTTGGAGGGGCGAGGCAACGACGAGGGGTAGTGTGGCACAGTGGATGATGAAGCTATCCCGTCCTGGCGGTCTAGCAGTTCTAGGTACGAGATACCTTGTAGTAGCGGTAATGTACCTACCAGGGTTGCAGGTCAGTTATTCCGCACCTCATTAAGCTTGCAGGGTCATGGATAGTACCTTAGCTTAGTTTCCTCGGTCTTTGAGCTCTAACTGACTGGGGTTAGAATCGCACTGGTGCAAACTGAGGATATTCTTGAGTCAGGTTATCGAGTCTTTGCTCTATGACCGAAGCACTTTTGATGTCAGAACGAACCTCAAATACGTAGAGCTTGTGGGATGCGCCACTGAGCACACGCAATGCAGACAGGAAAATAAGTCAAGGGTCTGTGCAGAAGCAGCGATCTACTACCTTTGTGGAGTAATGTTACCAGTAAGGTGGGTAGATAGGGCGAAAATGATCACTTGTGGAGGTTTGCTCTACACAATTACGTCCTGTGATACTGTGTCCTGATTCGGGGCTGGGTACTCTTATATGAGAATCAAGACCCTGGAAACACCTTGTTTCGAGCCATGAAAGACGATAATGCTGGTGGGGAGTATCGAGACCAGATAGTAGCTCGGTCAGGTAGTTTCGACTTTCGGAACACGACAGTGTGTTAGTTGCGTGGTCGAAGAAGTTAGAGTCCAGTCTGTTGGAGGGTTTTCGAGCTGCAATGGATACTTTGATATCATCAGAGGAAAAGACAGTTGGCCGATTCTTCTTTATCGATATTATTCGTTCCTTTCCAATGGCGTTGAATCGTATGCCTAATAAGAGGGATGGCTTTGTAGCTGATTTATAATTCGTCAGCAACTCCCTTATTTTCGCCGTTGATATAATAAGCCATCGTATACAAAGTATATACTCGATGAAATGCCGGGGCAGATCTTGTGTAATGATAAGAAACCTGGGATGCGGTATTCAGATTGCCTTGCCTCTTTCCATCTTTTCGTAATGGGGAAGGTTGGAGGTTACTTACACAGGTGGTGTTGATCGATCGATGCAATCAGGCTTTCTGTTGGTATGTTTCTGAGTTCCACGTTAGCCATTGCCATCCATCCGCCTTTGTTCATCATCTCGTTCTAGATGATAGAAGCAATTGTGGTATAATTCAATCAAAATAGTTATGGGTTCAAGATAGACAACACTTCTTCGCTTCTGCTGTTGAGCAAGACACGATCTCGGTGACAGCCTCTTTCCCAAGCTGGCTAGCAAAGTAAATTGACCCTGGTCCGCGGGAGATCCTTTCGCGTCCGAACCCCTGCCTGTGCCCTGTTACTGGTCAAAGCGAACCATAGCCGGATATAAGAGAAGAGTGGTTTACACAAAGGAACGGTAAACATGAATAGAGGAAACTTACAAAGAATATCCTCACTTTACAAGATGTACGGAGATCGATGTAGAGTGTTGATACTATCTATTTAACCAGTCTAGTAGGTAAGAGACCGAGGTGCCTTTGTGCTGAGGAGTATCACTTCAGATTACGGGTACTTGCCCCAGATGAAATGATAGATGGGCACCTTGTTGGCCAGATGTCTTACCAAGACTCGGTCTCAGTTCAACAACGTTTTGTTGCACTTTGATTTGCCGGAATTTGGACTTCGTGGAGATGATACTGCCGGGATATTTGGTAAAGCTGTGAAATACCTTTGGTGTGTAGGAGATTGGATATATTGTGAAAAGCGAAATGGATTTATGGCGAACTTTGGGGACGAAATCTATGGGTGAAGACGGGTATATATACTCATTCGAGATGGCTTAATCGCTGTAGTGTGCAGTAAGAAGAAGCAGTAAATCAAGGACTTGGAATACTCTCTTGTAAATCGTGAATCATCGTAGACTGAGCGTAGTCTGTAATCAGTAGGAAGAGTCAAAAGAAGCAGGACTCTGTGACCTGAACGCACATACCGGTTACCGTTTCACTACAACCCAACATTGAACCCCCAATTAGTGATGAGTAGAGGTCCGTTTTGTAGCTGCTTAATTGCCTTTGCAGATACCTGAAGACATCTATTCGATTTAAGCACAGACTGTTAGTAGCATAGGCAAATCAACACCAAGACAACTATCGCGTAATTCGACAACATTAGCCCACGTATTCAGATGCACGATATGTCTTTAGCGTGACTCATCAAAGCCTGCACAAGGCTACTAAGGTAGCCAACGCATTGCTAATTAAAGATGATTGACACATGATATTGGTCTGTACCTTGCTTGGTCTTGAAGATCTTCACAATCCAGTGCTCGTTGGCCACTGTAGAAAAAGAGCATCTGATAAAAGTCTTGAGGTAGCACGGCATAACAGTACATATGAATTATTCAAAATGAATTTCGCTACTCTCTTTTGTGTTTGAACACTTCTCCTTATTATCTGCTATTGAGAAAAATAACAGTAAGGGAATTCAGAGACATAGCGTCTATTTATGTATATTTCGTAAGTGAGTCTGAAAGACCGACACATCCATTCTGAGGACAGAAAGGTGCTGCCTGAGTTTTGTACACGGATGCATAATTAGCATCCTCACCAGATGCTGACGGGAATCTAGGGGTAAGGAAACGAAAGATGCGAAAGGCCAAACCTGATACAGTGACAGGCCTACACCGAACCACAGAGGCATTGCGAGGTCAACATCTAGTTTAGTCTTACAACTGCACAATTCAGCCCCTCCTGGTACAGTCAACAGCTTTGTGGCCGCTCTGGTGGCACTTGTAGCAAGTCATGGCTTTTCCAACAGCTGATGAAAATTGGTTACCGCCTCCTGAGGAGATGCCACCTCCAGAGATGCCACCTCCAGAGATCATTGTTGGCCTGCTTAGCTTCACTTCCTTCTTTTTCCTCTTGTCGCGAAACTCCTTGGCCTTGGAATTTTCATGGCTGGGTCGTGATCGAGACCTTGAACGTGACCGGCTTGGGCTATCAGTGGATGGTTTCCGTTTCAGTCCTTGTGGTGGTGTATCTGCGTCGTCCGAGTTCTCATTTTCACTGTCTTCGTCGTCGTCAGACGTTTTTTGTGGTTCTTGTTTCTGTATTACTAGTCAGTTACGCAAGTTCCTTGGTTTGGCGAGGGTGATCGACGTGCCTGGTTGCTGGCCTTTTTGAAGCTATTTGTCGAGGTACGTCCCACGGTCAACGCATCTTCGTTGTCGCCTGAATCGTTAGACGTGTCAAAGTCACCATAACCAACATAAACGACGTTCATGGGTGTTTTTGCTTGGCTGGTAGCTTTTGACCCAGCAAATGCGTTGTTCAGTACCCAACGTGTATCAGCACCAACATGCTTCTCTAAAGCCTCTTGACGTTTTGTTTCTTGGGCATCCAACGCGGCCTGAATCGTAGCCTGATCAATATTCAGATCAAGGCGACCCGCCGGTGACGAATGATCCGTTTTTCTCTTCTTGGACGAATGTGTTTCTGAAGCGGGAGATGAGTTCTCTGAGGCCACTGCTCTTTGCATGAATTTCATGGTGAGTAGCCTCGAAGAGACCGCTCTCGGTGTTTCGGGCGCCATGGCGGGGGAGTTCGATCGGTTGATACTTGGAAGTTCGCGAAGAAATATCGTTGTAGTGATGTTGTAGCTCGTATCCAGGCACACAGGCCTAGAGGCCTAGTATCGCAAACACAAAGGGTGAAAATAGCTGCAAAGGATGGCACTGTCTATTGCGATTGATAACTCAAAAATCAATTTACAAGCCTTTGTCGCGTTCGGTTTACAGAGAACTAGCCAAATTGTGTTTGTCGCAAAGGAAATGCTTGGTTGGTCGCATTTCTTGGAACGCCCAGCACACCCAAAAAATGTTTCGGTCCACGGATAAACTGGGGCTCCGAGGCTTCAATCGTCAACGGGCAGGTTCAATGCCTCACGACTACCAACAGACTATTCAGTCGAGACTGTCGAATCGATCCGCACACCCGGAAACCGACTTATTCACAATGGCTACGTCTCAATTGAGGGCAATTGGCGTCCTTGCGCGCAGCGCGCGCGTCTCCCAGCGTGCTTTCACCACCTCCGCTCGGCAATTCGAGGCCGCTGTCTCAACCAAGACCAACGAGGCATCACCCGCTGCCGCCGACGAGAACAAGCCCGCTGTAATCAACCAGGCCCCCAACCGTGTGGGTGTCTGGTCACGTAGCCAGAAGCCTCGTGCTCAGGCTATGACCGGCCCCCGATTCGAGCAGACCGACTTCGACCTTCAGGTACAATCGACTTGAGAGCTATGGTGGAATATCAGACCGGCTAACTATGTGATAGCCTCAACCCAAGGCTGCTATTGAAATGATCCACAAGCAGCCCGTCACATGGACTCACGACCGAATTGTTGCTTGTAACGGTGGTGGCGGTCCCGAAGGTCACCCCAGGGTCTTCATCAACACTGACAAGCCCGAGATCGCTGTCTGCGGCTACTGCGGCCTGCCTTTTGTACGCGATGCCGTAATTACTCCTTTTAGTAACTTTTACTTACATCCGCCAGGCTCATGAACACCACCGCACCCACCTCGAATCCCTCCCTGAGACTTCTTACCCTCTCTCATAATCACCTAGGAAAGACTGAATCTGAAGGGAAGGAACATCATCTACATCACTAGACCTACGCGAGGGGGATAAAGAAACCCAAATACTATGCTGCTTTGCAAGTGAAACCCAAGCCTCTGTATATACCATGCGAATACAACGAACGAATCAATCACGGCAGGTTTCATGATGCAACCTGTGTAATCGTTACATATCTATGCTTCCAAGCCGGTACCTTAAAGCAACATGTTTCTGACAATATGGAGTCGTCCTGGAAATTCAATTTCATGCTCTATTCGTATGGCAGCAGAAATATTGGCTTTACCAGCAAGAGACGAATTACTTCAGTCACTCTCCTAGTTTACTAAAGTGTCTGCATAATCATCCTTCCTTTAAAACTCGGCTTAAGCGGCATGCTGTCTGCTATCTTTTAAATGCCATATGAGTTTACAATTAGTTCTTACACATACAAGAATATGGCCCTTAACATCAATCGGGTTGGAGAGTGGTACTAGAAAGACGCGATTATAAATGGTGCGCTGCGATTGGTTCACCGAAGCTCAAGAAGATATTGAAATCCGTGCCCATTCATACTCCAACCGTGCCCCACTATGACGGTTGCTCGCTAACTACCAGGTTATCACTCTAAGCTATGCCTCAACCTCAAATATCACGACTGAGCTCCGCAACAACACCAGTACTTCTGTGCTTATTAATTGTGATATCTTTGTTTCCTGGACTTTTCCACTTTCTCTGGACACTGCCTTTTACTCTACTCGGTTTCCCAGGATCAACACAACCCCGTCCAACTGCTCTCCCAGTAATAGATCACTCAACAGCAACAAGTATGAGCTGGTTCCAGAAGCAATTCACCCTGCCCGCCAAGTCGCGAGGATCTTACCTTATCACTGATCAGGTTGTCTCTTCTCTTCCTGAGATTCGTGACTACAAAGTTGGCCTTTTGAATCTTTTTGTTCAGCACACAAGCTGTGCTCTGAGCTTAAACGAGAACTGTAAGCTAAAACCCATGTAAAATTCTATCATATCCTTGTTCTGATATACGGATGATACAGGGGACTCTGATGTTCGTGAAGACATGAGCGATGCTCTGGACAGAATTGCTCCGGCCGAGGGACCAAAGGGAGAGGCCCTCTACCGACATGAGTAAGTACCGGTTGTATAAGTTGCTCATAGACCAATGTTGACGATTGTTAGTGCTGAGGGCCCCGACGACATGCCTGCTCATATCAAATCTGCACTCATTGGAGCGAGTGTCACCATCCCCATCAAGGATGGAAAGCTGGTCAGTACCTACTCACACTCCTTGCGGTTAGAGACAGCTGACATCCTCACAGGCTACTGGAACATGGCAAGGAATCTGGTATCTCGAGTTCCGCGCGGCCCGCCATCAGCGACGAGTCGTCGCAACTATCCAGGGAGAAAAGGCTTAAAGGGGATACACAGTGGAAACACGCATCGACGTATCAAAATAGAATGTTGATGCTTTAAACTCTTATACACGCAAATACCAACAACGCCAAACACCAATCGCCATGTCTCCACGTTCTAACAGGAGATCAGCTTGTTCCATTTTCCTCCTTCATATCCGTGTCGTCGCCTGCCAGTACTTTTATGTGTGGTACGTAGCCCTCTGGTGCGGCGGAGCCCGGAGTCGCAGCGACAACATTGCCATTCTCGTCCACGAACTCAAAGTTATATCGACTCAGTAGATGGGGAATCGCAGAAAGTTGGGGGCCGTATCGCGCAGTATTGTCGTAGAGCTCGAAGAGAGGGACAGCAAGGAGCTTCATGTTTTTAGGGACGCTTAAAACCTCTGCGAATGGAGATTAGTACCGGATCATGGACGGGTTCGAATTAACCTACTTTGCTTGGGCAGTTGAATGAAGTAGAGTTTTTTGCACTCTTTAGGTCTCGTCACATGCGCAGGGATGAACGGATACATGAAAGTTTCAAAGTTGGGCCTCCACCACTGGGCCAAGCAGTCGCCTACTTGCCAGTCGCCAGCTTCCTCACCCTCTCCCAAACGGCCAACGGGCGCCAATCTCTCATCGAGTCGCGACTTGAAACCTTGAATTTCGTCATCTTCGGGGCGAAGGTAATCGCCGGGGAGCTTAAAGAAGGCATTGGCGATTTGTAGCATCAGAATATGCGGGTGGTTGTGTTCATGACAGACGAGAATGCCTTCACACGTACGGCGCATGCCATGCTCCGTGTAGTGCTCTTCGAGTCGCTTGAGACGAGCAATAACTGATGGGTCCTCCTCGGGCTGAGTCTCCTTGACGCCGAATGTGTAGTTGGAAAGCGGGTAGAGCGTTACCTTCTCCGGTTGGTTACCATTGAAGGATAAGGGAATCACGGGAGCTTGTCCCGACTGAAGCGCATCAGGTGTTATCGTTGACATTTTTGTCGGTAAATGCTGTGTTCTCAATAGTTGTTCGAGGAGATGTTTTTATATGACCTCAAATGTTGTTGTCGATGCGAACGCGACTATATCTTGTATGGAGAGCCCAGGTCAGCCAACAGCTTGGAGCTCCAGGATAATTTGTGGCAGAATAAACCCCAGATCTCTGAAAGGGTAGGCGGTGTGAATTAGTCATAAGAGGCACGTTTGAATGTTCCAGAGATAGGCATATAATAGGTAAGGAAGCACTAACGAACCGTAGTCTTATTGAATTTATTACATGTATGAAAGAATAACGAAATTGTCTAAGCACGAAAAAGAGTGCTTAAATGTACTCAATAATGTACCTGCCAAATAGTGGAGGGTGTCACGGTTACTGAAAGTGCCCCATGTTCACGCAGTTGGCCAACCTACCAGACTTGAGCTGCTATATACATGCGCTGACTGTCTACTACCAAGGTATCTGGTAGGCAATCAAATAATGATACTCGGTATTTTTTGCGAAAACACATAAGTCAATCATGTTCAGAGGTAATAGACAGCAGTTGATTTACGAAACTTCAAGATGAGTAATTTGAAAACAGCAGTGTCATATGATGGATAAGCTGTCCAATGTATCTCTATCGAGATGAATTTCAAGGTGATGATATCAAGTAAGAAATCGATGGACTTTGGCTTGGAAACAAAAAATCAATGTCGCCCCCGTTGTAACTTTGAGAACTTCTTCATTATGATGTCCCTCTCTGTCATGATACAGGTGCTTTAAGCCAATGACTGGGCAGTCAGATGGGAACAGCCAGCCGTTCAAACGTAGATTTGATGTCATCGAAGTCATCCCTACCCACATAAGCAAAGAATCGTATGTATTGTTGAGGCGTAGAGTCAATTGAAAGCAGTCTTGATGATATTTTCATGATACAATAGGCAAAAGATCCAAGCAGGCTGCAATGCAACAACTTTGAGGTTATTTCGATCGATCACATTAGTACTAACTTATCCACCAACGAGGAAAGACAAGCGCAACTGAGAAGAATCCCACGTACCTGGTGATTTTACTTGCTTTTAAGTGACGGGGGTAGCCGGCGGGGTCGCTTTGGCAGTCAGTGGCCCAATTGCATCGGCCGAGTGCGTTCAGGGCAGTTGTCTATGGATTAGATAGGCAGTTGTGAAATGATCGTCGTGGTCTAGAACCTGCCAGTCAGAACAAAAACTCGGCGTTTGGTTGAGATGTCATGAGAGGTTGTGAGATCCGAGGGAGACCAGTCAGTTCATCTACCACAAATGAGCAGATGCCGGGGATCGATAGGTAGGTACCTGCCTAGGTTAGTAGGTTAGTAGTTAATTACGCGCAGTATTTATGAATACTAACTTGTCTGTATCAAAAACATCATTATCGAAACGATAACAGGAGAAGGCCAGAGAATAAACAGGATGGCCAAGCCCCATCGTAAAGTTTTTGAACCCAATGATCTAGCCTGCCTGAAAACAAGCAAGGGCCGCTATTCATTAGTTAGTTCCATAGGCGGTGGTCGCACTACCAAACTTCATTCAATTTATGTTGTTTCCCTATCTCCATTTTGCTCACAATTCCGTCGTCTCTCTTAGAAATCCAAACCCTACTTTGGGCACGCATCTATCCGAGCTTGTTGCGTCATGCGCATACCGAGACATCCCTCATTGCCGAGTCATAGTTCGCCCGGAGGCACCTGTTAACTAAAGCGCTATGGATGAGGCAAGCCTTGTCAATAGCCTCTCCCAGAGGCTTTCAGAGCTCGAGGACAAGGTTCACACCTTTCGCCACGAGATGGCCGCTGATTTCATGCGCTACTACCACGAGCTGCTCCGAGACACGCAACCCGACATTGCCTCCAATGTTGCCCAGTCCCTTGCCAAGTCACTGCCTAAACACCCAGACCTCAGCTCTGTTCTCAACAATCTGGACCTGGATCTGGGCCTTGACTCACGAACACTCACCCAGCGCCACCTTTCCCCGCCGGCCACTGTCGCTACCTCCGGATCGGGAGCCGCAGAGCCTCCAGGCAGCCCCCACGATCGGCATCACGACGAATTGCTCTTTTTTCTTCCCTTGTTAGAGGGCTCTCCTCCTAGGCAGCCACCCTCTCCTCCTCTTACAGACAACCACATGCATCCCGACATGTTGTTGCCTGAGCCAAGTATCCAGGTAGAGGAGAAGAAAGGCGCAGCAACCAGAAACGAACAGAAGCAACAAACTCAACCCGGTACCGATCAATTGGATAATGCCATCTCGACACTGCCTCAATCGCCTGGGCGGCCAGGGCATGTTCGTCGCTCTACCAATGACACAGTCTCATCAAGCCATTCAGATCGAAGCGAGTCGAAAACACCACGGAGCGCCTTGCGACGCTCTTCAACCGGATCCAAACCCCCACAAAGTCCGAGACGTGTGCGCTTTGATGTCATGGGTGCAGAAGTCCTACCCACTGCGTCACCACAGCCTACCGATTCCATGATACCCGCCGCAGCTCCCGTTCTCTCTGTAGATCAAGCACGCATGGATTCCATGCTCGATGACGATCTTGAGGATCTGCCGCCGCCCCGCAAGATCTCTTCCTCAGAAGCATTAAGAGCACTGTCCAGAGAACCTCTAGAAGCAGGCGTTTGGACCGAGGTGAACTCGATTCCCGATCAAACCGCTGGTGGAGAGAGTGAAACACCTGCACCTGATTCCAATCTATCACCAGAAAGACAAGCCAACCCGGTGATCTTGGCACCAGAGCCTCCGTCGTCGCGACACGTGCCCGAATCCGTCCGGATAGAGCGTACTTTAGGAAGTGTAAGTGAGGAGCCGGATGAGGATGAGGACTCGTCGGATGATGATTTCCTCTCAATGGCGAAACGAAAACCCCTCACTAAGAAGGCTCCCGCATCGCCATCTTTGAACAGAATACCCGAGGAGGGCCACTCGACCGAACCCACTGCAAGTACAATTTCATCAACTGAGGCATCAAGTTCGAGGACCAAGAAGGAATCAGGAGCCGCCGATGATTCGGACGAGGACACGGAGGAAGAAGATGAAATGTTTCACTTTGAGGATAATGATGAGACATCTGCATCACCAAAATCGAAACCGAAACCTCCCATGGCTGAAGAGAAAGAGGAAATTGAAGTCGACTTGCCAGATGTGCCCGAGTCTGAGCAATCTCTGTACGCAACCTCCCCTGCAGTGCATATCACCAAACGGCCTAGCGAATCGGCTCCGACAACGCCGAACGTCGCCCGATATCAAGCTGGCTCCGTGGGTTCATACAAGGGACGGCCAGTCATCATGCCTGTGGTTCGTAACCCTGAAGTGCACGCCCAAGCTGCCTCGCTAGGGCATTTCAATACGTTTGTAGGAGGTCTGGACGGACGCAGTGGAATGGATGAGGCAGACCTCAGCAGTTTCCGTGCGAGCGTCGCCAACACTGTCTTCTCCGGCACCCCACGCAGTTTCACAGAACGTCTAATGATGGAGGAGGCGCAAAAGGCGCGAGCAGGCAGTTCAAAGCTGAACTGAGAGTACGTTATAGGTACGATCAAGGAGTATGGGGATCTTGTGCATACGGTAAGGCTTCAAGCCTGGGATTCTGGATAAACTCGCTGGCGTTGGACATATTGTGATAAGGAGTTTTATACATGTATGTATATATACTGGCGGTGGGTTAGGATTAAGGATGACCTACGATTAGAAAACGTTATATATACCTCTTCAGAAGGGGCAATGGCCTATCATGACAAATTAAAGAGACAATAGTTCTTGGGATACCCTGATATGAATTTTTCTCATCGCATACGTACTTTGGGCTCGATTTCATGATGTGCCTCTCAGAAACATATCAGGTCTCTAGGTAAGAAAGCCACCAATCATTGCAAGCCTGATTTTTAGAGTGTGGGGTGTCATCTGTCTACCGTTCTACCGGGGCTATCCGCTAGAAGCATCATCACATCGTCAGAGCAAACATTTTGCCTCTCAACATCACAACTTCGGTCCGTTCGCATAAGTGCAATCGTTGAAGTCGGAGATTATCAAAATGGGCGGCCTCAACCTCGAAGTGTTCAAGGTACGTAGCTAGCATCTCCGGAATATCATCAAAGCGGACTCTCTATGATGATTCGACAATCAGTTGCGAATGCAATGCTCACAAGGTTACACAGTTTGGCACGTATCTCATGTTTCCTATTGGAATCATGTTTTACTTCGGAACCAATCTCGATAACCGCTTCGCCGTCCCTGGATTCTGGCCCAGGCCCGAGGAGTGCAACAAGATTCCCAAGGACCGAGACGAGATCAAGGCCGAATACGAGCGCATTGTCGCGCGCCAAAAGCTGCGACAAGCCCGAAAGCTCGAAGAGGAGCGTCAACGAGCAGCGCAGCACCCTAGCAATGACAGCAACGAGTCTTGAGCTTTGGGGGAATCGAAAATGAAACATGTACACTATAAGTTGGAAGGTTCTACTACGGCATTGACGATGTATTCATGGCGTTCGGAAGGCATTGGAAACGCCCCCTCTTCATTGCGTGGGTAAAATACAGTATTGTACAAATTGTTACAGATGGCGCTGGTCTAAATGCTTATACATCCAAATTTCTCTCAACCTTGTCCCACTCTTCGTCTGCGACGGCCCCCTGTCGCACATTGGCATATATGGCTTTGACTTCGGGGTACTCTTTGATCCCGTTGAAGAGACCGTCAAGAGACTCAATTTGATCAGCCGTGTCGATGCTAACCTTTGTGTCCTCGTTGGGTGCCCAGACGATATCGGAATCCAGGATTTCAAGCTCAAACTTCTTAGACAGAGCTTCAGTGATGGCTGTAAGAGTGTTTGGTTGAGTCCAAGCCAAGAAGTCGCCTTCTGGTAGCTCCTCGACGTCTTCAAGTCCTTCGTGCTCAATCGCTTCATCTAGAACCTCGGACAGAGTAGGTCCGCCTTCTTCAGCCTTGAACACAGCTCGGCCACGTCTCGTAAAATAAAAGGTGGTCGATCCGACAACGCCTCCTGCTTTCTTCACGACGTGGCGTAGATCATGAAGAGTACGGGTTTTGTTGTCTGTCTCAGCATCGATAACCATTGCTACATCAGGAGGCATGAGAACCTCTAGAGACATAGATTCAAGCTGGGCGCCTGTAGCTGAACGACCCTGTCCTCGAGCAACTGCAGCCTCAATCAGGTTCTTTGGAATGCTCGCTACGGTTCGAATTAGAAAAGAGTAGACTTTTAGATGCGCACTTATCTACCTTTTGTCGCTGCAGTGATTGCAGTGGCAAGTTGAGGGTTGAATTGAGTGTTTTCTCCATACACTATCAAATATTAGAAACACTCCCAGACCATGCATTGCAATGCAATATCGACTGCCTACTTCTGGAGTACATGGCGATTGTCTTGGTAAAGGCAGCCCGTTCACTCATCTTCTTCTTATCCGTCACAGCTTTTATATGCTTCGTCTTGGACCATTTGTTGTGCCCAGCCCATTGGGCTGGTGATGTCGCAAATGACCTTTGACATTGTCGGCAGAGTATCGAGTTTGACTGCTTGATGAAGGTGATCGGCCTGGATGTATTCAGCAACGAACTCAGACCCTGTCGAGTAGCCATTATAGACCAAAAGGGGTCAGAAGAATGCTCAAGACTTTAAATTATCTCAATGAATACCTTGGTCATAATTGAGCTCTTGCTCACTGCCAAATCCGAGTCTTGGAGGTTGAGCATGCTCATGCAACGGGCAAACTCCGGACCAGGGGCAGGACATGCCCCACCTTCTGTGTTATAGAGGTAGGCGGTATCCGTACCTGCTGGGCATTCCACCCCTTGGAGCATTCTACTAGTGGCATGTGGCATGGGGAACCTCGAAGTTCCCTGGCTTACCTCTTGAAACATAACAAGAAATAGCCAATTCTCAAATATCGCAATATTAATAACCCTCCATCGAGATCGAACTGTGTTGACGACCTCGATAATCGTGCGCCATGTCGTCAACTCAGGAGCCCGAAGCTCCAGCCCGCAACAGCGAAGCGCAAGCTCCCCTCGACACCGCGACAGTGAACCCAGAGCTCGATCTCCCCAAGCTTCAATCCCTTCCCGCCGAACAACAGGATCTTTTCCTGCTCACCTTTGTATCGAGTTTGGCAAAGCACGTTTTGAACTTGGAAGCAGACGACTGCACGGCACAGCAGTTCTATCTCAAGAAGGAGATCTTTCAAATCATCAACCTCTCATCACCGCATCCTTCTCGAGTCATACGGAATAACCTGGGAAAGTGTTTGGCGCATATCTTCGAGATTGGAGACAGGAAACTCTTGTTTGAAACAATCAACGACTTAATCGCACTTGTATCGAGCGGGAAATCGAAAACGGATGCAGAGTTGCGTACAAAGCATGCAGCTGTTGTCTGCTTGGGCGATGTGTTCGCTTCTGCTGGCGATAGCGCCATTGGGCTGCACCAACTTGCTTGCTCAACATTACTTAAGCTTCTCAAGGCCTCGTCTAACCACGCTGGCCTTCGCGCAGCTTGCCTTACCGCACTTGGCAAAATCGTCGGCATGATAGAAAGCAGCATGGACGAGGTGATTGCTCGTGATATCTGGAAACAAGGACGAAATCACGCATCATCAGACAAGGGGCATCTTGTTGTTGCTTCTGCTTGTAGAACTCTCAAAGTACTCTTCAAGCACACGCCTTACTTCCTGAACTCGGGCGACTTTGATAAACTGGAGTCGGCGATATCGAAAGCATTCGATTCTCCTTCCGTTCAAGTACGTCAGGCTGCTGCAGAGTGCTTCGCTGAAGCCCTGTTTCAAGGCCATTCGGAGGGTGGTCTTCCTGAAGTGGCGTCTCCCAAGGGTAAAAAGACCAAAAAGGCGTTGAAACGCCAGTCTACCATTCCTAATATTGCCGATGATGAACTCGAGATTCCCTCTAGGTCTGCGAGTCCGGCTCCATCAGGCAGGCGTAGCCAGGTGCTCGCGTTATCTCTATCAGACATCTTAAAGAACTTGGCTTCGCAGTATACCAAATCAACAGCCTCCAACAGGACTCGAGCGGCCATCGGTGTATGCTATGGTAAACTTTTCAGACGACTCGGAGAGAAGGTTGTTGAAACAAACTATCTAAAAATCGTCGAGAGTCTCGCGATCGACGTGTTGGGTTATCCTGCAATCGCCAACAATCGGTACAAGCTCTTGGTTTCCAGAAAAATCGTCGATGTTGTCGTTCAGGATGTTATTGGTCGCAAGATACTTGGCGAATCAGGCCAAATATCGGCTGCCAAGTCACTTATTAACAATATCTTCAAGAACTACCCTCAGGCATTAGCTGAGCGACCAGAGCCTTCTAAGCACACACTGATCGCGACACTAAGTGCTGTGTCATCACTTATCCAATCACTGGGCTCGGCAGCAAACACCTTCGCAGAGTCATGTAGAGATGGTCTCTTGCAAGTCTTGCAGCATCCTAGTTATACTGTTCAAGTTTTTGCATCACACTGCATGAAGATATTGGTACTTGCTTGCCCTCAGCAACTTCTTCCATGTCTCTCAGTCTGTATGAATAGCCTTAGCCGAGAGCTCTCTCAGCTCGGATCTGGTCGCAACTCTCCAAGACGATGCATTGGGTTTGCTCACGGGCTCGCTGCCACATTGAGCGCGAGTCCCGCTCGTCCCCTCCATGGATCTGTCGAGATTAACAGTCGCGTATTGACTATCGCGACTAATATGTTGAAGTCGAGTAGTCAAGCGCAACTTCGTGTCGCAAGCACGCAGATTCAGGTCGCTTGGATCCTCATTGGAGGCTTGATGTCCTTGGGGCCAAACTTCGTCAAGATTCATCTCTCTCAGCTGCTATTGCTATGGAAGAATGCTCTCCCAAAACCGCTAGCCAAAGATAATACTTCGGCCAGGAGTTTCCTCGAGGTCTCTTTCTTGACGCACGTACGGGAATGCGCAATGGGCTCGATATTGGCCTTTCTTGAGTTCAACAGTCGTCTCTTGACCGTAGACGTGTCAAAGAGAATCGCGACGATGCTTCAGAACACAACAGCTTTCTTGCGGACTCTCCCCTCCAAGAAAAACTCGGACGACGTCAATCAGAGACTGGCACCTTCTTTGCAGCTTTCCGATCTTGAAATGATGGTTCAACGAAGAGTCTTGCAGTGTTACGTGAAGCTTGTTAACCTCAGCCCAGCTGGCGGTAGCGAGTCTCTTTTACAGTCAAACCTTTTGACGCTCGCAATCTCGTTATTCGCTGATCCGGAAAATTATGCACCAAACTCCCTGAGTGCCTCAATCGCAAACGCGGCCGCTACATTCGAATCTATTTGGGATGTAGGCGACAACTCTGGTTTTGGCATCACTGGCCTGGTCGCTGGACCGCGTGTGCGAAACCTCCCTGGGCAGCAAGAAAACTCTGATGACAAAAGGGATGAATTTGATAGCCCCGATGACACGATAAACAACTTGCTTCGCTCCCCGATTTGTGGCAGCCTGGAACATGATGCGTCTGTCTTGTACATTGGTAGTACCGATCACTCTTCAACCACACCCGATCCTCCTGCTACAGAAGTCATTAATGCAGCTATTCAATTGTTCGCATTTGCATTCCCACTCACCCCAGGCAAGGTTCAGGAGAGTATTTTGGAGCAAATCCGAACATTTGCGTCTGCTGGCACTCTTATCCGAGATCCCGGACGCAAGGCTGCCATGAATGTCAATCTGGCTGTCGCCATTCTCTCTACGATGAGGGTAGCTGTGAAGGAGACCAAATCGCCATCTGGAGACGTTTCGAACCAAGCCGTTGAGGCATTGTTGCAAGACATTGTTCGTGATTTTGTTCTTGACTCAGATGAACACGTCAGAAGCTTGGGATATGCTGCCACAGCTCGCTTGTGTAATGTCTACGGAAATGCATTCACGAATAATGAGATCAAGTACCTAGTTGATACTATTGTTGGTAACCGCGAGCCTAGTGCAAGAGCAGGTTGTGCCATGGCGCTCGGCTCAATCCAAACACAGGTTGGAGGCATGGCTGCTGGATACCATCTCAAGACCATTCTCGGTATCTTGATGTCTCTTTGCAATGATCCTCACCCAGTGGTTCATTTCTGGGCACTCGAAGCGCTATCACTAGCATCAGATGCATCAGGGCTCAGCTTTGCCGGTTACGTGCCCAGTACTTTGGGAATGCTCGTCCAACTCTACGCTTCCGAAACCCATCATGCCGAAATCTCGTCTGCCATCACCATGAATATTGAAATGGACCTTTCTACAACATCCGCCATTGCTCGGTGCGTTGATTCGCTCATCAACGTCTTGGGTCCTGATTTGCAGGATGCCTTGAAGTCACGAGAACTGATATTCACTCTTGTGAACCGTTTCCGCGAGGAAGACGATCTGTTGGTACAAAGGGCAGCGCTCGGTTGTCTTGAGCACCTATCTCTTTACGCTCCTGGTCATATGCATTTCGCCGATTATGTAAAGATTCTTCAGGGGTACATTATGTCTGAATCCACTACTCTACGGGATGTATCAGTAGACGGAATACATAATATGATGAAGCGGAATCCTCAAGACGTCCTCCGCGAAGCAGAGACGGGTTTTGAGGAACAGCTCTGGCTTGTTCTCGACACGGCGCCATCTCACGACGGAATCCGCAATATCATTCGCAACTGGATGCACTCTACGTGCCTCGCAGAGACTAATGCATGGCTCCAACGATTCCAGGCGGTTCTAAAGATGACAAGGGCTAGGCCGAAGACTGAAGAGGCTCAGTCTGGGTCTAAGAGTGGCGGCTTGCCCGATCTGCAAGATGAAGAGGTTGCTGGTTTCGCTGCGGCTGCTGGTGCTGCTAAGGATGAGAAGGAGACCAAGGCGACTTCCGAGGTTGAACCCCTACGATGGCAGGTCACCACCTTTGCGTTGAGCTGCATCGATGAGATGTTTGCGATCATCGCCAAGGACGTAACTGCCAACGGAGAGTCTAAAGCACAGAATGACCTTCAAAGTAGGGTTGCTGACGTCGTTCGTATGGCGTTCTCTGCATCGACGTCGAGTGTTTTGGAGCTTCGAATCTGGGGCTTGAAAATCATAGGAGATGTGCTGAAGATGTTCGGCAAAACTCCCGATCCAGACTTTGAGGAGGCGATGCTGCTGGAGCAATACCAGGCCCAGATTAGTTCAGCTCTCACCCCAGCTTTTGCTGCTGATTCTTCACCTGAACTTGCTTCAGAGGCTGTCAACGTCTGCGCTAGCTTCATCTCCATCGGAATTGTCACCGATGTGGACCGCATGGGCAGGATTCTCAAGACTCTTGTTAGCGCTCTGGAGAACTTCTCCAAGGATAGTGAGAATGCTGCGATTGGTGACCTGAAGAGTCTTAGTTCCAACGCGCAAGTGATGGTCAAGATCTCTGTCTTCTCCGCTTGGGCAGAGCTGCAGGTCGCAAGCTCTGAACAGCACTATCTATTGGATGTGCTCAGGCCTCATATCGGCACCTTGACACCTCTGTGGCTAGAGTCTCTGCGCGAGTTCGCGCGTCTTCGATTCGAGCCTGATATCTCAATGACTCTGGGACCTCCCTCGTTGTCCGGGAGCCTCGACAGCATTTATGCAGCTCTGAATCGGGAGACACTACTACGATTCTACCAAGATGCTTGGCTAAAATTAGTGGATGCCATTGCTAGTCTGATTGAGCAGGATAGCGAATTTGTGTTTGATGCATTGGACGGAAAGGAGTCAGATGGCCCTGCAACCAGCGGTAAAGGCAAGAGTTCTGATATCAATTATCGAGACGAACCCGTGGCATTCTTTTTTGTCCTGTTCGGTCTTGCCTTCGAAGCGCTTGCCACTCGCTCTGGGCAAAGCGACTCTTTAGCAGCACACGACCAAACACTGGCTATTTTGAAAGCACTCAAGAAGATACTACACCCCAGCGTGTCTGGCCATGCTATCTATAGACCGGATGTGTTTTCCGAGACAATGGATCTGCTAGACCGCCTAGTCCTGACTGAAAGCCTTGATATTCAAGGCGTGATCGTCGAGATTGCCAGAAGTCTATGCATCGCACACCCTTCCGCCAGGCGTCACGCCAACGAGGAGGGTGACTTGTCTGACGACATCGATCAACTCTTTGAGCTTACTCGCATCATTGTCCTGGTTCTTACGGGGCTTCTGCCGAACCTCTCGGAAGGAAACCAGCCAGCTAGGCACCAGATGAACGAGGAAGCTATCTTGCTGATCCAATCTTCGCTGAATGCGCTCGTAGATGCTGCAGAGGTCTTCCCTGCCATCATCAAGACAGATCTTCATGCCTGTATCGTGCACATCTTTGCCACGATTCTATCAACCCCTGGTTGCCAGGAGCTGATCGCTCCGCAGTCTTTGCCCACATTGAAGCGATTCGTTGGCAGCATGTCCAAGTCACGAAGAAGCCATGGCAATAGCGAGCCATCTTCTACAGATATCCAGCTACAAGGATGTTTGCGTAGGTTTCTTTCGATCTACCTCAACGCACAGAAGCGCGAGTCGCCTCAATCTCTCACATGTGTCAAGAACTGTCTCATGGCCACGACTATTCTTTTCACTGGAGGTCAAAACCACCTGCCAGCTTCCGAAGCCCTTGTAGCACGTTATCTAGACGAGCTGATGGACTGTCTCACTGATCGAATGGTATGTTTATTCTGCGTTCACGTTTGAACTTTCAGAGACGAGTAACTAACCACACTTCACATCACATTAGACTGCCAAGATTGCGGCCAACTGCATCAGATCCATTCTACTCCAGCCGTCTTCGACTGGCGCTGACCTCAGCATTGCTCGCTACTTGTTTCCCAGGCTGGTAGCTTTTGTGACCGACACGGACCCTGAAGATCCCGAAAACGCAAGGGCCTTGGTTGCTCACACGCTGTGCCAATATGCGGGTACAGTCGACAAGGGTCGACGACTGGCAGCCATTACAGTGGTGGTACCAACGTTGATGGCGCGTGCTACAGCTGAAGGCGAGGAGGTGTACCAAGAGACTAGTGCACGATTGCTGGAGCTCGCAGCAACAGACCAGGAGGTATTCAGAGCTGTGGTTGGGGGCATGAGTGATGGGCAGAAGGGATTCCTCGAGGAGGTGATCCGATTTGGTCGTCAAAATACAAGCCAAGTGAACAAAGCGGCCGCAGGGGATTCTGGGCAGCCAACTATTGCGTTGAAGATGAACTTTGGCGGTTGAGCTAATAGTATCCACAAGTTGAACCTTTGGTCTCTAGAAGATTGGGCTATGAGGTTGACACGTTAGGAGCAGGGTATAATCCAGAAGCTTCACGCATGCAAGTTATTTTCCTGGCAAGCTTAGTACGTACTTGCTCATCCTGCGGCTGGGCATACATATCTATTACGAGAAATGATAAAGGTTTCACAACGATCTGCATATGCATCTGCAATTGAACTGTTGAGGGTGTATGACAAGAAGAAGCACTACTGCACAGTCTGCTGTAGTTGTTCAGTACAGACTTGACAAGTTGACAGGGGTGACAGCGGGCTACGGGGCGGCATGACACAGCTGATTGGGTTCAGTACGATCTACATGATCTAACGGTCGGTGTCTCCACGATGGCATTAGTGTGGAGTTACTTGTCAGGTTACACAGGGATCGTCGTATTCTATTCGTGCGACCAACCCAAACCAACATGCATGGCATGGCATAGCTCAGCGTCAGTCAAATGCCCGGGGCTACCGGCAATATTCCCGTGCTGTCGATGTTGACTGCATCAGATAGTATCATGCACGACTCAGCTGCATCGGCTTTTCTGAGTATTTTCGCGTGACACAGAGACGGGAGGGATCTTCAGCAAGAAGACACCGACAGATTAAGGGGAACATATGATAACAGGGGTTCTGTTCCATCCATGATCGTGGTCTGGTGACTTGTCTGCCACGAGATAGATATAAGCATAATTCATTTCTTGTTGAAAGCATCAGTTGTCTCGATCATCTCATCCCCTCCCTCCCTCTGTCTGAACCAGCGATCCCTGCTAGCGGCACTCAATTACCTGGTTGGCCGATAGCCCTACGGGCCATTTCAAATCTTAGCCTTTAAACTACGTAAGTGGTCCGTGTGAGAGAGCGAGAGAGACAACCCCCGACAGAAGAGCCGCGAATATTCGGAGGTAATGTCTGGAACTCGAGTCTTGATGTTCAGGAATCACATCACATAATAGCCATGTTACTAATTACAGCAACCAATGCTAAGCTTTCTCCTTGATCAGAATAGGAAACCCTATCGTGGGACTCCACCAGTGTGAACCATGCTGTATGTATCCATGATTAATCGTTGTGCTACGTAGTACAGCGTGTGTGAGACTCAGTCTGTACCATCCAGGGGAAAGCCCGTCAGCTTAGCAAAAGCAAAAGCGAAAAAGGTTTTCTTTCTTTCTTTCTTTCTTTCTTTCTTTCTTTCTTTCTTTCTTTCTTTACTTTTTCTTATCATAACTCTCAGCTCTCCTATTTTGTCATTGTGGGTGCGATCGAATCGTAGGTAGTGCAAGGGTAGTCATTTTGCTGGCTCGTAAAGTGGCCTATCTAACCTCTTCGTTATTTTTTTCATCTTTATAGAGGGATGCAACGTACGTAAGGAGAATGTAGCATAGCCTGCCGGATCGGTGCTATTCAGGATGAATTGTGATTTTTGAGTGTCAGCCAAAGCAAGTGTTGCAGACTTCTTGCCTGCCAACATTGCCAATCCAAAGGTTTCAACGGTCGTATTCTGTAATGGTCGGGCGTGCTTCTTGTCACTAGCCGGTAAACTATACACTTTTGGCACCAAAGTAGCTGGTTATTATTAAGTCTAATGAGCTGAAGTGTATGAACACGACTAGATAAGCAGATATCCAACGTCACTGCTTGTCGCGGCGGTGGCACGTTCCGTCGACAACGACTGGCCCTCCATCTTTCCTGCCGAGCTCCCTATTAGAGGATGGGTTTTTCGATGGCGATTTCTTGTCTGTCTGCGATCCAGTTGTCTTTCTACTTGTGGTAGGCAGCTTCTTTTCCGTCGTCCTCTTTTTCTCAGGACCTGTCGACCTGACCTCCCTGTTCTTTGGTTTTTGGGACTTATCATCCCTACGATTGTCTTCATCCTTCTCATAAGTAGGTGCTGTCGAGATATTCGTTTCGCTCAACTTGGTATCGCCCCAAGCGGTCGTCTCGTGTGAAAAGCCTGGTTGTCCGATCTCAGCGCCTTCTCGAGTGGGTCGCGCTATCACTCTTCGGCCTTGGAAGCGTGCTTTGTTGAGTTGTACTATAGCCGTATTCGCAGCCGGGGAACTGTCAAACTCGACTAAGACGTAGCCCCTGAGGTATCTGCTATTGCTGTTCTTTGGAATCTCTATGGAGTAGATCTTTGTCTTGTCCACTTTGCGCCGGATCCATGCCTTGACTTCATGAGCCTGCGCTTGTTGTGGGAATGGTGACACATGTAGCTTGCGTGGCTCCGTCGCAGTGTATTCTGACTTGAATGATGGTTCTTCAATGGAGAAACCGCATTTGGGGTAAAAGTCTGCGTGTTCGTCGAGGCAAGAATAAGATTGAGAAGATTGCATCCTTTCAGGTTGATATTGGGGAACGTAGGTAACTGCATTGGGCGATGTTCCCATGTCGTAGGCATAGTAACTGCCCGGGCCTGCAGTCTGATATGTAGCTGGCCTTATAGGTGCAGCTGTTGTCACTATGATCGGCGCCTGACGAGCATAGCCTTGTGGAATAGAGTGACTGGTGAATCTGGGGCCATTGGCCGGGGAGTAACCAGTCATGTAGTACTATAGCTCGACAAATATTAGTTGTGTTCCAGTCACTGTTTTGGAAGTTCGTGGGGGCTTTCTTACCTGCTCGGGAGGCATAGAGTACGGGGCCGCCGTGGCCATTGGTGCTGGCAATACATGATGGATCGGAGGCGCAGGCTGGTATCGCTGTGTCTGTATTTGAGGTCCTTGTTGTGGTATGGCTAGTTCCCTGATTTTGATGGGCTGATTGCGGTTCTTGTCAGACGCGATAATTGAGCGTCCGTTGAAAATACCGCCGTTTAGAAGACCTGCTACCACGTCAATACAAAAAGATGCTGATTTGTGGTGGTTTCTTACCCCAAGCCTTCTCAAAGTTCTCTCTGCCTCTGACTCGGACCCATCCAGAAGTGCTGCTCTGAAAGACTTCTATATGGTCCACTACGCATGCGGTACGTGTCCAGTCTTTCAATTGCTGCCATGATGTCCCGAAGGGTAACTGTTGAAATGGTAAGATGTCTGTTCACGCCACGGCAGTAATGTGATGTGTAGGTAGAAACTCACGTTACATATAGTAATGTGATAGATGCCAGTTTCGTTGCCCGGACCGACGTCCGCTTGAACAGTGGCTTCGGTAGGCATGAGCTGACAGGAATATGCACGAAGCCGGTATCGACTTCCAAACAAGTTCTCGTGTGATGTTACGGGGAATCGAATAAGACAAAAGCTGTACAACAATACAACCGTATAAGGAGCAAGTGACGATACTCGAAAGCGACGGTGTTGAAATTGTTTTCAATACTTGTTGATACCTGTGCTGAATTTCCACGACTCTGGATAAAGGCTTTTTCGTGATATAATCGACAACGGTCTCAACATGATACAATCCACTACAGTGCGCTTGTAAAAGAGCCCTGGTGGGAGCTTTATATTTAGTCTTTGATGACGGTTGACCCGCAAGGAGCAAAGAGAAAGCAAAAGAGACAACAAGATGTCTGCAATTCTCTCAACATTGCTTTTAGACTGTTCCTTACCAGCTCGGGATCTGCTTGCATTTGATCCCCGTCTTTGGCCCTCTAATTAGGGCCCCCAGGGTCGGGGATGCATCCTGAGAAGGCGGGCGTTCTGCACAAGCAGATGTCGTCTCATGATGAACGTAATGCCAGGAAGCGCTGAGACTAAGAAACCCCAGGCGTAACAAACTCGGCAGCTCTTGGTTGATTGACGGTGTGTGTTGGTTAGTCTGCAGTGTAACCCGAGATCCTTGCTGGCATTTCGACAGGTACATAGGTACAGACAGTACTCTTCCCTCATGCGCAGGAGGTGGGGGGTGGTTAGCCGCGAATCTAACTTAGTCGCTAGGCACGGTGATACAGTCGGGTTTAAAAGCCCCGGCTAGTTGACATGGAAAATTACATAGAAGTGGTGTAGTCTGCGCGAACGATGGTCATCAATTTGGGCAGATCGTTCCAAGCCACGGGTCCGTCCTACCCAACGTTCAAGCGAGGTCTCTCTCATTGGCAGTATGCAAAGTACCAGGCCCGTTGTGTAATATGACATGTCATATTGTGATCAGTACTCCACCTTCTGAGAAACACCGGTTACTAGATCTTTGGTCGTGATGGATCTCGTCCATAAATCAGCTAATGGAGATCGAAACTCGATGCAAAGTCTCAGGACACCCCCTTTGCCGTGCTGGTTAAGAGAGCGGAGACAACTGAGAGGTTTCCCCCGTTGCGACCCAATCTTCATGTCATTGCTGTGGCGTCAACGCTAAGAGTTTCATTGCTTTTTCGAGGGGATAACGTGCAGGCATGTAGTTGTTTCCGTGAGATAAGAGGAAACTACATAGCTTCCTTTCAATGCATTAACACTGGACCACTGCGCCGCCTGTACAACACGGGCCAAGTCGCTTTGCAGGTACATCTTAAGCCAAGATGGTTTCGCCCTTGTATTGAGGCATCCTCCCACATGCCAAGCCATTCTCTTCTACCACAAATATACTTTTTCGTCTAGGCCGTGGCAGGCCAATCCCTGGTTCTTGGGTTCTTAGTTGTGCTTGAAAGAGAAGGTATCGTCCAATGTTGATGTGTCATCAGTCATGAGAGCAGACACATCAGCTGTGTCTCCGATGTCATGCACCGACCCCAACGTTCTATCGCCGGCAGCCCCTTCGTGCCAGGGTGTCGGACATTGCGCTGCATCTGCGCAAGATACCAAGACACCATTTTGCGCGTCTGAGAGTAGGAGAACCGGAAACTCAGGCTCGCCATTTATCCAGGCGGCTTGCGGTTTGCCAGTAAGTTTGCCATTCGGAAGGTGAGAACCCAAAGAGACTGGCTTAGGCCCTTCAGATAATGGATCCCAAACGAAGGATACGCCCCGGTACTTGTCATCCTGGCACGTCACTAATAGAAGCTCGCGAGCTGTTGGATGCCACTGGTAGTCAACGGCCGAATGAAACATAAGCACCGCCCGGAGTTCAGCTGCGGTGACATCCCATATCCACAGGGTAGTAGGTGCGTCGTCGAGCCTGGTCACTAACAGGGTCGAAGATGCGTCGAATGCCAACGACGAACATCCTGTCTTAACCTCGGGTGGAGGCTTGCCGTCTACCAATCGACTAGGGGGCGATACCATCTGGTTTGCACGGAGAAATGTGTAAGAGGTACCTCCTTGAGAGGAGGTATTGAGCTGTTCTTGCCAGACCTGACGCATTATGTAAGAATAGAAGTAATTCGATGATGGCTCAACCTTACCTGGAGTGTATCCTTAGGGACAACTGTGGTGGGATGCGTAAGTTTCAATCCATCTCTCCACGTTTTTGTGTGAAGAGTGCTCACTGTCCTGCTACCATCACCAATGGCGCAGAATGATGCATCATGGCTGAGACTGCAACACTTAATTCCAGTCTCGAGATCAGCGTCCTGGCCTTGCGCAATGGTAGATGCGCCAACGGAGCGGAAGAATTGTCCATCAGGGGTGTACAGCAGGAGCTTGTGGCCATGCGCCGAGGCTTCCCACAGCAGGAGCCACTTTCCATCAGGGGTCCATGCCAAGCCGTGGGCGTCTACTGTCTCTGGAAACCAAGATCGCAGTACCCGTCTCGTTCTAGGCTCATGGATACTCACAGCATCACGTCCACTTGTGCGTGTTAAGATGGCCAGATGAGAACTCTGGGGTCGCAAGGAATACCCTCTCAAGGCAGACGAGGGGAGGTAAAACTTGGGGTTGTTGATCTCAATAGCTTTGGAAGCAGGCAGGTCGAAAATAGAAAATTTGAGACCGAATGCAGCACAAGCAAAGACCTCGTCATCATATGCACCAAATTGCACAAGGGTCTGCTTTCCTCCACCTGCCGCAGGGTTCCTGATCGCGGCACGAAATGACGAGTCAACTATCGAGAAGACATGAATCTGGTCGGCGTTTGCAACAAGGATGCGGGCTGATGAAGGTGCCCATGCCAACGTGGACACAGGGGTGCTGAAGTCTGGCGGTAGCTTGACCGTCTGCACGATGGAAAGCGAAGGCGCTGATCGTACTATGATACTGTGCGAAGAGGTTGTAGCAATAAACCTGCCATCAGGACTGGCTGTACAGTGAGGCGACGCTGTAAGTATGGCAGAGACTGGTTAGCGCTGACTCTCGTTGACGTTGAATCAATGTTGAAAGGAGGGAAGATGAGACACGGGTAGGTCATAGGTTACCTTTGAAGACACGTGAGGTCTGCATTGTAACTGCCTCCTTACCGACATTCAGTCACCTGAAGAACCTCAGACGGAAGGTGAGAATAAAGGCTTGCGATGGCGGGGAAATGGTGAGGATATCCTTGCGATGAGACTGAGATCAAACGTAAGAGCGGTGAGGCTGCGTCTTTCTTTTTAATTCAGGGACTTTGTAGTGGGATTATAGGTAGTTGCCAGTCACAGCCTGAGCCTCTGTTGTTTGAGAGGTTCAGTTGTTGATGGAACACTTATTGTTAATGTGGGTTGTCACTGTGTTGACTTTCTTCCGAATATGGCTTAGCGCCGTCTGTTGTCAACGGCTCTTCAACGTACCTGAATGCGCCCAAGGCTTGATTTGATGCTAATGCAAAATAAGCACATGAATTGACTAATAAACATGTTTTGCTTATTATCATATTATTATGTTTACTTGAATCACTTTACTTGTACATACAAGACATGCGCACGTGCCGGTAGTTGTCTAGCTTGAAATCACAAGCAGTGGCTATCAAGATGGTGAGTAAACTCAAAGAAGATGGCATGTTAATAGTATTAAATCGAGATTCTACTTACATATACTACACCTATTCCTTTTTGATTGTATTCATGTTGAAAGTGGCTTTTCATTGAAGGACCAATAGATATGGTTGAGTGGTAATATCTTGGGCAGCCCTCGAACATGTCCAGCCATGGGAACTCTACTCAAGAGATTGAACATGACCACTACAACTGAAGATATTTAACATATACAAAACGAATACCCAAGCAGTTAAAATTAACTAAGGATAGCAATAACGAACAAGTTGAATGCAATATCGCAGTGTCATTTACTCTCTCAAGACAAGGTAGTCAAGAGCAAGCACCAGTATTTCAGATTTGCTGCTGTACACTTATGTCACCCAATTACACAACCCAAACTCTCTCATCAATCTATCCATATACTCTGTTCTTTATGTGACCTAAGAGGGTGTATAAGAAGGTGTTGGCAAATTAGACAGGTCAATTATCACTTCTATTCTGCTGTTCAATTGCTTGTGTCTAGGGTAGTAGCTGTGCTCAGGTTGACCAGATTACCACCTTTTGGAGTCACATATCTACCATCATTGTGTAATGAAAATGTGATACAATCCGGCGTATCAGTTTGTTATTCATATTTTGCATCAGCTACTATTTCTTCCTCGTCGTCAAACAGGCATTGGACAATGAGGGTTCAGCGTGACGGTTAAGTTCCTAGGTACTGATTGAACCACTTTTGAATCACACCAACAAGGCTACCAAGGTATCTAGGTAGGGATTCTTAGCCGGTATTGCCCAACTTCTACCACAAGCCAACTGGTAAAATAGTAGATAGATATTGTCATGACAGCTCTTATCATTTCGCTATGGAACTAACCTTGTAAATGGATATATCTGTCAGCGTAACTCCGCGGCTTACTACTATCATTCTAATTCCATTACTCAGCGCGGGGAACGGGGAACGAACGGATTGTGGCGATGACCGGGTACACGATAAGATTGGATAACGTAACATACCTATAACTAACATGCACCCTCAAGTTTGACTTCAACCCATGATAGACTTTATTATTTGAACAAAGGCTGACAGATTGAGAATAATAACTCACTCGACTTCTACCTATCTTGTCATTGCGCAATCTGGACGTGGTTGCGACAATTTGAAATGATGGCTGTATAGCAAGCAAATCAATTTCTTTCTATCCCCCACCTCGTTCCTCTGATCACTAGGTAACCTGCTTCGCAAATATGTCGACTCGCATTTTAAGCTCAAGAGCTTCAGTTTTAGGCTCGACCTTTGGCAGAAGAGCTTCTCTACGCCCACTTGCTTTTACCTCAAGGACCGTTGCAACCGCAACCTCAGCTGTTGCGCCTCAAGAAAGACCCCGCGATCCTTCATCTTCAACACCAGAAATTGACCTCCTGCAACCTCAACGCCGGCGTATCAAAGACCCAAAACCCTTTTCCGATTTCCTCACAGATAATTTCAACCGGCAGCACGACTATCTGCGCATTTCCGTCTCAGAGCGGTGCAACCTGCGATGCGTATACTGCATGCCTGAAGAAGGGGTGCCTTTGTCGCCAGATCGAGAACTCTTGACAACACCCGAGATTGTCCTCTTGTCCTCCGTTTTCGTGTCACAAGGTGTCTCGAAGATTAGGTTGACCGGAGGAGAACCAACCGTGCGCCGAGATATCCTTCCTCTGATGCGCCAGATCGGAGAACTACGGCAGCATGGACTCAAGGAACTTTGCATCACAACCAATGGCATCTCATTGCACCGAAAGCTGGACAGTATGGTCGAGAGTGGATTGACAGGTGTCAACCTGAGCCTCGACACCCTGGATCCATGGCAGTTCCAGATCATGACAAGGAGGAAGGGCTACGATGCAGTGCAAAAAAGTATTGATCGAATTCTTGAGATGAACAGGCTCGGTGCTGGCATCAAGCTCAAGATTAACTGCGTAGTCATGAGGGGTGTCAATGACAGAGAAGTGCTTCCTTTTGTGGACATGACACAAGAAAAGGATATCGAAGTACGCTTCATCGAGTACATGCCATTCGACGGCAACAAATGGAGCAAAAACAAAATGTTCAGCTACCAAGAAATGCTTGATCTCATCAGAACAAAGTACCCTTCTCTTCAAAAAGTGCAAGATCACAAGAACGACACGAGTAAGACATGGCATGTTCCAGGCTTTGCTGGAAGGATAGGTTTCATCACGAGTATGACACACAACTTTTGCGGGAGCTGCAATCGTCTTCGGATTACAGGCGACGGAAACCTCAAGGTTTGCCTGTTTGGAAACGCTGAGGTGTCTCTACGGGATATCCTACGCAAGTCGAACAGCGGCGAACCTGTCGACGAGCAAGCTTTCGAAGCCATGAAACAGATCGAGATGGCTCGACGGAGGGACCTCCTGGCGTCTGATCGAACTCCTCTCGGCCTGGCACCCAACGAGATGGAATTACTGGAAGTTATCGGTGCAGCCGTCAAGAGGAAGAAGGCGAAGCATGCTGGAATTGGCGAGCTGGAACACATGAAGAACAGGCCGATGATCTTGATAGGTGGGTGATGGCACTCCTTTACCCATCCCCTCGATTTCCCGCACATAACGCATTGAGTTGGGGTATATACTTGGACGAGACAATATTTGGGAGATAGATAGTTCGCGGGGCAACTATCAATCATGACTATGGGGCGGCGTTGAGAGGGGTTGGCTTTCTGGTTTATTTCATACGAGGCTTGGATACCCTCCCATATTGAGTTGAATGTAATGCATGCTGAACCGAGTTTCTTGTTGTAGATTCCACTAGCCAATCTCCGTCATCTCGCAACATGCCTCCCCGAGTGCAGTCTCTCCTCCGTGACAGCCACCTCTTCACTCAAGGCTCGTCATCGTTTTCGCAGCAGAGGCTCTT
The DNA here is from genome assembly GCA_002093855.1 of Fusarium praegraminearum. Lineage (NCBI taxonomy): Eukaryota > Fungi > Ascomycota > Sordariomycetes > Hypocreales > Nectriaceae > Fusarium > Fusarium praegraminearum. Next base: position 119,637 of record LXHY01000065.1, read on the forward strand.
CTCGCAGACCCGTCATGCCAAAGGTCAGGATGCCAGCAACAAGGCAAAGCTGACCCACGTTTCGTCATCTGGAGAGGCACGAATGGTTTCCATATCAGAAAAGACAGTGACATCACGCATCGCCAAAGCTGCATGCACAGTCCGGTTCTCCAACGGTACGGCAATCGGTCTCATCAGAGACAATCAGATGAAGAAGGGCGATGTTCTGGGGGTCGCGCGGATCGCGGGCATCATGGCGTCGAAGCGGACGCCAGACCTGATCCCACTATGCCATCCGATAGCGCTCTCCAAGGCGACGGTTGATCTCGACGTCAGGGGTGACGACAGAATTGAGATCGCTGCTACGGTCACGTGCGATGGGAAGACTGGCGTGGAGATGGAGGCGCTGACGGCGGCGTCTACAGCGGCTCTGACAGTCTACGACATGTGCAAGGCAGTGGATAAGGGCATGGTCATTGAGGGGTTGAGGGTTGTTCTAAAGGATGGCGGTAAGAGTGGAAGATGGGAGATGAAGTGAGGAGAGCAGAGTAGAGCACAGCACAACACAGCAATCAACCAACCACATATCATGGACCAATGCAGCTGCTGTACAGCTCTGTGCATACGGATATCATTTTACGGTGAAGATGAGAGAGTCCTACATTGTATAGTCACGATATAGTAGGACGTGTCACCTATCACAATCTCCAAGGAGAGACTTGAGCTATGCAACACACGGACATTTGTATTGCCTTGAAATGCAGGGTCTGCAGTAGGGCTCTCCCTGATCAAAGCTCACGATACCTTTCAAGAGGTTGGGCCTGCAATGTGTTCCCAATATGACTAGGGAATTGGCCTGGACTTGTTCTCGCACGAGAGAAGAAGGTAACTCCGAACGGATACAGTAACTGAACCTGAGATCGTCCTCCCCCATCACCACCAGGTGGGGTGTGGACAGATGGCCATCAATCAACCAATGCTACTTAGGCTACTTGAGACTAGGTACATACTACTAGCCATCACGCACGAAGCTCGTTTAATCACCTCTCATCTGCAAGTGATATGCACAATTAAAATAAAAAAAGAGGATTGAGGATGCATCTGCAGAAATCGTGAGATGAATATTAAATGAGAACCGCGCAAGCCACCACCCACGGAAAGGGCCAAGAATTATACAGAAAAAAGCAAATACACATACAACGGATCCGCTCGAAACATGAATACCCCGGTAGTTCGAGACTAGAAGTGTCTGATTTCTTTAAACGAGAACATGGGGCAAACGTAAGAATGTGACAAGGCTCGGAGATATCTAAATGGAAAGAGGCATTTTTACGCCAAAGTGTTGCATATTTGAGACAGGAAGAAACAGAGGCGCAGGCACAGGCGCTGGTCATGCGAAATAAAAAACTGAGGGGGTAAAAAGGCGGTGGAGATGATGTACAAGTCAGTTTACCATTGTTTTGTTTTGTGCATCTCACTGAAGTTGATCTGATCAACGGGCAGAAGAACGATTGGTCAAGCCAGCAACCATCTCAAGCTTGTGCATATGTGTGTGTGTGGTGTGTAGTACAGCAGCAGGCCTCAGGCACTTGCAAAGCCTATCCTCGTTCCCGTTGGGCTGTTTTTAACTTCATCTGTCAAAATAATAGCGAGGGTGTAATAAGACACAGCCAATTGCAGCCGAGTGATAAGAGTGCCGAGGAGCCGCAACTTGAAGGTCGACTTCCGATACAAGTAAAGCGCGACATCCACTCCAAAGTCTTGGCATCTCGGCCTCTTACATACTCGAGAGAAGACTGAGACATGGGTGCTCACTCTGTAGAGATGGGGATGGGGCTGGACACTAAACTACGGAGCACTCTGTAAACTATTGACGAGAACGGACCTGCGGGCTTTTTACATACAAAATGTGTGATGTACGTACCTACCTGCATACAATACCACTTTGCGAGCTTCGCTTAGTATTCACTTACCTACTCATTACTTACCTTTTTTACCTACATGCAATTCGAGACCTTTTCCTAGATTAGATCAGATGGGGCTCCATTGCCGACGGGCCATTGACTGTTGAGGCGGACTTGGTCAAAGCTGGCCACTGGCTAAAGCCCTAGTTGACTGGCTTGGACCCTGATCGTTGTCGTCAACCACATACTGCAACTGTAATGACAATCGTGTAAGCTAAGAGGCTGAAGCATAACAATTAACTGGTCCTGATAATGGGGCGGATGGCATTTACGTACCTTATTAATATTTCCCTCAAGGTCTGTGCTCTTAGGCCAAGTGTATGTACATCATCTGTTGTATCGAATTCATTCGTTCTCTTCGGAGCACCAGCCTCATCCAGCCACTAAAAGGAGCATACGTAGTCTTCATCTGAATACTAGGCGTCGCCTTTTACATGACCTGTATAGCTTGCCTAGTTCTCAAGGGTCCTTCCAACGAGCGGCGGTGAAGGCGATAGTCTTGGACCCCTACGCACAGGTGATGGATGGATCTTGGTTAGGGACGGATTTGATGTCCTAGACCACCAGATGCGTTGTTTCTGCTCACATGACCATGAAATTGCATCGCCCTTCCTGTACCTGATATAGGAATTACCCAGCCTGGCTTGGCCTCTGCTGCGCCATATGTCGAGAGGTCCAAGATCTGGTCACCTGAGCGGACACACCTCCACACTCTCCTTAACCGTAGATCATAATCCTTCCTCCTTCGCTTCTGCGCATCATGTCTCGTCTCAGGGATTCGACAAACATGGTGTTCATGGGCAGCTTAACAATTTCAGCGGTTCAGGGATCCCTCTGTGGCCACAGAAGTACGTAATTCCCCTCATCTGGGTTACAATAAACTTATGAGTTGCATTTCAAGCTCTTCGCTTGGACCACTTGGTTTGGACCCTGAATTTCTGACAAGATTCGATATGCGACGCTAAACAGCTCTGATTGGTTGCAATACGATGGGGCATCTTTTTGGTCTAGAATGCGTCGATCAAAACAACGCCCTTGCTTGTGTTGTTTTTCGCCTGAGATCTGTTCATACGGAGCCTCCATGTCTCAAGTGTCCTAGAGAGGAAACAGTCGGTGACGGACACCTCGGCGGTAATCTCGTGGCAGTTGGCGGGAGATGGCAGATCTAGAAGAGGACCCTGGTTCCACTCCCCACGTTGACGGAAAAGGCTTGTCGGCGACGCCACGAATTGAGGGCTCCAAAGTAGAGGAAACGTGGCTGCACCGAGCCTCGGTGGAGCACCATATATATCCAAGCTCCATAGAGACTCGGCGGCGCCTAGTGGGAATAATAACTCAACAGGGGTCGAGCAGCGGAGCGCGTTGCGGCAGAGCAGAGGCAAACCACTTTTGGCTGAATTAACCCCGTCGAGATGGAAAAATCCTGCACAGGCCATCGTGGTGGACCCTTCAGGTGGCGGGTGAAGGGATTCCCTTTCATGTCTAGATGGTCTCGAAGGCTTCCAAGATTCGAGAAGGCGGCAACAATAGGCTAGCGGAACATGACGAGGCGCCGAGGTAACTGTACTGCCGGTCCTTGCCTGTTTCCCTCCCACATACCACCCCAATTCAACTGGAGTAATATGATGGCCTTTTCCCGTTGCCGGTCCGGTATAGTAAGGAGCATCGAGTCAAGGAATTGAAGCAAAGGTCAGCGAGAATGCGATGTTGATAGGCGGAATGCTATTCGCTGCAACCAGCTTCTCTTGCCAGTCCCATGTATGTGCATTTTGACCCCATCATCTCCTGGTCTATTTGATATAGGGCCGATGAGTTCCGAATTAGTTACATTACCTCCGAGAAAGCACGGTCTCCGTCCGAGATATTTGGAGGGATACGGCCTAGGTGAAACGTAAAAGGCCCCCAGACCCGAGACCAGACAGGAAGGTCACGAGACCTTTAAACGGCGAAACCACAGAAGCTTAAGAGAGCCAAAGGGAGCGGGAGCTCAAGGCAAGGGGGGCCCCGTTGTGAACACGCAACAAACAAACCCGGTCCGATGGTGGAATCGGGTGGGGAACGATTTGAGCTTGTCTTTCAATTCCTACTACGTAGCCTGGTAGTATCCCATTTCCAGTAGGCCAGTTGCCCCGCCCTTGGCCAAATGAAGCCCTTTGACGATCTTCTAAAGTTTCTAAGAAGACCGTCCAAGTGGAGGGAGCTTTCAGTAACGCATCAGAGTGGGGTTTATGAGAGCCTTCCATGAACCGAGTAGACCAACCATAAGTCCTGTAAAGTGATGGATGCGTAGGCGAACTAGTCATGATGGGACTAAGCTTGAAAAGCCAAGGTGTTAAGAAAAAAGAAGGTAGAGGAGGGGCGGGATGATGCTGTCGTGAAGTGCTTGTGCGTAAATCATGGTGAAGTAAGTTTATGGAAAATGGCATCGTAGCACCGCCGTTAGCAGACGGGAAAGGGGTTGAATATCCAATGGTAGATCATTTGCATCATCGTGTCGCTCATGGATGATCATGACGAAAGTGATGCTCTACGAAATGGAAGATAAGCCTTTAGATTTACTGTAAATTGTCGGACATGTCGATCGAGATGGGTTGAAGCCTGAAGCTGAAGCGTAGCGTTGTATGCGATCGGATCGGTAGATATGTCAGAAAGGGGACGGGAGACATCGATTCAAGCAGTGCATACCTCCTGGCTGCTGGCCAGATGGCCCGTCTCAGGGCCTGTACTGTGTCGCCCTGTTCGCTGCATCAAAACAAGACAATGATATGGCGCCTCGGAAACCGTCAAATCAGATTGCAACGGTTGTCTACGCAGTAACTGCAGTAGGTACCGAACGAAGGACGAGCACAGCGAGCACAGACCCCTGCGCGTACAGTTCGCACACAACGTGACAGTAATGCATGATGATTTTGCTATGAGAAGAAACAAATGTCAATCCATGTTTGCAAGACCAAGACTAAGACCAAGAAAGTGTGTGCGTTGTATTGCAGATTGTGCTGAGAGCCGGTGAAGGTGAAGAGGTCAACGATACAACATCGCGACAGTAAATGAGACGCTGTTTCTACTTTTGTCGAACTGCAACTACCTGGGCAGGCGCTGTTGTCCTCCTACCAGCCTACATACCTACCTACGGAGTACCTGGGTTGGGCCTCCACTCTTTCCCCAAAGCTCCATGGTAGCTGGGCCGAGTTGCTGTTTCCAATTCTATGTAATCTAAGCTTGTTCGGCTACCTAGTACCTATGGGTCTTGAATCTCTTGTACGTAACAGTTGGCTCATTCGTAAACTTGATCAAAACCACCAGCGATACCATGTTGAACGTTATCAAATCAATCAACAGACAGCGGAAAGACAGTAACGAACGGTCGGACATGCCGTCTCTCCGTTTGTCTTGTCTAGGTACTCCGTTCCGGTCCGGTTTACAGACGGTGCAGAGACTGCGCTGCCGGCCTAACACACAACCAGCAACTCATAGCAAAGCAAAGCAGCAACCCAAAGGACAGAAGCAGAGGAGCCAAAGCTCCCTGCTGCAAAGACGGGAACCGCAGCTGCCCAATCACAAAACATCCTTCGGGATGGCGCTGTTTTTGACCCTTGAACCTTGCAGAGCGCTTTCGCTATCTGGCGGGGACTCGCCGAACTAAAGAGCGCGCTTGTCCAATTGCCGCCCTACGATAGTCAGCCCCGCGGACCGGAGAAGTTTGGCCACACCTTGTTGCAGAGTTGTTGGCCTTGCAGGACATTACTCTACTCGACGGATTCGACACGACTCTCGAAGTTTTTGGAATCTCTATGTAGTTGACATGATTCAAACCTCAGCAGGAAGATCCAGAATGTATTGGTGCGAGGACCAAACACGTTGCCTGACTCGACCGACATATTCATGATATGGCAGAGATCCCGTCCTCCATGCTGTAACACATAGGTGGCACCGTACATGCACAGTACATTTTGTTCGCAGCACACAAGAACCGGCAGTCTCAGCTCCGGCATTCGTTGTTGTGGACTTCACTGTTTGTTGCTCGACCCCTGGCATCCATCACCAACATACACAGTAGGAGGTGGTCTGCATCGCATCTGGATAAGGCCCATCATAGTCATCACTTCACCATCGTCCGCAAATATGTACGCAGCAATCCGCGAACTGCCAGGAGAAATACTCCTCGATTGGTCAGGTCTATCCACTGGATTGAAGTTGGCCCCAGCGGCTCCAATGTCATCCAACCAGGGCGTCCAGATAGGAAATATCCCTCCCGCAATTACGCACAGGTATCGAGCTACCGTTCCGTTTATCTCTCGAGACCTGTTACCGTATCCGGATGTCTCGACCATCTGAATGAATCGCAAAAATCTTGATTTACATCACGTCGTGACAATCGCAAGACATCGTCTGGCGTGGCGTTTTTTGGGCCAGATAAACTCAACTTATGCCGGCAGGTTTACACTGCCAAAGACATACTTGAGAAACATCAATTCCTAACTGCCCCATTTCGGACTGCCGCTGAGACATTAACGACTGCGAGCCGTTAGGACCCTCTAGACCCGACGAGGGAGGATACGGAGAGCAAAACGCGCAACAAGGACATGCCCTTGTCGTTGCAGAAGTACGCTTTGCTCCAAAAGTCAAGCCAAGCAGCAAGCACAAGCCACGCCCACTCCATCATAAGCTCCACCGCCTCCATCTCCACCTGCAACTGCAAGAGAGGGCACATCCTGGTCTCACGCTAAACTAGAGTGCTAGGTTAGGATCCCCAGTCAGTTCTACAGTGAACGGTACGTACTCGTCCGCCCCCGGTCTCCTCCACGCGACGGTGTTGGCCGTGCCATGTTCCCAAGATCTACTCCCTCCTTAAGCCTGTTCGCTTTGGTTTAAACTCTCCCATGGCCCGCCCTTGACTCTCGCTCGTCTAACTTTCCGTTCAACTACAGTTGTAGTACCCCGAATCCAATCATCTATTCAAGAATAACTATCCGCCACCTCTACATTTATTTGTCCATCCAGTCCCCGGACTTCTACAACCCAGCAACTCTCTCTACTTCCATCTCGAATAATCATCCGTTGCGATACAGACCGCTGTGAGCCACAAGCTAAGCTCCAGTATATACATACATACCCAAGGTGCTTTCGAAATTCAGCTTCACAAACATTCAATATGGCTGCCGACCTTATCATGCCTACTCTTCCGGGTGACCAGCACTCGCGTCACTTCTTTCCTCAGCAGCATCAGCAGCAGCGCCCTACGCATCAACGCAACCACTCATATCAGATCACGGTTGGCCCTCAGATCTCTCCCATCAACACCCAGTTCAGTAGCCCCGACTCTGCTTCATCAAATCCTACTTCTCCCAGATCGCATCATGCACGACAAACTCGCCCCATGTATATGCCTGCAGCACTGCGTCCCAATCTGTTCCCCTCAAAGACCAGCAAGATGCCCATTGATGATGGTGCATCTACCTCCAGCACAGAGTCTGAGAACACTCTACGACGCACCAACAGCAGCCTCATCAACATCCCTGGCATGTCTGTCTTTGGTAACAAACTGGCGCGTGTTTCTACCGGTGATAGCTCCCAGAGCAGCATCGACGGTGACTTCGATCCCGAGATGTTTCCCGAGGTCAAGTCTCAACCCACGCGCAAGCACTGGAAGGTACGTAAAGCAAACAGCCAAGTGTTATTTGATCATCCTCGTACAACACCCACAGACGCCTTTGTCTCAGGTGTATCCAACGTTCCCGTTTTGTACAACCTGAATCCCTTACCTGTCTCACCCCAAATCACCCACACGTTGTTTTCGCACAGTTGACTAACACAATAATTGTGCAGCCCGATTCCGAATCTACTGTCTGTGACGACCCGACTTGCAAGCGCACTTTCAGCTACTTCACTCGCCGCCATCACTGCCGAAAGTGTGGCCACATCTTTTGCGACTCCCATTCCACCTTCGCTGCCCCTCTCGACCATGATGCGAAGTTCAACCCGCGTGCGCCTCTTTCCAGAACCTGCCGCCATTGCTGCGAAGAGTTTAAGAGCTGGTACACTCGCAACAGCAGCCGTGCTTCGAGCGCCGCATCTTCCGATGCTCCCAACCCTACCTCAACTCCTATCGCTGCCGGCTTCGGGGATGCGTCTGACTTGCCCCATGGCCCTGAACTCGCTGCCAGTGTACCCAGAGACTGGAACTGGAGCACCTTCTAAGCGAACACGAGATTGTCAGCTGTCATAACTTATATCTGAGGACAGATGACGGCAGCATGCGGACCAACCCCCCGATTGATCGAGATCGGGCGGGTTTCCCTGCATGGTGTCGATATTGTTCTCGGTCCCACCAACATACCACTACCACATTCGCTACCGTCACTACTCAAGTGGCACTATGAGATACCCGATCTGCCTGGTTACGAAGCCATGGCAGTATCATAATAGATCGACAAATATCACCCGACAAGTGACTCGATTCCTTGTCCAATCCTGCCAATCACCCCATTATTCGACCATCCTCTACCACCATTACTGTCTCTGTCCCCATTGGCTAGTTTGTTTTTAACTAGACCTCACACTCCGCATTTGCTTTTTTATCCGGTTGCTATTATTCAAAGCGAGGCGTTCTGGAAAGCAGAGTCAATTTGACTTGCTGCAACTCGACTATTTTTCTGGCAACATACAACCAGAACATGACAAGGCACATAGAGGATGTTCATTTGGTCGATATCATTTAATGTTTTGCTTGTTCTTGGAAGGCGTATTAAGAGCTACTACAGCCTGGCACACACATAGATGGTTTAAGGAACTTGCATTGCCATACGTGGCGCGGAAAGGAAATTTATGATGTTATGAAATTAGGTAGTCATTTGGCCAACTTGAACTGGTTATGCCCGTTGGCTGCCGGACTCTTCTGGACCGTTACTGCTATTAGATTACATATTACGATGTTTTCACCTCATATATTGAAACTTCTCCTAAGTGAATAAAACGTACCATGCCAACCATGTTGATAAAAGTATATTCGTTTCGACAGACACATGGACTTCATCTTCTTCTCCTTCTTGTCAGTCTAGCCGATGATATGACATTCTTCTTCTGGAGTTCAAAGAGAGCGACTTGAGTTAACGGACTGGCTATTTCAGTATGCTATTGTGTGAACAGACCAATATGTCACACCACAGCATAAGATGGAACAATGTCAAAGGTGTAACATCAGGTTTGCTAGTCTATGTCTTCCAATGCAACGTCCAGCTCGACATCACCGTCACCAAGGAAAAAGACAACACTTATCAAGGCTCGGTCATAGGGTGTTATAGAGACAAGAATACTTGAATCCTGGCCATGTTACTCTATTCTCAGACAATCAGTTGATGAAAATTCACTAGCACGACTCCTAGCAAGCATTATTAATGAACAGAATGTCTGTTTTCTTTTTGTTCTCTTTGTAAAATATGGTATCGCTATATCGTCTAAATCTCTTACACAGAACTCGATCGAACAAAACCGAGACCCAAACGCTTTTTGTGTTTCTTTCAAATCCAGCATCACAGTAATCCCGCTGTGAAAGTGATGACTCGTGCCTTTCTCATGCTGTTATCAATTGTCTTCTTTGATTTCATCTTCATCCAAACCCCCGTATTGCTTAGGCCTTGCGTCGCGACTTGCCATTGGCCTTCTTTGGTGTAGAGGCCCGCGAAGCCTCATCGGCCGAAGAACCGTTGGCAGTGTTGGCACCATCGTAGATTTCCTTCTCGATGCCCTTGGCAGCATCCCAGCCAGCCTTCTCCGCAAGAGCGATGTTGGCGTTAACATCATGCGACTTCTTGTTGGCAGCATTACTACGCTTAACGTAGCTTGCGATAAAGAAACTGACGAACAGGTAGGTCAGAGGAGCAAGGTATAGTACGTTGAGCCAAATAGCAAAAGTTTCGCCTGTGGTCATGATGCAGGGCTGAGTGACGTATTGTGTCTCGGCAGTGAAGGCCTCAGAAGTGACAGCCTGGGATGCAACAGGGGCAGCACCGGGAGCAGCAGCACCCTCAGCAGCACCCCAGATGAACTTCTTGATCGACTCAACAGCGCCGTCGATGACAGTCTCTTGGCTTGCATCGGGGGCAGCCGTGGTGGCATAAGCTGGAACGGAGAGCTTCTGGAGAATGGCGACAGGAACCTTGTAAGAGATAAAGGAGTAAGCAATGGTGTTGCTCGCACCAACAATGAACTGGGTGATTTGCATCGTGGTGAGGGATCGCTTGACAGGGGTAGGAACCCGGATCGAGAAAGCAGTAAGTGTGTAGTAGAAGTACTGAGAATGAATTAGCCAGGCACCACGAATACTTGAGATTCTTGACTTACCATCAAGGAGTGGATGAAGGAGTTGATCAGAACGAACTGCCAGATGGGAGCTGACATATATCGCATGCCAGCCCACATGCAGAGCATGGCTCCAGCGTGGTGGTAGGTCTGAAGAGTAGAGCTGAGCTTGCCCTTAGCGAGGATGATGAAAGTATCAAGAACCTCGTAGAACTTGCTCAGGTAGAAAATCCAACCATAGAAAGCCAAACCCTCGTTCCACATACGGCCACCGACAGTTCCACTGGGAAGTCCATTAATAATGGCGGCATGCTCAGTAGCAGAAACGAATGAGTTCGAGGTCTCGTTGTAGTAGACCGAGTTACCAAGGCCAGAAGCACCATGTAGACGACAGAAGCTGTCAGCGGTACCGGCAAGACCCTGAGGACCTGTAGGGTTTTGAATGCTTCTCCTCATGCCGCTCAGCATGCCCCAGAAAGTCCAAGCAGAGTAGACACAGAGGAAGATGTTGTGAAGGACCACAAATGCAAAGAACGGCCGGGTCTTGCTGATGGCCCATGGCTTCTTGCCGTTGGACTTGTTATAGATGTTTAGGCTCTTGACAGTGACGGCATAGAGGATAGCGATGGTCAAGGGAACCTTGGCGTCGAGAGCCGCAGTGAACCATTGCTCAGGAATGTTGAAGGGGCGCATAATCGAAGTTGGTACATCGAGAGGCGCAATGGGAGCAGGCGCATTGGCGGGAGGGAAGCTGAAGAGGCTCGAGTCGGGCATGGAGCCCAACAACTTGAAGTGCTCAGCCATGACGGTGGGATTAATGACTTGTCCTAAGTTTGGACAAGTAAATGGGAGGAGGAATGTTTCGTTGGTCGATTTGCCGGACTTTTCTCGTCGTCTGCGTAACAACGATATCGACCGAATGTGAGTTGCTGCTGCAAGTGACGAAGCGACGAAACGAAGCTAGGGTATAATAGAAGGAAGAACAATCGAAACCAGAGAACAAGCAGAGTTGAATAAACAGATCAGTACCGAAGCAAGGCGTAGAGAATGGGATACCTGGATCTGGGAGAGAAGAAGTTCAGATCTAAATATTGCGTAAAGATGCGGGAGTTGTTGGCTTTAACTTCTTTTTTTCTCTATCAGAGTCCGCCCCCCGGCTCAAACTGGAGCAATTCGGAAGTGTCTCGACTTGTAGAGTAAAGCTAAGTGGAAAGTACCTATTGAGGATCAAATCGAGGACCCGGCTGGGGATGGACCCATGGAGAAGATGGACCCGTCCCGAGCTGTTGTTCTAGAGGCAGGTATCATCAAGGGCCCTCCTGTTACAGTTGGGGAAAGAACATTGGGAAACTGGCACCTGCCTGCCAAGCGTGGTACCCGTTGCCGCCGGAAAGAGATACCATGCGCTTGTACCAGCCAATTATTCACCTCTTTGACTTGGCATGTGCCTCTAGTTTTAATGTTGTTGCAAGGATTTAAAATAAGGGTCTCGCAAGCATCAACGTTTTCTTCTATGTGTCGAGTCATCATGAATACTCATTCGCTGTGATTATATCTGCTGAAGTATTTTATCTTGATGTCAAGTACATAATTGATAGTAATAGAAATACTCCACAGGGTTTGCTCGTTTATTCTTGGCATTAACATGCCAGTAAGTGGTCATCATGATTGCGAGCCGTGTGTTTGACGTTGAAGCCTTAAAATGTGTGACACAAAAAAAGTCCCGGATATCATGAGTGGATGTGGCAATGTGGGGCGTGAACCGAGGCAGAGCCAGGTACCTACAGTATTCTACTTTCTTAGTACTCTATATGGCTCGTACGGATAAGGCATAATTATCAATTCGTCGTTTTCAGGTGGCTGTTGTAGCGAAAAAAAGCCCCTTTACCCTCCTGGATACCTATTATTGGATTAGCTACAACATCTCCTGTAATTGCAAAGTTCCGTCGGTCGTCCTTAACTGCCTATTTCTGATGTTCTGCAAGGGTTTCCGTGGATCTGTGGTCGACGTCGACACCAACTCCGGCCGATGGAACTGGGGGCGGTTCTAGACTAAGTTAAAACTGCCAGGGATTAAATCTCTTGTCAGAGCACAACAGCCGAGATCAGTACTTTCCAATGTTAGATTCTGCACTGTCTGTACTATATGTGCACTATCTAACACCTCGTATTTGAGCACGCGGGGGACTATGTACTCCAAATCTCAAAACAAAATGCGGCTGTTTCTCTTTGTCGAAGCTGGTTTTTTTTTGTTGGGGATGCGCTAACGCAGTGGCCATGTGGAACCCGTTAGGAAGACTACAAGTCAAAAGTTTCGGTATCCTATTCGATGTTTTTAGTGAAGCCGTGTAAGTCATTGTGTCGTGTGCGCATACAGAGAACCATTGAAGTAGGTAATCAGGCATGAGTACATCAATTATTACTCCACTGCATAAGGATTAGGTTTTGTATGCAGATTGTTGACTAGAATCTCAACTACAAGAGACCGGTTGAGCTTTATTCGCATGTATATGTTCATCATACTGGATCACCATTGATGTCATGGGTGAACCGTCTCGCTTGACATAAACTCGCTTCAGATCCCATCTACCACAAAATCGATTTACTATCACATAAACGAGGGGCCTAGAAAAATAAAATAAATCAAAGACGAGGGAAAACATCCCGTTCTCTCCACTGTCATGCCGCGGTAGACCGAAAACCCGAAGCCAAAACCCCAGAATCCTCAACAAATCTACGATATCACAACCAAGCAGCCAAATTCCCTGTCTTTCGCCTCTTGGCCCGCGCATCTTTACCCTCTTCCCGGCGCCTCCTCCGTTGTTCGACGTCTTCTCCAACACGTATCCACCCCGGTTTGTCCTTGTACCTGCCCTTCATTTCTCGCACTCTGCTCTCGTCTCTTTCGTACCTGGTGGAAACTTTGACCTCATCCCGATGACTGGCCTCCGCTCGCTCAACCCGGAGCAGATGTTGTCGATAAGCCAACAAGCCGTTCTTTTCCAATCGAGTCAGCAGGAGAGCCGTTGACCAGTTGTTCGCACGCATGTGTTCAAACTCCACTAGCATTGCATAGTACGCTACAGATATGCCGTTACTACCTCCAACAGTCAAACAGTCGCAGGTACTCTTCCGTCTGCTTGATATGACAAAAGCCGGATCATGTCTCGGTTACTGTGGATCTCGCTTCCGTCATTCGGCCGGATGTGGAGATCTCTCCCCCTGCTCCGTCGGTCTGTCATGTCTGCTCATGAGGTAACACAACACAAAGCACATAAATCACAGTCATATCAGTTACGGTCTCACCTGAAAGCAACGGGATTACTCTTCTCAACGTCACAGCAAGTTTAGGAAAGGCACATTACTTCATGTTAAACGTGGTAAATTCGTATCTGATTGTAGCTAATAACCATCCTGATAATCATGCAATGCCATCGTCGCTCGTGTATTCCAAAATTACAATCTTGGCAATCTCCCATGTAGTGTACACTCACACATTAAGAAACAGAGAGTGGTCCAGTTTAGTACCACTCACCACTGAGCCAGCGGTTGAAGAAGTCAGAAGAAGCCTCAGGCTGATCCATGGGAACCATGTGACCAGCACCGTAGATCTGCATAAAGGTAAAGTTACCGCTGGACTTGACCTTGCCGTACTCCTTGCCGGCGTGCTTAAGGGGCTTGAGGTCGGCGTGGCTGAAGTCCTTCTGGCCAGACCACTGGAGCTTATCGGTCCAGGCCTGGTTTCCGAGCCAGTTGCAGATGAAGTCAGCATCACCAGCGTAGATAAGAACGGGGATCTTGTCCAGAACGTTGGGGACGAGCTGGTGGTAAGGCTGCATCCAGTCACCGGCAAAGAGGAAGTTTCGGTTGATGTCCATGTTGCAGCTGTCGTAGCTGCTAACCTCAGCACCGAGGGCTTCCTTGACTTCTTCGCGGTTCAGGTAATCGGCAATGTAGCCGAGGCCAGAGTAGCAGAGGTTGTTGCCATCCTCACACTTGCCTCGAATGTCGTAGACATTCTGGCCAGTGCGCTGGTAAGGACCCATCATGGCGTTGTTGCAGTAAATGCTGGCAGGAACGCAAGACCAGGCACTGCCAGACTCGTAGCAGCCCTTGATCAAAGACTGGCATCGAGGAAGAGCATTGTCCATGGACTGGCACTCGCTTTCGCTGAGCACGGAGGGGTAGCCACCATCACCACAGGCCATGGGGCGGTAGTAGGCGTACTGGGTGTAGCCATCGGTAAGACCGTTACCAATGAGAACACTCTTGAGGTTGATGTTGCGGTCATCGTGAGAGAGGATCTCGTTGGCAAAGACGGGGATGTAGTGACCGGCGTAAGACTCTCCAGCAATGTGGAAGTCCTGCTTGGCGTACTCAGGGAACTGGTGGAAGAAGAGGGTGAGAAGGGCATAGATATCCTTGCCAGCAGCGACAGTGTTGCTGACGGAGCCACCACTGTACGAGTAGCCAACGTTGACAGGCTGGTCAAGGAAGATGACGGAAGCGTTGTTATTCCAAGACTCGGGGTTGTTGACGATCTCAATCTTCTTGTTGACGGAAGCAGGACCAAGCTCAAGGAAGAGACCGGTCAAGGAAGAGCAGCCGGGGCCTCCGTTGAGCCAAAGGACTACGGGGTCGTTCTTGGGGTCGTTGCGGGACTCGAAGAACCCTTTAAGTTTGTCAGTTTAGATCAGAATTAACTTTGGTAACGGCGAAGCTTACAGTAGAAGAGATGCTTGTCTTCCTCCTCATCGTCAAGGTAACCACTGTACTGCTTGACCTTGTCAACACCGAGCTTGGAAGGGTCGACCTTCTTGGCGCGGAGGTTGTAGTTCTCGAGCTTGCCGCCGACTTCGCGGTGCTTCTCGCCGTTCTTCTCGGTCCACAGGGACTGAACGTCGGCACCCTTGACGACGTGGTCCCAGTGAGAGTCGGGTCGGCGGTTGACCTTCTTGGGCTCAGTGAGGACCTGCTTCTTGAACGCCTCGACAGCGTCGGGGGCAAGAAGTGTGACCTCGTCCCAGACAGCCTTGGCCTCTGATGAGATCTCTCCGAAGAACTTCTCGAGGGGCTTGGTCCACGCGTTCACGTCAAGGTCGATGAGAGGCTTTGAGTCGCCGCCAAGGATCTGCTGCTCCAGGCCCATGGCCGAAGAGGCAGCGCCCAGCACGAGGGCAGAAGTTGACAAACGCATTGTGTGCTGTTTGTACGGGCTTCAGTGATGCTAATACTGAAGATATTGATAACAAATGGGAGATGTTGGGTTGTTATCAACAAGAAGAGTGATGGATGTTGATGGAGGAGAGAAAGAAGTAAAGGCGCAAGAGAGGTGAGCGACGTAATTATGGCTGGGAAGCTCCCCCAGTCCGTCGCCGTCCCCAGTTGTCTGAGACTCGGGCCAGAGCCAACCTAGCAACCTGCAGCTGACCACACCCCGCGTAGCGGCTATGCTTCCTAGCGGCAGGGGCGATTCAGGCAGTTGCTGGGGAGCTCTGCTATCTGATTAGCATTTTATTTACGTGAGTATCTGTTAGTGCAGTGTTGCGTGTCACCCTATGCCAGGTACAGGCCCAGAGCCAAGCTAAGCTAGGAAGGAAGGCGGCGAGCCAGCAACTCAAATATCCACATGCGAAAACGTGACTCGTCGGCGCTATCTCACCTTGATGAGTCGTCGATAAGAGGCGTTCACGGGTGTTGTTGTCCGCGATTTGAGGCTGCCTCGTGATGTCCTATGCTTCTTCATTGATTCAGGGGAACAGCAACATGTATTCAATTGGCTCTATGCCAGTAAGGCATACTCTTGACCCTTGAAAGAGCTGTTATGCGGACTGAAAGTCACAGCCGGGGCATTAATCCGACATCCGTCGGTTGAGGAGTGACGTAGGTGATACAGGGTCGCCTGTTACGGTACGCGTCTGATAATGCACGCACTAAAACACAGTCAGAAACCGATTACGATCTCCCGCTGTTTGCAATTGCTTGGTCCGGGTTCAGCGTGTGTCTCGGACAAACTTGTCCAGTCCAGCCGAGCTATTGTTGTGATTTCTGTGTCTAACCGATGTTTAGGTATGGAATATGCTTAGCTGTCAGGGCGTCTGATCTTGTGATCGTGTTCCTGGCAAAAACAAACATAGACAATCAGACAACAACAGCCCTGAGATAAACGGTGAAACACGAGTGAGGCGGTAAGTGCTCATCATGGACCAGGGAGTCGATTCGTTGCATGGTTGAGCAAGTTACCGATGCCGGGGTTGATTCGTCTTCTTGAACCTTGAAGTCACTGTGCTGTACCTGCAGCGCCTATCTTCGTACCTACCTACCCTGCGACAGCACGAATAACACGGAGAACGGGATTGTGTTTGTCTGCCTGTGGTGAGACTATCCCAGATATCGCAGTGGTATATCTGGTTATGGTAGAGTTTATATGCTTTTCTTAGTTCATGACATATTGAACTCAGTATAAAGAGGGACCTTGCACTGGGCGGCAGAAACTCAGGATTTAAACTTACTATTAAGCAGTAAACAAATAGATCCACTGCTGCAAGGCCGTTTCATCTCCTGTTGTCAAAGCCAAGTTTCTGCTAACTAGAAACAACTTGACGAGCATCGCAGTTTTCCAGTAATGTTTGGGTTCAATATCTCGGCACTTCGGCCATCACAATTACACGCTCATCTCAGTTTAGGAAGGTTTACAGCAATACCGTCACACGTCTTCAAGTTGTATAAAAATAGGAATGCCTACAGAGTAACGAACAATCATTGAAAGACACATAACCAAAAGTAGTCGGCCGGTCATTTATATTCATCTGAACAACTTGGTGAGAGGATTACTGAAAAACGATAGTCCAGCATGGACGCTGCCAACTAACATGAGGCGAGAGTTCACTCGAAGGGTATACTGCATACCCCGTAGACTCATACGATGTAAGTAAAGTATGGGTCACTCACATCAGTCAGATCAATCATACATGTGCTAATTAACATCAGGTTCAAAATGCAACCTCCAATAAAGATATTTCTAAAAATCAAGGTGACCAATCTAAAAAGAGTCATCGGCGCATTATTGTTACGCATAGCCAGACCATGGTCCAATCCAATGTGTACTATTGGGTATAAGAGGTACCTATTCAACTGAAGTGACTCAAAGCGTCCATGAGTGTTTATGACGAAGGTTGCCATTGCGGGGCACCTATTACGCAGTAAGAAATCCAATCCTGGCTTATGGCGGGGTTAGGAAAAAAGTTCTGGTAACAAGCAGGCACTTTAATACTTTATCTACCGCATCCATTTCTTTTTTCCCTTCTCAGCAACTTTACGCAGCGTCCTCATTTCGAAATTTCCCTTGACTCGATTTATCTCGTATACCGCCCACCATGTCTCGACAGATTCAGCAACCCTCTAATCAGATCAAGCTTACCAACGTCTCTCTTGTGCGACTCAAGAAGGGAAAGAAGCGCTTCGAACTCGCTTGCTACAAGAACAAGGTCCTTGAATGGCGATCCGGCATCGAGACCGATCTCGACAATGTTCTTCAGATCCCAAACGTCTTCCTTAATGTCTCAAAGGGCCAGACAGCGCCTCGCGAGGACCTCGACAAGGCCTTCGGCAAGGGCAAATCCACGGACGATATCATCCTCGAGATTCTGAAGAAGGGAGAGATGCAAGTCGGTGAGAAAGAGCGTGCTGCGCAGACAGAGCGTGTGCATAACGAGGTCGTCAGCATAGTCGCCAGTAAACTGGTCGACCCAAGGACCAAACGCGTTTATACGTCTGGCATGATCGAGAAGGCTCTCGACATGCTCAGCTCCCAGGCTCATAACGCTACACCCGACAAGAGTGCCGCAGGAAGCGCTACAGGAACACCTGCAACTGGAGAGGCTGGAGAGGCCAAGCCCCGACCCCAGCACAACTGGACTGGTGTCAGTACGACCAAGAGCGCAAAGAGTCAGGCACTTGAAGCCATGAAGGCCCTCATCGCCCATCAGCCTATCCCTGTTGCGAGGGCGCGCATGAGGCTCCGTATCGCCTGTACCACCAATGTTCTCAAGCAAGCCATTAAAGCACCCAAGGGCGCGAACAAGGAAGAAGAAGGCGAGCAAAAGGCCGTTGGCACTGTCAAGGACAAGATTCTTAGCTACGTTGAACAGGTAGAGAGTCAGGATGTTGTTGGATCGGAGTGGGAAGTGGTAGGCTTCGTTGAGCCTGGTGCTTTTAAGCCCTTGTCTGATTTCATTGGCAACGAGACCAAGGGACAAGGACGAGTGGAAGTTTTGGACATGGCCGTGACACACGAGGATTAAACACACAAAGACGCACTCAAGTAGCTTAAAAAGAAATCATGATACCCTTCCCTAGAATCATTAGGTATCTTTCCCATTGCCTTGGCGGACACCTTTCATTTTTGACCTTTCGTGGACTTCGTTTGACCATAGTTTCACATGGTTTTGCCATATAACATCTCCCCTTTCCCATAATGAAGATTTTACTTGAATGCTTTTGATTCGTGACTCTGATCTAGAGTACAGCCATAGCTGCGTATGCCGGAAAGCAAACCCCTCAGAATGCTCAGAAAGATGAAACCAGCCGTCACGCCTGTCCACCCATAACCAACACCGATAAATAGTTTAACCACCCTTCTTCTTGGAGACACCGACGGTCCTGCCACGGCGACCGGTGGTCTTGGTGTGCTGACCACGGACACGGAGACCCCAGTAGTGTCGGAGACCACGGTGAGCGCGGATCTTCTTGAGGCGCTCGAGATCCTCACGGAGCTTGGAGTCGACACCGTTAGCAAGGATGTGGGAGTCCTTGCCATCGACGATATCGCGCTGTCGGTTGATGAACCATGTAGGGATCTTGTACTGGGTGGGGTTCTGGAGGATGGTGACGATTCGCTCAAGCTCTTCGGAGGTGAGCTCACCAGCGCTGTAATGCTGTTAGTATTTTTGAGAATATCGTGAATGGTGCGCAGGAAATCGTACCGCTTGTTCAGATCGACATCGGCCTTCTTGCAGACCAAGTTAGAGTATCGGCGACCGACACCCTTGATCTTGGTCAAGGCGTACATAACCTTCTGCTTTCCGTCAACATTGGTGTTGAGAAGACGGAGAATCTGCACGTCGTTAGCACATGTTATTTCTGATGATTTTCCCGTCACGATCGATTTCGATGCACCAGACGCCGGTCGGGTGGCGCGAGAGCGGTTCTTCGGGCGGCGTCGATGGTGTTGAATTCGATTTCGTGATTGCGATGCTATAGGGGACGACTTACGAACTGGAAGTTCGACTTCTCTCCCGAGACGAGCGACATGATGGGCAACTTTGGCGGTCCAGTTGCTCAGAGTCGATCGTGTGTTCAATGATCGGTGGTTAGATAAAAAGAGCGAGGAAGATTTCGCTAAAGAAATCGGCTGTGGGCTCGTTAGGGGAGTTAGGGTTAGAACTGGCTGGAGAAACATATCGCCGAAAGCCCCCACTATTTATATTGGACCCTTGCCTCGTAGTGCTTAGTAGGCTGCGTATTAATCCATTTGCTCACCAGTCTGCTTTTCAACAGCTCATCCACGTTCTTTAAGCGCATTGCATTAAAATCGAGGCAATTGGCAATCAGGTTCCCTTGCTCTATTTAAGCTATTGTCTACCTATTACAAAGCTGAACTTCGAATACTTGGTAGCAATTGTCTAATTGTAATTCGCACGTCGTAGAATTAACTGTATACCCGATTTTACCTGCACAAGGAATATCATTCGAAAGAAGTCCGTCACACTCATGATATCTCTAGACGAGGCGAGAACTGCCATTAGCTCGTCAGAGTGTTCCTTAAGCAATTTTGTTATCCTTCCTAGCTGCACATAGTAGCTCTAATCTCGTTGGTAAAAAGTTCGTTCTCGCCGAGAGACCCGATGGATCCAGAGTATTTAAAAAGTTCCCACAAGTCTAGAACCTCAAAACGTTGTCAATTCCTAACTCCCAGTGGAAACGGGGAGGAGGGTCGGATTGGTTCTATAGAACTAAGGCAGTAACCGAGATCAAATTGCATAAACAGGCAAAAATAACTCCCTGCTCATACAAACAAAAAGAGAATATTGCAGTATCCTTGATTAGGCCAACAGACCTCGATACAGACAACCTGGAGCCGTTCGAACAACAACTGACGATGCTCGCTTCATGTAGTAAAGGCATGTTGCGATCCCCATAGTATTCTAGGGGTTCGATCAAGTTTCTTGTTTTGTATGGGCACATCAAGACACTATAGAACCACGCCACAGTGTTCATCCAGGAACGAAACATAAGTGAAAGCTCACATAACAATATAAGAAACCCAACTGCATTTAAATTATACTGCGGAAAAGCTTTCGCTCAGATCTAGCTACCTCTACGCAATCTCATGCTTATATGACATTCTCTAGCCATTATGTCTCGTTTGAAAAGGCATATCCCGGGTCATCGCTGGCAAGCCTGACTCTTTATGTACTAAGCCAGCAAAAACAGGGGCGGATTTCCCTGTGAAGATAAAGGTGACTGTAGACTTTGTATTGTTTTCGCTGATAGGACCGACGTATTTTTAAAGTAACGGCTGAAAGAGCATTGGGAACTCGAAAATACGAACCTCTCTCATTGACTCTGTTCTCGCTTATGATACTCTACCCCTGATGACGATACTCTCGATATCCTTGAGTATAAAAACGATTTTGTGTCCGATTCTTCTCCAGGTTCTCCGCATCGCCTGTTTTCAACTCTTCATCGGCATTATGAGACCTGCTGCTCTCAATCCATGCACTTGCATTAGGTCGCTTATGAAAGCCACCTTCACCGAAATACAGTCACCGTGTTTCAACTTGTTTGTTACCAGAGACACTAACCCTTTGGTGCTTGTACCTTCTCACGGATGGCTGGTACTCTCTAAGAAAGAAATACTGTCAGTCTTCCACTTCTATCGAGTTTGAGGTCCAATATCGAAATGTAAAGTGACAATAGAAAGTCTAGACATGCGTCTGCTTGAACCTCCAAGCCACGATTATCCATATCCGAAATTTGCCAGTTATTACTAGAGATAGGACTCACTGGAAGGATACAAGGAGGCACACAATAGCCACTACTTAATCACACAACAACAGTTCATCACGACAAGGTAATTATGGATGGCTGATGAATAATTGGGAGGGGAAGGAGTGGTGTCTTCGGGGTACCTTCACCAAGTACCGATGGGATGGCATTGGTCCGTCATCTGGTGAGTTGCAAATGGCCCAAACTTGGGTAGCATTCGAGAACTTGCCATTAGTGATACTACTACCCAGCATGCATCACTGTGCTATCTGGATTACTTATAAACATCCTGTCTATATTCCAAGACCAAAGACTTTCTTCACTTGGATGAAGTCAAAAATATGCATAAATTGTTGAACAGGCACAAAATTAACCGCTCAGTCTAAGAAGAACTATCGGGAGTCATTTAGCAGTGTGCTGGAAAGGCATCTGCAATGTATCACTACGGTACGACGAAGTACATGTCTATATCAATTCCTCGGGCCTATAGGAAACTCTGTCATATGACGCCGCCTCGAATGTTCTTGGCTCCGTCGCATGTCTCAGGACGAGGCTGGATCATGACGATGAAGCATGTGTGGTGAAAATCACTTACAAGTTATGGAGACACGATAACCACAACCAATAACCGTATTCACTGTATGGTAAACAAAGAATTCCCTGAAACAAGGTTGTTTGTACAGCCTGGGAGGATTGGTGATCCAGTTCCCGAGCCTAGTGGCAAGACCAACACTGGAAGTATTCCTCATGCATCAACGCGGATGTCATTTAAAGACAGGAACAAGTTGACGACTTACGCAAGACTCAAGTTCACGATTCAATGCTTGGTGTTATACTACACATACCCTTATTACGCACATCAAGACCATCGTCGTCGCCACGGTGCGCCTGAGCAAGGACCAGAGGGATAATCAGGAAGTTATCCACTTATAAATCGATTTACAAGAAGTCGGACTTGAGAACCAAGATCAGGATCGAACACCATAAACCGCCTCATAACTATACAGAACAAGCACGAGGCCGTTCACAAGCTCTCCGAGAAACATACACTATCAGAGAAGGGTTGCAATACACCCCGAGACACCAACTTGACTGAGAGGGCAATCAGATTAACCGAGATATCTCAAGGGTCTTCCACCTCAGTCACAAGCCTTGAATCAAGCAGCATTACCCATCGAAGAAGTTCTGCTTGTATAGGATTCAAGTAGATACAAGAACTGTACTCTACTCATAACAAAATTCCTGTCGGGGATGAGCGCATAGACATGGCTGACAGTTTATGGCGTCCTTTTAGAAATATTATCTCATGTTCGGCCTGTCACGCCTCGATCCTTTACTGCCGGAAAATGCTACGATATATCCGCACTCGTTCCAGGATGCATAGATTCTCATATTATCGGTACTATGCACGAACTACATGAGCGGCCTCCGGGCCATTTTCCGTATATATTGCGATTGGCATGCTAAATGTCTAACATAACCACCTCACCGAGGAAGTCTATCGGGTTTTCTCGTCCCTTGTACATCCAGGTGATTTCCTCACAGCAACGGACACCTTGCTCTTGATGCACTTCTCTGGGGACGTTCTCTGATACATTGGACTTGGGGCTTCTGTTGAAACAACTAGGGTCAGCCCGTATCTTTGCTTCTTTTGCTTCCTGCTGCCGCGCTTCCCTCCATCATGCTAGTTGGAAACCTTTCCTTACGGGACATGAAATTGCAAAATGAAGGAAGAAAAATATAACCCCTGATAGTGGCATGTTTCCGTGCATCAAGCAACATCACAGGACCGCACTGAGTCAATGACAACTCTTTTTGGTAGATGTGTATGAGTGTGCGAGAAGGGGGACAAGGACGCAGCGAATAACTTGCAGATAACTTCTATCTTTGCTTCCAGGGCTAGCTTCAGCAATCTATCACATTTAGCAAGGATTTTATAAGCATTGTTCGTTACGGCTGACTTATATGAGGAGCGTTTTGAAACAAGGAATGATGGGTGCATTAACACCTCGAAGAGAAATTATATTAAGGACCCCTATGAGGCCGGGTCCAATCATCCTCTGCAGCAGGGACAAGCAAATGACGCGGTTTCCCTTCGTGATGGATAGTACGCTTTCCCTACATCTCTACTTTTACTTCTTCTGTCTTTTTGAACATCCAATGCGTTATGGCCGACCTGCACCCAACACACACATGATGCCTAAAGGACCGTCCAAACGCACGGCGGGCTACTAAGCCCGACCATATGGCAACTGGAGTATGGTATGTAATTAGTCGTAGTGACAATATTATTTCGTGCCCAAACCTACGTGAGTGATGAAAATCAGGGTCCCACTATTCCGTAGCCCACTGCTCAGGCACACGACTGTACACTTAACGAGAACATGCAACCACCAAGAGGTATGGGCGTCCCATTACAGACAATGGTAGTCTTTATTCGTAACATTGCCGTCTGAGTCCCTCACACAGGAAGAGCTTCAAGATATGTCACCCACAGATCACCCTAGGGTCATCTCGTGAAGGTTTCTGTCCTAGGTATGAGAAACATAGTCCAAAAGAGTGATTTAATAATCACAATAGGACGAGGGATAAGGAAGAAAGAAAATAGACTTACAGGTTAAGGGGCCCACCACCAGTCCAAGTAGGAGAGCCTGACCAATATCCAAGTCGTTAGTAAGAAATTTCACATCTCAGGGTCATAAACTAACATGGGTTATGTCACCTCACGCCGCAGTCTACAAGATGGTTATCTCTCTGTATGTGTCTCCCGCGGTCATTGATCTCATAAAGCAACACGAGAACAGCATAAAGGCCAATCCGAGTCTCACATCTGTCCCACCACTTACATCAACAGCTCTACGATTCAGTCTTGACTCTCGAATCGACCATCCGCTTCAGCTTTTCCCAGCGTTACCACACTCAGAGTATACAACATGAAATTCTGCCGGATCATAGCAAGAAGTTTCCATCGCTTTCTTCGGTATTTACCAGAAGTGGTCCCCGATGATGCTCAGATCATTCAAGTCCGCCTTAACGATTTCGTTCTTCAGCTTCCGTTTCTGGGTCAAGCCCAGCGCATGTACACATGTAACTTGTACCGTTGTTCTTGATGGCATATCCAACATCGCAAGACTATAGCTCATACGTTATGCTTAGTGCAGCCTCAAAGAGAAGTCCAAAACCTCAAGACGACTCCACCATGTGCAGTATAGAAAAGTTGGCCTCCTAAGTTTTAGGGTATGAAAATGAGTAGTCTAAGAAACCTAGTCTAAGGATAATAAACTGACCTACTAATTTTGTCTCT
Source organism: Fusarium praegraminearum (assembly GCA_002093855.1). Lineage (NCBI taxonomy): Eukaryota > Fungi > Ascomycota > Sordariomycetes > Hypocreales > Nectriaceae > Fusarium > Fusarium praegraminearum. The sequence goes on from LXHY01000065.1 coordinate 144,231, forward strand.
TATGCTTTTAGCAGCCAATACCTCTGATATCGTGAAGTGGTAGAGCGTCTCCTTTCAGTCCTGGCGGCAGCACCAACACCCTGGCAACAGGGGGAAACAACACTAAAAAGGTCCTCGGTTCGAACCCGGGCTACGCCAAAAAGGACAAAAAAAAGCGGATATGGGTTAATCCGATAATCACGTGCTCGTTTCTCATGTTTGGCAAATTTTCTGCTTGAGCTATTCTGAATTGCTGAATTGTTCATTTCCATGAAGCAATCAATAACCAATGCCGGAGAATGAGGCACATTGAGGAACCCGTTGACTCTAAATTGAGTTCAATACAAAGCGTTTAAGCTATTGGTTACCTCCAAGGTAGGTTCATACACATCATGTGTTATTTGCCATTGCACAAAACTCAATCGTCTTTTTCCATTGCTCGGTCAGCCCAGTTCAACGGCTGATCTTGAGCCGGATGCCTTTACTTCGGTTCAGGTACGAGACAAGACCAATTTAGCAACGCTTTTTGAGTACGGAACCTTTTGTGTTTTCACCAAATGGAGTCTTCCGTAATTTATCAGTTGTTACATCTCTACATCATCCTGACCTGTTTTCTGCAATAATATCTATGCTTCATCATTGCCCCGGCCTGCCAAATGTCGTCCGCGAGGACATGCTCGGTGTTCCTATCTGTATGCTCCAAACTCCGATCAAAATTGAAAACAGTTCATTATACCTTGCTAGCTTGTAAGATAATCATCGTTGTCTCCCTCTGGAAACTGATGTTATGACGAGCTAGAAATCGTCAAGAGGATCGTAACCCTTTTGATGTTAGCATCATTAGAAGAATCTCCCTTCTTAGCAAGCATACCTTGTCTTTCTTGAGTTGATGAGCCAGTAGCTCTGACAGGTTGGCTCTGTCCGTTTCCACGGTTAGGTTCGTGCTCTTGGACTGAGCGTGGATAACCGCCACCTCTTTGAGGCCTCGCACGGTCAAGAGCTCATCCAGTCCAAGGATGTCCGTTATTCGTACATGGCGGTACGTGAGTGGGAAGAAGGTCTTCATCAAGTCGGTTCGTGGGCTGAGGTACGCAAGAGTGGATTTGGAAATGCTGATTGTCAGGGACTCGAGCCTGTCGCATTCAACTAGTTTTTTGAAGGCCGTCGCTGACGTTGGTCCACACCAGTGAACTTTGATGTCGCGGACATTATGTACAAGCAGCGGGTTGTTGTCGAGGTGGTGCAACAGCTCGCAGCAGCAGCGGAAACGAACAGTCTTCTTGCGAAAAAAGATGCGGAAGAATTCTTGGTTGAGTGCCGGGCCGAGTATAGACGGCAACGCCTTCATTTGGGGAGACTGGAAGCCATCGTATTCTCGTTCGATCTTTGGGCAATTGCAGCTCACTTTTCGTGCGCCAGGTTTAATGGCCTTCCCTTTGTAAACGGTGTCGACCATCAAATCGACGATGTGTTCGCGGATCTCGGCAGGCAGTCTCATGAACGGGAAGCTGTCGATGGGCGGCGGACGGTCTATCACAAAAGTTATTCGCTGTTTTTTTGCTTCCTCCAACGGAGTGTCTGAGGGCAGTGATCTTGCTCTCACTTACCAGCAATCTCAAGGATTTCAGTACACATCTCTATGATATCGACGCATGTCTTGGATTCTTGAGGGTCTTTGTTGATCATACGGGCACATTTGGCTATCGTAGCGGCGACGGATTCCCGTCGTTTAGGGCTCAGTCGGACCATGCTTCCCAGCTCTCTCGCATCGATGATTCCTGCGTGGAAACTCTCCAGGCCTTGAAGGAGGACCTGGATGTTTTTGGTCAAGCCATACCGAGTGTGGACTGCCTTGGATTTGAGGGAGTACCAAGACTTGCCCGACATGATGGTAGCAGCGCGAGAACCTTGCGTCGGTGATATATGCGACGGAGTTGTTGACACAGCGGGGATAAATTGCGAGGGGGCGTTGATGTCGTCGAAGGAGGGAGGGTTGAGTGAAGTCCAATAGGAATTGACATCAAGTGAGGAAGCTTCTGCACCTCAGGCAGTGAAGCAACATCTATGAATGGACGAAATAGGATTAATCACGGCCTCGTTGTGATTTTTACAGCAGGCGCCCGCGGTAAAGTCAAATCGCTCCTTCCCGCCCAAGTGACGCGAGGAGCTAGGTTGCCGTCCCGAGTGAATGGCAGGCAGCAAACTGTGGCACATCAGATCCTTGGGATTTATGAATGAAATAAACAAAACCTGGGTAAATGAAAAAAGAGCGTAATCTTAGGTACCTACCTAGTATACTTCGATATCAAGAGCGGTGACTACTTCGGCAGTGCAAACGGCCGGCACTGACAGCGACAGCGACGGCTGAGCACATGGCGATATAACAATAATCACCCAGATAACTCACATGGCTCTACATAAAATACCATGGTGGTCAACCCACCTGGAACAGCATACACTGAAAAATAATATGTATGGCACCAACACAATATAGCATTCTCGACTCTTCGATGGTTTGTGAAGGCCCGGCATACCATGTGGAATATTCCTGATCATACACTCCAACATAATAATGATTAAGTTCCTTTTGTTAATGGTTCAATCATGTGCTATCTTATAGACCAATGAACACTTCCATCACAGGTTGGTAGTGGTATTCAGTCATCATGAGATACGTATAAGATATGAGAAGCAGATCTAAACTCCGATCGAATGGTAACTCATTACTCATATAGTACTCTTTCAAGCCCAGATAACATGCATGGGACGACGTGTCACTTTATTGAAGAAAAGGTTGATTGTAGAACAAGTGTAGACTTTTATTGGTCAATCGAATCATAACGCCCATTCCTGGTCTATCTGCCCATCGCAGGACCATGATGATATGCAAAAACTCCATATACCAAATCGCTAAATCCAATATGCTAATCATACCACATATCGTGGCGTTTCAAATAATCATGCGGTTTTTCTATGGTGCCCGAGACACCGTCGTCAAGGACTAAGCCTCGATGATAGAAAGACAGCCAATGCGCGCTGCTTTTGTTTTGGTTGTCTATTTTGTGTTGTCCCCTTTTGAAAGAATTATGGGGAACCATGCGAGGTGAGGCGGAAATGTGGTGTTCAGATCGGCATCTGATGTTCCGCTTCTGGATGGGGTGGTTGCTGATCTCGAGATGTTGCATCGCCGAATTGGTGAAATGATGCTGACAGAAGACGATGCAAAGGATGTATGTAATTAGATGAATAGGGTGTATCGGTCAATGCAAAGAAATTATCCAGAAATCAACTTGGTGTGGCGGTTGAGTCTGAACGTCGTTGAACTTTTGGTGGCGGGCGGCGTTAAAGCTGGCGTTCTAGAACTCTTCCAGCTTTCGCCCCTGTCGACTATCGGCGTGCCCGCATGCCCGTCCATCCATTATCATCGGCTTTGCCAATTCAGGAAATTGACTAGGATGATTTGATAGAGGATGAAGACGATGAAGTCTGATCGTCGCTTTCACTGTCTCCTTCCAGTGAGAAGTTGACGACGCTAGGAGCTCGTGTGCAACAAGGGCTGACACCCAGGAAGTCATCATCTTCAATCTGATCAGGGGAAGAGGCACCAAAGGTGAAGCTGAATTGAGACAGCATCTCTTGGTGTTGAAGATTTTGGGCTGTCAAGGGCTTCTCGCTGGGGTGAGTTATCTTCTTTCCCTTCTTGCTCTTGCGTTCCTTGGTAGCATCTTTGTCCTTGGACCCCCACGTCCAGGTGCGGGATAGCTTGTTGACAAGAGACGACTTTGAAGAATCAGACTTGTCGCTGTTCTGGCTGGACTTGGTCATGGTAGCTGTGATCTTTCCAGATGTGTTGGCGTCGATGATGTTTGACGCGGAAGCATCGGAGCGCATGGCGCGGCGGAAGTGCTCTCGAATAGCCATTGTGAATGTGGTTGTGAGTGAGAGTATAAGCTTGATGAGCTGGGTTGTAGTTTGGCGTTTAATTGATTCAAGGCAGTGAGCTTGGAATTGACGAGATCATCAAGGATGAGGGTAAATGGGAAAGGGACGGGCGATCATTGATCTATATAGACCCGAACAGACAAGTGCAGGAGCCGGGACCTTTAAAGCAATCCTTCAAGATAGGAAAACCCCTCAGAGTCTTCGGTCGTTTGGACCAACATGGGGGCTCTCATCCATGCGTTCTCCGGTGGCGCCTTGGAAACTGGACTTGGCTGTGGAGGTGGAACTGCCTCGAGGTCCCTTATCCCGTGTACAAGAGATACATGAGCAACTGTGAGTGGCTTCTGAATGGCCGACGGATCCGCTAACCCCTGGCTCTTGGGGACACAGTGAGAACAGTGAATTGCTATTCGCTCACTGTAGACTGGGGTGCGGAGAATTGCGGAGGCTTCGGCGGCTTGTACGGGGGTCGACCCTCAATGAGGTCAGTGAGATCCATAACAACTGTATGGAGAAACCCTGCAATGTCGGACCGGGGAGTTGAGAGGTACAAAAAGTACTTGTGTCGCTTTGCAGCCTTCTCGCGCTCACATGTGGTGGATGGAAGGAAGGATCGGAGATGCCAGTTTTTAGTAACAAATCCCAGCAGACGCAGACAGCACACCACCTTTGTCAAACTATAAGCCTCAAAGGGGGAGGTCGCAGACGACACTAAAGTTGTTCTGAATTTAGCCGGTGATCATTGCTATGATCGCTCTGACAGGGTGTCCACCTGGCAGAGAGAGAGGCTGCGGTAGTACGTAGGCACCAGGAATTTCGTGCATAGCATGTCGACAGCCCAGGTGCCAGGCTAACTGGCTGTCTGGGTCCATGAGAGCCCTGTTCCTTTCCATCATAGCCGAGCGTGCCCGGCAGTGAAGAGCTGTGGATATGACAATCGACAGAAACATTGACATCCAGGAGTTGAATCGTGAAGCGCCTCGTGTATCAGCCATTAATAGCTGTCGCATCGTCGCTACGCCTCAGAAACAAACTTTCTGCAAGAGATTTCTCTGGCGTTCTGGATAACGAAACCCGGCAACATTAGCACCTCGCCCGTGGTGCAACGTTGGCCGTTTTCGACACCATCAGAATTCAACTTGCATCTCAAAATACGGGGTCGGCGACAAATTCGAGCCGTGGAGGGCCCCCACAAACGAAGCCGTCCACATTATCATCCCCTCTTTTACCACTAGAGCCCTTGGGGTCCTTGGGGTTTGAATGGGGTCGTGAGCAGGCCGAGACTGTTGACGACCAGCGTCATTGTTGGAAGGTAACGCCGAACTGAGTCCGTTTGGCTTCGCCAAGGGGTGATGCATTATTCAGGTTTTGATTTGGCCACTCTTTCAACAAATTTTCCACAGTGACATTCAGTCAATGGCTTCCAGGCACCAAGATACTTCTTCCTCTGCAGGTCGGCTAACCTAACAGAATCTGCCAAGTCTGGCAACCCGCAGCTGGGTAGGGTAACGTAACTGATCCCTGTCTGGAGATCCCCCTTTGCAAGCTGCTCAGTCTCGGTTGCTCGGTGTTGGTGTTGCGAGTGCTGTGATATTACGTACTGTGCCAATCGGCCCTTGTTCGGTTGGTGTTTGTGAGTGAAGTGAGCGAGCCCCATACCCCATGCTCCATTCTCCATTCTTCTTGGGTAGGTAAACAGTCGCACGACCCAAAGCCAGACCGTTGCAGACGTTGATGAAAAGGAACTGCCGTTCTCTAAACCGCTCAACTAAAGTTTCTGGTCGGGCCTCGAATGGGCGAACTAGTCCAACGTTTAGCATTTTTGTTCCGTTTCTGCAACCATTACGGATATAACTAAGTTGTCGGCGTCGGCAGACACCGGGCCGGTGTTTGTTTTGTTACGGCCTTCTCTCCAAGGTCCAAGTCTAACTAAACCGCTGCGTTTCGCCGTTCCCGTTGGTTCCCGGTGCAGCAGCTTGACGCCTGGCCTCATTCGCCACTTTATCTCGGCGCTGGGCTTGGCGCTCCGTTAGCAGCGGATAATTGCTTGTTCGACTGAGCTTATCGAATCGAAGATGCACGGCATGGCACCTTCTCTTGGTGGTTAGACAGCAAAACTGAATGAGGCGGCTATAGTTGCCTCTGAAGAAATCTCTGTTTTTTTTTTCCTTCTCCTCTTCTTTCTCTTGTCATGTTGCTCTTGAGCCACCGGAATTGGCGACGATAAGAGAAAACGGCGTCTTTTTCTTGGCGTGGTGGGGACGATAACGTATCAACCTTGTCAAAGACATCCCAACAACCGTTTTCACCTCCAGGCTGACAGGCGAGCAGTGTCAGAGTGTGTTATTCGTTGACTGGTGATAGTGGGCCCGCCTCACTACATGCTCAGGATCCGCATGTGCCTACGCCTACCCAGCTTTCTCACCGAATGCATCTGGCAAGTCTGGGCCCGCTTCTCGCTTCTGCATCTCTCTCGGAGGAACTCCGTTGTGGCAAGGCGAAGATGACTTCTTGACGTACGTAAATGACATGGGGGAAGATATCGTGAGCAGTCCATCTGGGAAGGTCTGGCTGCATCATGGTGGTTTTCCTTCCCACGGCTCGGTTAGCTAAGGCTCTCATAGTGGTGCCTTTTAAATCAGGCATTAGCTATACCCATTTTAATGTGGATGCTGTTGGAGACTTCGGTCCAACATATCACCGTTCCTGCTTCCAAGAAAAGTCCGGTTCATGCCAGAGATAAGATATGATAAACAGATGGCCCAACACTGATAAGGTCTGTTGAGGCTCTTAGGAAGAGCACCACTTAAATCGAAGGCTAGCGTGCAGCTATCGCGAAGTTTCAGTGTAGTTTCTCCTTGCAGACGTCATACATTAAGCGCAGATTTAGGTGGTGATACTTGTTTTGAAGGCCGCTGTGTTATTAGCCTGAGTTTTCCATCAAGATTTGACTGACCGCCTTGAATTTAACAGCATTTTCGACCACGTGCCTGTTGGATCTTGTCTCAGATACGGGTAAAAAGCTCCTTGAGAGAAGTCACTGCATTCAAGTTGAATTATCCGCCAGATGCTCATGCAGCGAAATCTACATACAGGGTAAGTTCCACTGAAAAAGCAGTCCAAGGATGCACCAGCAATGGAGTTTTTAGAGGCCTTTCAGTGGTCAGCGGCAACAGATGGACGCAGTGACCAATTACATGTCGTGAAACATGCCCCGGAGCGACTCAGGATCAGGAACGGAGGGCCTCGATTAAATATGATTTACATCACCATCTACTGGAGGCGGAGACCCAGTGACGCATCGCTTTTCACATTCTTACAGCCTGCGGCACTGCGCCAGCCTCTCTTCACCTGCCACGCCTGCACGAGTACGCCAGGTGCGGTCGCGTGAGTTTTGATTTGACCACATGATAGAAGTTTAAAAAAAATCAGCGGACATTTGTTGATCCATCTCAACACGAAGCACGTAAAGAATACCAAAGACCACAACACTAATCCCACTCGTTTCCCTTTATTATTTGCTTTTTGGACTGTCTTGTCTTGTCTCGTCTCATCCTTTGTCCGTCCTGTACTCGACGTGACCTGGGCTCCTCGAAACATCTGCCGTGATAGTACGTTCGCTAAGATACGTAGACAGTCACCGTCTTCGTCCATCCCTGCCGTGCCCTGGACAGCTACGAGCTCAGCTGCCTGAGTTCGCACATTGCGCCCCCCCGCATCCGGTCTCTCGCTACGGCAGTTAAAACATAGCCTCTTAAAAAGCGTCGAGTCCCTGAATAAACTCGACAAAGAGGAAGTTTGCTGCTACTCCAGTTTCTCAGATACAGCCACCGTCATAATGGGCGTCCCCTCGGAACGCGAAGCAGGTGAAGGACCACCTGCTTCGTCTGCCTCTAATCCACGAAGAACCCCCGGCAGCCAGTCTTATGCCCGCGTCGCTGCCCAAGGGACCGACGAACAATCGCCTCTTTTGAGGCACGATGCCGACACCGATAATGCTCATGGAGAGCACGATGATTCGCAAACCACCAAAAGCATATGGTACCTGCTCCTGTTGACCATCAGCATTGGTGGTCTTCAGATCGCGTGGTCCGTTGAACTTTCAAACGGCTCCCCATATCTCTTGTCTCTGGGACTCAGCAAGTCTCTTATGGCTTTAGTTTGGATTGCTGGTCCACTTACTGGTACCCTTGTTCAGCCATACGTGGGTATGCTGAGCGACAACTGTCGTATGCCCATGGGGAAGAGAAAGCCATTCATGATTGGAGGGTCTGTCGCAACGATCCTCTCGCTGTTGTTCCTTGCATGGGCCAAAGAGATTGTTGCATGTGCTTCTAACATTATTGGTTTTGACCCCGAGTCACAGGGCGTCAAGACCACAACTATCGTGGTTGCAGTTGTTGGTGTCTATGTTCTCGACTTCGCCATTAACACCGTCCAGGCCTCCATCCGTGCTTTCATTGTCGACTGCGCACCAGCTCACCAGCAGGAGTCTGCCAACGCCATGGCAAGTCGAATTACTGGATTCGGCAACATTGTCGGATACATTGCTGGGTATGTTGACTTGACTCGTCACCTTGGGTTCCTTGGAAAGACGCAGTTTCAAATACTTTGTGCTATCGCTTGTGTGGCCCTCGCTTTGACGGTGTTTGTGAGCACTGCCCTCATCAAGGAGCGAGACCCTCGCCTTGACGGGCCTGCCAAGAAACAGGAGCATGGCGTGATCTCTTTCTTCCTCACCATTTTCAAGTCGATCAAGCGTCTGCCACCTCAGATCAAGAGGGTTTGCGAGGTCCAGTTCTGCGCCTGGGTTGGATTCTTTCCTCTGCTGTTCTACACATCCTCGTATATCGGGGAGATTTATGTAGAGCCATACCTTGAAGCGAATCCTCACATGTCCCCGGAGCAGCTCAACAAACTTTATGAGCAAGCGACTCGGATTGGTACTTTTGCACTTCTCATCAACTCCGTTGTGAGTCTGCTTACGAACGTATTCCTTCCCTTCTTTATTGCTCCCACGTACGACAGCCAGCCAGTCACAAACGTTCCAGGAGAGACCCCTGCTGCTGGCTACTACGACGAAGACGAAGACGAGAAGCCATCCTGGTTGGACAAGCTGGCCATCCCTGGCCTCACTCTCAAGCGCGCATGGTTCCTTTCTCTTCTACTCTTTGCTGGATGTATGTTTGCCACGCTCTTTGTGCGTACTGTCAAGGCGGCCACTGTACTGGTTGGTCTTGTCGGTATTACATGGGCCATGACGCTGTGGGCTCCATGGGCCATCATCAGTGCCGAGATCAGCCGGAGAGATGCCCTGATCCGTGCTCAGAGGATGAGGCAGGCGACTGCCAGAGCAAACAACGGTGGAATCGGGGGTGACGAAGAGGAAGAAGAAATTGACCAGGCTGGTGTGATTCTCGGCATCCACAACATGGCCATTGCTGCACCGCAGATTATCGCCACTGTGGGCTCCAGTGTCATTTTCAAGCTCTGGCAGAAGCCGCGAGGCACACCGGGTGACCACAGTATCTCCATCGTGTTTGCCCTTGGCGGTATCTGTGTTTTGGTTGCATCCTTCTTCGTGGCCAAGATTAAGGATGATGCCGCTATGCCAGCTGATGTTATGATCGAAGCCGAAGAGGGTCAGGGAGGAACAGAACAGGCCGTAGAACGCCGACCACTGAGCAGACGCAAGTCTACGAGGGATCAGCTTCCTCGAGCAACTCAGGCCCGGGCTAACCTGACACGAAACAAGAGTTTCGGAGGCGCTGAGATGCACTAGAGGACAAGCAAACACACTGAATAATGCATGGAAAGGCGCAGGGCCAGGAATATTATGGAATCTTGGAATAGCATTTTGGCTCTTTACCTAGAGCCTAGGAGCGTACAGTTTGGATTTGATCTTTCTTTTATTGGGCGATCTTTTTGGCAAGGATGTTAGGGCGCCCGGGTATCATGTTGGGTTGTCGTTTGGTTACCTAGATTCACAGTTTTGTTTTGCCTTAGACAGAGATATTTAAAGTTCGCTCGTTACTTTTCTTTTATTAGACTATGAGTGTTGCAGGCATTCGTGAGCGTCTCCTCCAAATCGTATCTGAATCAAATCGACCCCAAGACCTCGTCCGTTGTGAATCAATAAGTCGGCACTGGCACCTCTGTGTTAGGACCGCAAATCCCGACAGAGACTCTTGTCTCGCCAGGCAGGGGGCCCAGTGTAGGGTCGATAGTAGTGAAGGGAATGAAGTGGAAGCACCACGAAATGTGGTTCTCGTCGCAGTAGCTGTAATCGCAGTCGAGGGCCTGCTCAAGAGCGGGAGCGGCAGTGACGGCGGGGGCACTGGCGAAAAAGGCAGCCGAGTTGCCAGGGAGGGCCAAGGCAGCCGGAGCGAAGAGAGTGATCAAGTACTTGATAGGGAGCATCGTGAATGTGTTGTTCTGAAGCAGTTGGTGTTGTGACTGTTGATCAGAGGAACTCTGTTGTATGTTGAATTGGGGAGAGAACAGCGTGCTCTTATACAAGATCAAGGTAGAACAAGTACGACGGTTCGAGAATATTTCTTGGGATCGAGAGTGCGGACAGTGATTTGTTTGCGTTGCGAGGTGATGGTAGAAACTTCCCACCTGACTTTCTTGCGAGCTTCTCTTTGGCTCGCACTACAAGTCTCGAATAATAAAACAAACAAACAATGCAAGCGAAACGCTGAGTATAAGGTCGGCAAATGAACTCGGGCTTTTATATCTGAGGCAACGAGTGACACAAAGACGGATAAAATCGCCGAAGCTCACCACCATGTGTGCAGTGTGACACTCCGGCAGAAGTTTTGGTCCCAGGCAGCAATTTGTATTTTCTTATTTCTAATATGCACGAATATATCATCACATAGCTTCTAATCTACAAAGAGAGCATCTTGTTTCCAGCCTTGATCCACAAGGTGATAATGAATCCGATACTCGCAGTCCACACCAGACTGCGCACCGGCGCCAGGCGACGATTGGCCTGCAGCCACAGGTAGACGACGTTGTACGCGACGCGGCTTGCGACGTAGCTAAAACTCAAGGCATTGATGGTAGGAGTTGGTACGCCTGCAAAGTTTGCGGCCACGATACCGGCTGCGTAGAGACCGAGGGTCTCGAATCCGTTTTCTGTAGCTGCCTTGGCTCGGTAGAAGAATTGTTTGTCCTAAGGGGTGTTACTAAGGGAACACGAGATTAAAGTAATGGTTGTGGAACTCACAGATTTGGTAAAGTTCTCACACTTTTCGATGTTGTTCTTGTGGGAGCGAGGACTGGCGTTGTCGTATGTTCCCTTGGCGGCAGTGATGGTATATGCGTGAGGGAGAGCGATGATGAAGAATGCAGCTGGAACCTAGAGGATTGTTAGTTGATGTTCCATGGGAAAGGCTAAGATTTGCCATACTGTGAAGAAGGAGTAGTTCCTTGTAAGGTCGAGGCCGAGAAAAGACTCCATGATATATGTTGTTGGCAAGTCGGCAAAGGTATTGGGGTATATAGACGAGTTGATTTGACTTGACTGAGTCCGTTTGATCACTTTAAATATACCAATTTTCAGCAAAATTGTTGAGGAGTATCAGTGTTGGAAGTGTTTGATTAAATCCGAATATCTGGAGGAATTATTAAAAATGTCCGAGAAGCTGAACGGTTTAATAATCAGTCGTTGGTGTTAGTCGGGACCCGCTCTCGTGGACATGTTGTCTTAGCATAACGACAACGATGACGATTAGTTTCTGGGACAGACATGTCATGATGTTATGTCTTGTAATATTCGTAGTAAAGCTAACGAGATCATTCTTATGTGTGTGTCTTGTTGGAATATGAAAATTACACTGTCAAGTAGATAATAGAGAGTTACAAGGATAAATGAAGAACCACATCTAGACTATCCGTAGCTCGATCTATCCCCAACACCACTAACTTCAACCAGGCTGACTAACGAACAGGGGTCTTCTCAACGTCCTTTCGGACTCAACCTCCTTCGAAACTACTACCAGTAGACTATCGAAAGCAAGTCACTCATTTACATTCACCATCGCAAATCAGGGCACTCGATATAATCATAAGCTTCGTATTGCTACATGCTTTCATCTCCATGATCCTCCTAACGACAAATCAATCGCTCAGTCAATATTGACTGACTGGTCAAATAAAGATAGATATATACTAAGAAGGTAAGAAGATCAACAAATGAAATCTAAGAACCGAAAATGCAACCGAGAAGATATTCAGTATATCTGTTCAAACGGTGGTCCATATAACGCCGCCCTCAACCCGAGTTTTTTTTGTCTCATTTCTTCCTTTTTCTGGATGGGTATCTCATGCGATGACAAACAAGACAAACTGGTTTTCTCTAGAGGCCTTGCTCATACGAGGTGTCGCTTGGCCATGGATCGTCTGGAACTGACTCGCCAGCCCTTTCCGTCCCAGCTTGTTGTGCCTCTGTGGCTACCGCCGTGGCTGTGGACACGGCTTTTGCTGTATGCTCCTGGACCGTGGTACTGGCCGTTGTCGTAGCTTTGGCTTTGCTCACTACCAGAACTGGAACCATCGCCGTTCTGGTTGTTTTGTTGTTTGTCACCGGTAGGGACGTACCAGACATTGCCGTTGTTTTGGCTTTGCTGGTTCTCAGGAGGAGAGTATGTTTGACCATCACCGTTGTTGCCGCCGTTGTATGCACCGCCGTTACCACTTTGGCCATTACCAGAGTTGCCGTCACCGGAATTGTTGTTTCCGCTGTTGTTGTCGCCAGTGTTACCGTTTCCACTGTTGCCGTTGCCAGAGTTGTTGTTTCCAGAGTTACCATTGCCCGAGTTTCCGCTTCCGCTGTTGCCTTCACCGGTGTTGCCCTCACCACTGTTTCCACCGTTGCCGCCGTTGTTACCACCATTGTTACCACCGCCGTTGGACTCACCCTGGCTGTAGACCTTGATACTGTTCACAAGCCAGTAGGCGTTCTTGAAGGCGGAAGGATTGTTGGCAACATAGTCGTTGCATTCTCCCAGAGATGCGGTCTCAGGGTTCTTGTTCCAGACATCGGGAGAGCCGGCCCAATCACCGCAGAAGGTAGTATCGAAGACGATGTTGTTGTTCCTGAAGTGGTCGTCGATGTTGCAGCCCTGACCTCCGTTGAACTTTGCAGTGGGAGTTCCCCAGGATGCAGGATCGGGGTTGCCAGACTGAATGTCTTGGGGAATGCGGCCGCGGTGGAAGAACCAGACAGCGATGTGTTCGGAAGTCCACTCGGTGGCGTAGACTCCGCCGCCAATGTCGTTGAAGCCATCACCATAGTTCTGGTTATCAGCGGTGCACTGGCCGCAACCCTCGCTCGCACCACCAGCGTTGCAGTTGTCGTTGACAAGCTTAGTGCTTTGATCGGAGCCGTCGTTGGTGATTTTGCAGCCAGGTCCAGTGTGAAGAGTGATCTTGTTCTCAGTCTGAGTGCTGACGCCCTCGAGGACGTCTATTTCCCCGTCATCGGGCCACGTACCTCCACTAGAGAACATCCAAAATGCAGGCCAAACACCAGGGATACTGCCAGGCATGTGGGCGATATCGGCGATGAAGAGACCGTGGGTGAAAGAATCGTGAGAAGTAACTCGGACTGACTTGCGGCCGTTGGAAGGGTTCTTGGTCTTGTAGTCTACACCCATGTAGACCTGTCCGTCAACGAAACCCGCCAAACCCTCGCTGTTGGCACTGTCGGCATCGATGTACTCGACAAATCCATTGGTAGGATCCTTTTCGTTGAAGAACTCGAATGCCTCGAAGAAGTTGGTAGAGTCGTAGGTGTGGGTAATGGAGTATCCGGAGCGGGAGCTGTTTTTTGAAGCAGTGGCACCTCGGAGGAAGGCCACGAGGCCAAACGTGAGGATTGATGTATGCATAGTTTCTGTTGTCTTTAGGTAAGTAAAGATGAAGAGAAGACTTGATAAAGAGTCTTACTTATGAGTGAACAGATTTGCAAAGAAGTTGTGGTTCAGAGATTGAGTTTGGCGATGAAGATGTGTTGCAGTTCGAGTGCAAGTGATGCGGATGAGTAGTTAAGTGAGCGATGGTGATTGTAACCCTTGCTTAGAAAAGTGCAATTTATAACAATAGAACCACAAGCTATTGTCTATACCAAGAGCCAGCCTAAAGCGGAGGGCTGGAGGGGGGAAAGAGAGGGGAGGCTATTGAGTTGCCTGACGCGCAACGAAACAATAGCTTTGGCACTGCCAAGGAGGGAGCCAAGTGAATATAATTGCAACTTCTAGTGAGTTGAGAGGCAATAAAGAGAAAAAGAGCCTTAATGAGAGTGGCCAGCCAGCTACCGAAAGGATTGAAACGGTACAAGGCGACGGATGCAGCCAAGTGAGAAAAAGAGAGAGAGACAGAGGATGATAAATTGATTTATTCCTTGAGGCCAGCCAAGCAGAGTAACCAGACACTGAAAGACGGAAGAGGCAAAAAGGCAATAAAAGAAACACACCAAGAGGGGAGAAAAGAGAGCACAAAAGAGTGAGTGTGGTTGAAGTTTGTGGCTATGGCCTCTGAAGGGAATGCGGGAGCTATCTATATGCCCATGTCTCTGATATGTCTTGCAGTCTTCCTCTCTCCCTCCTTTGTAATGCAAGGCACTGGCAACGCAATGCAATAAACGACGCCAAGCTCTTTTAAGAAGAGGCTGTAGCATGTCATTCTGTCTTTGTCTTCCTTGGTCTTGGCTCCTGGCTGGGTTTGGGTTGGGCTGGTATCTATCAACCATCGTCCACCCCGAAAGATCGAAGAGATCATGCTAGGGTAAAAGCTAAAGTTTCCGAAACAGTAGCCTGGGCTCGTCAAATAATAGAGTGAGCCAATGGCAGGGCCAAGGCGATGCGTTGTCTAGAGGCTCTGATGCGTAGCCTGTCTACCTACGGAATACTACTCAAACAACAAAGAACGAGACGAGACGAGACTGACATGTGCAAGTTCTAGGGCTTCTGGTCCAATCACTTTGAGTGAGAAAAAGCTTAGCGCGACCGGCTGTGGCTTGGCGTACCTGGCACTGGCCGCTTCAGGCAGGGAGACATGCTTTTGGTCGTCTATGATTGGTCGATCATATCGCTCAGGGGTTCGCATCCACTAAAGAGCACGCTATACTATAGTGGGGACTGACCTGGGGGAAGACTCGACTCGAACACTGGGAGGTGGAGTGGAGTAGAGGGCTTCCGGCGGACGGGACGAAGTTATTGAAACAGATGAGAACGAAACACTTTAACTTATTAACAGAAAATGAATGCCATTGTTCTCTATTGAATTCTACCGCATGCATCGTTAGACAACAAGAACTGGGGTCAACAAGCGGTCTAGACTTGTGGGTTTCTAAAAACATCTGCCTTCCTTGGCAGCCAGCGCTTCTATAGCCGCGCGCTCTTCCCATATCCATGGATGAATATAGACATATCCTTCCCCTCTCTCCACTATCCTGATGCGATGCCCAGTCCAGCTTAGAACAAAGCCATCCAACAAAGCAACCGGCATGAATAACCCAACACAACACGAACTCTTGTCACTCTTGTCCATGACCAAACCGGGCTGGGAAAGACATTCCTCAACTAAGACATTCCCAGCCTAGACCTTGTGCATACTCTTCGGGGCTTTTGACGCGCGTTGTCCCTTCTAAGCGCCACACTTTAAAAGTAAAAAAAAGAAGAACACGAGGACCAAAAAAGACAATGACCCCTTCTGAAACATAGTCTCAGGAATGGAAATCAGACTAGACCTTTCCACCCAAGGCGCTCCCTACCTGCTTTGGGCTTGGTTGCTCGAGGGGACCGAAAAACCTTTCTGCCACCTCCTTTCTCTTTGTCCTGAAAGAGACGACAACCTTTCGCACTTCTCCTTTTTCTGACTTGCTACCTCGATTTGATCTGCGTTTCCTGTCCAAACTTGTCCATACTTTCAGACATAAACTCTTTGAAAATACTAGAAAGAGAAACCCAACGGCACGATCGGCTGTAGTATCTACTAGTCTAGACTCGAGTTTCTTCAATGTCCCGGCATAATGTTCCGTGCCGTAGCCCCGGACTGCTGGGATCAAGCCACTCAATCAATATGGTCAAGGATCAACACTAACCTCGAATTTCAAGTATAGCATGATCTACCAGTACTTAAACTTTCACATGGCGTTATCTACAGCAGTCGTCTAAGCCCGCAAGATTGCCCTGAAACAAACACTGCATCAGCTTTATCATCCTTACTCGTCAGTCACGCAAAAAATACGAAGAATCACCAGAGAGTGCAGCTAGGTTCATCAAACAAGCTTTCAACATTAGGTCTTTATTCATAGTAAGCATTCCTTTTGGGCCTTTGAAAGGTGATGCTGGCCCAGAGATCCTTGATTGGTGTATACATGAAACCATACATGCCCCTTTGCATCCCTTTCATATATCTAAACATCCTTTCATCTCATCTTAAAAAAAGTAACAATACGGGAAGAGAACTCATCTTCCCCCAGTCTAAACCATCCCATCGAATTGTAAGCCGAGAATCCCCTCCTTCATCTCTTGGTGCTTTCGCAGTATTCTTTATAATGCTTCGTCTAAGTGGGTATATGCAGTCGAGTAAAAAGTAAATCATGTACAGAACTCCGGGGCGAACATCGACACAGTCGCGCGTAGTGTCGACTGCTTTCGAGTCCATCATCTCCGTGTAATCATGCATGTCGAAAAGCTGATGCGTCTATATCCGAGTAATGGCGTCGTTCGTTGCATTGCATCTTGGCATCGTTCAACTCAGAAGCTCATTCAAGTGCTCTTCACAACTTGACCTTCTGACCAGTGAGTTTGAACCATATAACCGCAATGAGATCCTCCTTGAACCGCTCCCAAGGATTGCGGTTGAGCCAGTAGCTGAATTCGCGATAGTAGTACATCTCGCCCCAGCAGTCGCGGCCCCATTCGCAGCCTGCCATGTTGACCAAGAAGTCGCGCTGGTTCTCATCGTAATGGATGTGCGGGTTCTTGGGACCGCCATCGGGATTGCAAGCTCCAGGTGGGAAACTGTTAATCTTCCGCTGGTGCAAGAAGCCGATGTGCTTGCGGACCCATGGTTGCGTCTGGTACAGTTGGTCCAGCGCATCTTGCTCCTTGTGCTCCCACTGCATGTGCCTCTGCTCGTATGTGACTGGGTCCCACCACACATCCAGGAGTCGATCAGTCCATTCGCTGCGTCGCATGAAGAATGAGCCCAAGTTAAAGCCAGCACAATCCTGCGTCATAAGCATGTTGATCGAGTTGGCATTACCATCTCCGACAGGGCTCCGTGAGATCTCATCGAGGTAGGATTCGGTGAGCGGATGCGAGATGTTGCGAGGGTTGAAGTAGTTGATGTCACGCTCGGTTACTTGCTCAAGCTGGTTGAAGATGTGGTCTTGAAGTGACACCGAGGGTTCCATCACGAAGGTGTTCAAATCCAACCACCATACCCTTGCATCATTGTTAGTTTTGCCTTCCATTTACTTTCTCGAGGCCAGCTTACCATTCCGCCTTGGGGTATTTCCTCAAAGTTGACCGAACGAAATCAACCTTCTCCCAACTCTCTCGCCATTCGTGCGCATACTTCTTCTTGGTGCTCATGTCGACAATCTCCAAGTCGTAGCCCCATCGGTTGACGTATTTTCGCTTGTTTCGCACGCTGTCTCGCTCAATAGCCCATTCTCGGGCACCCTTCCACTCCATCACACCTCCTCCGACGTTTGCGCCCAGGATGATGACGAACTTGTTACCGCCACCAAACGACCTTCGCCAGTAGTAGGCAAGGGCTGCAGAGGTTAGTATCGACATTTGAGCATACCGGGGTATTATGCGCAACTTACGAGTTGTGTAAAAAATAGTGTAGCAGAGACTTGCTACCAGGATAAATAGCAGAATCATTTTGAGCCTCTTTCCCATTCGTCCATAGATCGATCGTATCCTGCCGGCAAACGGCACTTTTCGAATCCATCGTGGTCCCCGTCCACGCTTTTCCTTCCAACCATCGCGCTGTCCTTGAAACTGTGGGAGACTGCTCGATAGTCGTCGCATGTGTCTGCTGAAGAAACCCTTGTTTTGAGTTGAGAAGGAAGAAAACGTGTTCGAAGTATGAGGTCGCATTTTGGCCGATTCCCACACAACAGGTCCGCCGCTCACAGCTGCAGGAGTCGATTTTCCACTGTCAAGGCTTAAACCCGGACTAGACCAGCCACCACCAGGGACAGGTGAAGGGCTTCTCGAAAGGGGCATGGAAGGTCCTGGGGTACCTAGAGGAGGCGAGCTTGGTGATTAGCCCGCGAACTGTGTTATAGTATGTGGTCGTCCATCAATGCCCAGTACGAGCTGAGCAAAATATATTTACAAAAGAGGAGAAAAGAAATACAAGGGAAAATGTAGTTTGGAGGCAAGATGCGAGTTTGGTAAATCACAGCTCGGTGTTGAGGCCATACAGTAGCTGAACGCAGGAGGGGGGATACAAAAGATATAGAGGGCAATGCGGGGAGAGCAACAATCGAAAACATGTCAGGAAAGGCGCCAAGAAGCCTCGAGGTATGAGAAGTGAGACATCAACTAGACAACCGAGAATGGGACCATAGAGAACATACCTGGAATGGGAGATAATGGGCCGTTGTGAGGCTCCAGTTGCCTCTGAGGATCAGTCGACAACAAGCCCGGGTTGATCACGATGTGGCTGACGGAAGAGCGTTGTCGTGAATGATGGCCACGGGCTGGGCGATCACTGAACGAGCTCGAAGAGCCGAATCCTGAGCGTGATGAAGCCAGCTTGAGCAACGTCGCAACCGGCGACTTCTAATAATGGCACCGCTTATGTCAACCGGGAATGGCGGAGGCGGAGAGAGGCCTGCTAATGAGGAGCGCAACCACGAAGTTTAGGATTGCGGATAAATCCTTTTGGCAATAATGTATATCTTTTTTCTTTTTCTTGTTCGTTCGCTTCGCGCAAGGCTGCCGGCCGGATGAGTAAGGCTCGAATTGGAGAACGCAAAGGGCACCACACAGTCCCGACTTTTCCAGCTTGGCAAGGGACAGTTTCAACGGTAACGAAATGTCTTCAAAAATGGTCCCGACGATTGAACGAGGCACGGCTGTAACTATCCTCGAAATGTGGCGCAAAGTAGGAAGGTCGTGGGCGGTCTAGCGTGTGGCAATCGGGTATCGTGATGGGTGAGATTGTGCGTCGAGAGAATCACGGTATACGAGGAATGTTCGAGGTAACGTATAAAACAGATGAGGCTTGGACGACCAGTCGATGAAGTAGGTGTAACGATGCAATGCAGTGGTGACAGAAAAAGGTTAGGTAGGGACTGACAGCCCGTATTTGTCGAAGTGGGCGGGTGATGGAATCCGCAGCAAAAGATAACCTGGCCTAGCGCAGCGCAAAATAGAATAGCTTCTGGCCCTGTTGTATCGAAGCTATCCCGGTCTGGTGGGTAGCGTAAATGGAGCGCCGATGGGAATTCGGTGTAATTTTGGATTCAACGGCCAAGCCGGCAGCGAAGCGATTCAGTTACAGAAGCAGATGCAGCAGCACTGACAGGCAGAACAAACAAGTGCGGTGCAGTGATGCGGTGCAAGGTGATGCGATGCGACAGTGAAGCGGGAGCAACAGTCAGCAGAAGTGCGATCGAGTGCTTGGTGGATGTCGCAATTCTGAGATGATGCGGTAGCCGACAGACGGTACACTAACGAATTAGCCGAGTCTGTTTATCTACCTCGTTTTCGATAAGAATCTCGTATTGCATCCCTCGCTTCTAATCCGAAAGGGAAGTCGTCGATGTTGAAGGATGGAGAACTAAAAAAATATATGCAATCAGTCAATTTACCCCTGCGATGGCTACTAAAGCAAAGGCCATGTGGGTGGTTGCAGTCTCAGGGGAACGGACGTCCATGTTCCTTCTCAAAAAAGGATTAGGGGACCTTAGCACATTCAAGCCAAGATGCTGCTATGCTACACTGGGTTTGAAGGCTTCCTGTTAGAATTTCCGTTCATTTTTCTTCTTCTTGAGACTGGCCTAGGGGATCCATATCTCATCTCACATCTCATCTCTGTGCAACAAAGATCCATGCAGGTACAGACACAAGCACAAGGACAGATACAGACAGTCACAGAGTCCCTGTTTGCTTGTCTCAAAAAGATGACAAGCTGCAGTCAGCCTCTTGGTCCATTACATGCGTCTTGAGTTACCCTTTCGAGAAGCGCTGTTCTTTAACGTACGCCTTGCCCGCAATTAAGTCGCCAAAGATAAATTCAGTCATTTAGCCTTAATAGGCTTGGACCCCTATCTAAAGTGAGATAGATGATGAGGAAAAAACGTGAAATTACGTCACAGTTCATTCTCAAAAAATGTACCGAGACAATTAAACTGCGACACATGCACCTAAATTACCAAGGTGCCCTCAGTTGGGAATATCACTACGTCAGCCACGTCCCGGTATGTCTCTCAGGTCAAATATGTCTTGTTCAGTTTTGTCGGAAGCTTCAATAAAACCCATACATCCGTAATGAACTTCTTCCGAAATAAATGTTGCTCCTCGGTATTTGCTCATGACATTTCTGTAGGACCTGACCCCACATTCCTCATGCAAATTGGCCTTGGGCTTTCAGTGGTTGTTGAATTTTAGGTTCAGGATTCAGGGGTGCTGCCTGTCACTTGTCCGCTGGATGGATACCTACAGGTTAGCGGGTAGCGGTCGAGTCAAGACCTCGCATTTCTGAACTGCCGGAAACATAATCTCATAAGTCATGATTCATGAGCAAAGGCTTCAATAGACGCTCGTTTTTAGTGTTTTGAAGTATGGTAGGAGTGACTCTCTGGCTCCTCTACCTCACAGGCAGACAGGGTAAGTGCCCATGATACGGTACTGGTGGGTTACAACGAATCTAAGTCGAGTTTAGATGTAATTATGTGCATATTCTAGAAACCTGTCACTTTTGAGTCACTTTTGACAAATAAGCTACACGTGTTGTGGCACGTGTTCGGGTCAAATTTCCAACATATTCATGGCAGTCAATTCCTACTTGTCTACAGACTATAGTGACTAGTATCTACTGCCACCAACATAGAGGACTATCTTACTATGCACGGTGGAAGCCTCCTATCCTGTAGACTACGCATATTCTGCAGAGGCAATGGACTTGTTATTCATGTCACACATGCTACACAACCTAGCAACTCTTGTAAGCAAGGGTTGAGTTCATGCAGGGTTTGACTGCTGGACGTAGCGGGTCACGAGGGCAGTTTGGGTATGTTTGAAAAGCACGAGGAAATCGCGACAGCTTAATATGGCTCTTGATGTTTGTGAAGACACCGGGCCTGTTTTGGTTTGTCTTCCCAACATCCGGTCCTCAAGTCAGTAACCAGGGTGGTGTAGGTTAAGAACGAGGTACAAAACCTTAATATAGGTAGGTTTATCGTGTTGCGAATAGGCACACATGAGAGAGCATTGGGCAAACTATACACTCGTAATTATAGACTCACCAATTATCCAAGCTGCCAAATGTTTTACTCTTACCTACTAATGCTTGGGTCTTTATTTGCGGATGTCTGGGAGAGAAGACGGCATGAGACAGCACGTGACCGAGTACCTGTCTAAAGTGTTCCCCCCTTCCACCATTTCCAAAGCATTGTCACGTCTCATGCAAAATATGGCATGATACGCGTAACAAAAGGAGAGGCGAAAACACCTCGAAGTATTTGCTCATATCTGGCGGCCTCCCGCGAAACTTGCTCGATTGCTCAGAAACCGGATAGTCAGACACCGGCATGGACTGTGACGAAGGGTTCTGGCTGACGATGCGGCCTCTAAAGCACCATCGGCCTGGATATGGCCAGACCAATTCAGAGACCTGATCGATGCGGGGAAGTGCGGAAGACCTCTTGTTGACTTTTCTACTCCCCGCCATCATACGAAGAAATGAATCCGAACCTCTGGATGTGCTAAAGAATAAACAGGAAATTGCACAACACGCCACGATAAAACACTTGAGCTGACTATCTACGTCGGAAGCTTGCAGAAAACACTATCCAAGATACTTGTTTGACAGAATCGAGCCATTTTCATCTCGCGAATTGCTGCGATGGCTGTGAGAAAGCATCAGACGTGGCTTGGTTTCATAAAACCTCTAGTCTCGATCAGCCAACGAACACCGCGTGTCAAACCAAGTGGTTGTACTTCTAGAAAGAGAACCAATAATGCTCCGTGTTGTCTGTGTGGTGATTGATGAACTGGATGATGCCGGATACCGGACACTCTCACCCGAAGAGCCTCTTGATCGGGACGTGATCCAATCGATGGTTTTCCCGCATCTCCTAGAGAGACACTTTCTGCTCTCGCCTCAAATCAATCTCCCCAGTCCTTGTCAATTCGCTTCTGGTTTGATGTTGCAGTTGCAGGTTCCAGGCGCGGTCGCCAATCCAACGGCCTATGAATCACACACACTCCAACGCCGGCGCCTAGAGCTAGCCAATCAGAAGCTCGAACACCAATGGGAGGGCGGCTATTCTACACTCAAGGATGCGCCAAGTCATTTGATTCACAGCCTATGAGCTATTGTTCAACGTTTGGACCTCCGAGGCTTTATTTAGCCATGCAGCGAATAGATGCGGGTTCCTGGATGAAAGCCAATCAAGAGGCTTTGCGCCCTTGATTCTGCTCAATCTAGATGGGATTTACGGATACCTTCAATGAGGTCCACTACCACCAACAGCATGCAGGATAGCATGTAGTTGTGGGAGGTGGTACTGTATTATAGGCCGCATCTTTATTATTGATTCACTTTCCTGGTGTTCCTCGCTCTATTCTTCTTTCTATTGCAGTCTTCCTTTTCATCTTTCATTTTTTCCTTCCCTTAGATTCTGTTGACATTGTTTGCTTTTGAACGTGAATAAGCTAAGCTATTCGCATGCTATTGTTCAGGTTTCTTTCCTTTGTTACAAACAACAATCATTAACCTGCCTGTTATTTGCTTCATTTTCTTAATTTGACTCGTTCATTCTCAAACAAAGAATCTCTTTCCTCAACATCATTTCGCTCATACAGCCGTTTTCTTCATCCATCATATAAACGGCAAGATACATGATCACTCACAACTCAGCTCTACATGCTTAAAGACTAGTTGCTGTTACACTCTTTCATCTTTGTCACATCGAATCACTCACTATCGGTACATAATACATCACGCTTTACACAATGAACAACACGACTCAACCACGAGAACCGGCGCACCCGCCGCCGTACTCGGAAACTCAACCCCGACGTCGAGAAGAATGGGAAGATTGGGAAGACGACGAGCCCATCACACCGATCGACGCCGGTGAGCAAGTCTTTCCTCACCCATTGAACGTCGGAGCTAGAAATTCGAAGCTTGCCGCACGACGATCATCGAGAGCGTCTGCCACAAGGGCCAATCGAGTCAAGTCACGACAGAGACAAAAGGCCCAGAATGCAAAGGCTGGAATCAAGCTCATTACCGACATGTCGTCTTTCAGACGCCAAAACTACATGCCAACACCGGTTGAACGTACTGGAAAGTTCGTTGATGCGGCTGCTCTGAAGGCATTGGAAGGAGAGCCGACCTCGGCTTCGGTAGGGAACTGGAACTGGTTCAAAAAGGGTAAAGACCAAAGCCCGGCCACTGCATCATCGCAGTCATCGGCTAGGCCAGCTCAGTCAGCTCGTACTCCGGACAACAACAAGCTTTCTCCAGATGATAGACCTATTGTTATTGGCCTAGCTTTCTCGTCTGAAGAAGCGAGCATCGCTTCCCGATACGATGCCACTCCAACACCCATCGAGCCCCCATCACAGCAGTACCTGCCTCGAAACCCTGCGAACACTTCAGTTTCGCCTCTGGTACCTGTCCAGCAGAAATCTGTGTGGTCACCCGACACCCCGGATACTGTGTCCTCATTCAGTACCATTCGCTACACTTCCAGTATATACTCACAGTTCCCGTCTCCTGGTACGACCACGGCTGGCAATGTCCCTCCTGTACCAGCCGTTCCAGCAAACTTCAAGAAATCAGCTCATCAGAGGCTCATCAGCTTGGAGCTAGGTGGCAGGACCCCTGACGATTCTGACGGTGGTACTCCGTGCACATTGTTTGAAGAAGATGGAACTCCAAGCCCACACAAGCAAGTCAAGGCAAAGACGTCAGTTCTGACACCAGATAGTGCTGCATCCAAGTCCCGTGGCTGGTGGGATCACCATGTTGTCACTCCTTTCATGGAAAACCGACTGACGTTCACTACGAGTCCAAAAGCGTACACTGAATCCCCAAAGACCATCCGTGGTGATGAATGGTGGAACAAACCAGAGACAAAAAACCCTGAAGGATACTATCTTACACCAAAGTTGGACCCTGCTTCTTTTCAGACACCTATTGTCAAAGCCCCAACACCACGCCGAATACCATCGCCTCGTATTGAGCATACTCAGGAGAGCGAGTCCGGCCCTTCCACCGCAAGAGCATCTCCAGTTCCCGAAGCAACGGCTATCTCAGAAAAACCCCAGATTCTCGTAACAGAAGAAGAAGAGACCGTCGGCGAGCAACTCCCTGCGTATTCTCCTCCTGAAAAGACAAACCAGACTGCCCCTATTAGATACAGAGCAGTCTTCCCACCTGGACATCCGCTCCAAAGTCAGTTTCCGCCATCTCCGTCTCCAGGTCCTGCATCTCCAGGTCCTGTATCTCCAGGCCTCTCGTCTACCATGTCCTCACAACGAGCCGATCAGATGACTGATATCCCGCTCACACCCGCTCCTCGAGACAATCTACGTCTCTCACAAATGCCACTTCCGACACGCCCATTGGGTACAGCAGTGCCTCGTGAATACCCACACAGCGATGCTGGCTTTGTGACCAAAACCGAGCGTCAGAGACGTCGTAACGAAAAGGAAGAATCTGTTGCTCGTCGCCTGGGTGGTTTCTGGAGAGGCAGAGGATGTGTTCCAAAGAGAGGTTGCTTTGGCCGGACAGGAAGAGAGGGTCGCCAACGACGCCGTGTCTGGATGATCCTTCTAGGAATTCTTCTCGTCGTCATAATTCTGGCAATCACTCTTGGTGTGGTTTTGACGCGACCCAAGCATTCGGAAGAAGTGCCATCAATTTGGGTCAACTTGACAGACTTTCCACCCATGCCAACAGGAGACCTGTCCATCATTGGACCGGACAACACAGCCGAAAGAAGTGGCTGCACTGAGCCATCTACTATGTGGAGCTGCTCTCTGCCCAAAGAACAGCATGACTCCGTGAAGCCTTACAACGCCAATCAGCCCACTATCATGATGCAGATCCAATGGGATAACAGTACCCGCAAGAACTGGGATACTCCTAACGGAGATGCACCTTCGGCAAAGGCACGCCGAAGCATGGGAAGCGCTGTGAATGCAGGAGACATCATTCGAGCACGTCAGACACCCGATTTCAACCCCAGTCCTGATCCACCTGAGTTCAAGGAAATGTGGTTTTTGGGAAACACCACCGACGGTATCGTGTCTGACAAGAAAGGAGGCGAGCCAACCCCTTTTTACATCAGCTTGATTGACCCCGCTGAAGAGGACGAACGCAAAGAGCTTACCAAGCGACAAACTGCGGCAGATTTGAACGTCAGCATCCCTGACCTCCTTCCATCACCCGAACTTACCCAGGATGGCGCTCCTAAGCCTGCAGTACTACTTCCACGGCCAGTCCAACAGCCAGTGCGCCTCTACGACCGCGGTCTTGAGACGGAACACTATGGGTTTTACACATACTTCAAGCGTTCCATCTTCCTCAAGTCCATATCGGTCCTCAACAACACCAAAGAGGGCGATATCCCGCTAGACGAGGATGGTGGTTGCAAGCAGACAGAAGCTGATTTTATTGTGACATGGGCCGAGACACGTCTTCTTGTACAGATCTGGACACGCACTTTGGCTGCCAACGAGTCGAAACTGATCGATTCCAAGGGAAAAGGTGGCATCGACGGTTCAGCAGAGCTCATTCGACCAGGAACGATGCCATACCCTGTCACAGTTACCATGGACACACATGGAGGAGACCCGGCAAAGAAATTTGTCTGGGCTTGGCCTATCGATGACAGACAAAAGATTGATGCTGAGAAACCCGAGCTGCTCGCCAACGACATCGGGGTGAGCGGTACGTGGATTAACAGGAGGGCTGGGGGTGATGAGAAATTCGGCGGATTCGACGGCGGGACCGGAGGATGTCAGTGCACGTGGAAAAACTGGATATAAATATCCTATTACTTTTAATCTGATTAATGACGAGATGCATGAAGCATCGCCTATGGAAGCATTGGAACAGGCGTCACGGTACAAACAAGCCCAAATGGCATTATGATTTACTAGCTACTAAAATTGAAATTATTCGAACACTCTGAAACCTCACTATTCTTGTATTTTCCCTGGTATTATTCATTATACATTTAACTCTGCCATATGATATGTCTATCTTCATAGGTATGTTGAAGTATTGAGTGAGAACTTCCCCCCAACGCGCCGAGGGTGGGGCCGTTCGTTTGCCGCATCTAAATTTCAGCATCACTTGGTCTCGTGTAAACTGTAACGTATCATAAGATGCAGTCCCTCTTATTACCTGGCCATAGAGGGACTCTCCTAGGCGGTATCCTGCGACAGAGGCGCCTTCTGACAACCCTCGCAATTGAAACATCATGTGACGACACAGGCGTCGCTGTCCTTCGACACACCTCACAATCAACAGAACTTCTCTTCAACGAACGCATATCCTCTGATAACCGCGCTTTCAAAGGGATTCACCCTATTGTAGCAGCGAAAGGCCACAGCCTAGCTTTAGCACCGCTTGTTCGTCGTGCGCTGGACTCTTTACCAGCTGCAGAAGATGGCGACAATAAGAGAACCTGTTACGCTAATGGCGTGAGAAAACAGGTTCCGGACTTTGTGTCTGTGACTCGCGGACCTGGAATGCGTTCGAATTTAGGGATTGGCCTAGATATGGCAAAGGGATTGGCTGTTGCTTGGGATGTACGGTTGGTGGGTGTTCATCATATGCAGGCTCATGCTCTGACACCACGGCTGGCGAGAGCATTGGGAATGCGTATGGATGAAGCAGAAGAGTCTAAAGAGGGACCCGAGTTTCCCTTTCTTTCTCTTCTTGTTTCCGGGGGGCATACGCAGCTTGTTCACTCAACAGGTCTGACAGACCACTCCATAATCGCTACGAGTGGTGACATTGCCATTGGAAACCTCCTTGACCAGACAGCTCGTGATATCTTGCCGCCCGAGATATTCGATGCGAGCGAGCATGTTATGTACGGTCGTCTTCTAGAAGCCTTCGCCTTTCCACCGGGTGCTGATACAACTTCTACTTACGAGGCTGTCTTTACGCCGCCAGCTTCTCGTTCTGAAGAAATGACTCCTCTATCTACAGGCTACGACTGGAGCATCCCCACGCCTTTTCGACAAAGCCGCAAGCTCGCTTTCTCTTTCAGCAGTATCTATACCCACGTTCATGACATTGCAATAGCCCGCCCTTCCATGTCTATTCCTGAACGCCGTGCTCTGGCGCAGCACACCATGATGGCAGCATTCGTGCACCTTGCAGGGCGACTATGTATCGCCCTTGACGATAAACCTGAGCTACAGGCTTCCAAGACCCTCGTCGTGGCGGGTGGTGTTGCGAGCAACAAGTTTCTCATGCATGTGCTACGGTCCATGCTGGCTATTAGGGGCTACGAGGGAATGGAGATCGTTGCACCGCCCGTGGAGCTGTGTACCGACAATGCGGCCATGATAGCTTGGACGGGTATAGAGATGTTTCAGGCCGGGTACGAGTCTGAGTTGAGTATCACGGGGATTGGGAAGTGGCCTATGGATCCTGAGATTGGAGAGGGAATATTGGGTGTTGACGGCTGGATAAAAAGAGACTGAAGGAGTAATGACTGGAAATTCATGAGCATATATGTACCATCATGTGTATCGTGTACTACCAGCATGGGCGGCGTTTGAGCCGGAGTCTCATAATATCGTACTCTTCTTTACGAGGAGATCGTCACCAAGCGCTGAAAATTCTAGATATCTTGTCTTTGAAGAGAAAACCCCATTGTAATATTTACTACAAGGTCCATCTGGAGCTCCACGCCCTGTACCGGGCGAGTGCAAGCTGCCCCCTCTATCTCACTCTATGCCCATGTGTACGCCTCACCTCACAGGCCAATGTCTCTAATTCCAGTACTAACGTCCTCTTCAGAATTAGAGGGGCCAGTATTCTCCAAGACCTAAGCATCCACTGCAGGCTTGGGAAGAATTTTGCGATATCCATCACTGGTAGCATAACGTGGAACAATTCTGCGACCATCATTGGTAGTAGCATACTGTGGAAGAATTTCGCTGTATTCATCAATGGGAGCAGCTTCCTAAGTCAGCTTGCTTGTCACGTTGGTGAACTCGCCCTTCTCCAGCTTTGTCTTCCAGAAGATGGGGTTGGTATCGTTGAAGCCGTGCTTCACCCAGCCCTCCTCCTTGACATGGTACAGGTTGATGTAACCACCAGAGTAAGCATCTCGGTGGGTGGCGGCCAAAATACTTCGCTTTCCAAGCTCAAGAGCCTCCTCGTCTGACAGTTCGTACTTGTACTCGGCGTCGAGCACACCATAGGCGAATGTCTGACCTGATCCAACACAGAAGAGGTTACCTGCCAGGCGAGTGCCATCGCTGTCGACGTAGTAAAGGGCAGGACCCTCTTCCTTGGTGACACCAGCGCACATGGTGCCCATGCTGAGGCCCATACCCTTGTAACTGTAGACGAGGTTGGCGAGGATCTTGCTGGCGGCGGCAACGCTGATGCGGCGCTTGTGTCGGAGCTCGTGGAGGCGGCACTGCATGCCGAGCCAGGCGAGCCAGTACTGGCAGTCTGCAGCACCACCAGCCATGGTTCCTAGCAGGACGCTGTTGATCTCAATGACCTTCTTGACGGTTTGCGAGGCGATCCAGTTGCCGGCTGTGGCTCGAGAGTCGGTAGCGACGATGATACCGCCCTGGAAGCGGAAGGCGAGGGTGGTGGTTCCGTGAGCGATCTTGATGGGGCAGTTGGGGTTGGATCGGTCATCTGTTGCAGCGCGGAGCCATGATGAGGGCTGAAAGCAAGATATTGTTAGCCTAGCCGTCAGCGATAGAGGGTAGAGCTAGGTTTAGATAGCTCCATGCTTCAATGACCAACCTGAGCAACGGGAGGCATGGCAAACTTGATCGAGAGATCACCGCCCATCGAGTTCAGAAGCTCATCCTGCTCGTCGAGAGGCTCGTTCTGCTCGTACGAGGGCCGGCTGTATTGCGAGACAAGGGAATTCATATTGGCTGTATCGGAGAAGAAGGAGTCGGAAGTTTATCGACTTGTAATGATGGGTCGAAGCTGATGCTGTTCAAGTGCCTCGGATCCTAGAGCTTTCGGTGACTTTTAGACGACCGAAAGAAGCCTTGCCCTAGTTGAAAAATAGTGAGGCTATCGAACCGTGAGGTTTTCGTTATATCGTGATCGAAATTGGTGTCGTTGGCGTTAAAAGGTGGATGATGGGCTGTCGAGGTGGAAATGGAGGTGGGAATGCGTAGCTCCAGACAAGGAAGCTGAGGCTCAGGCAGCTTCCAATGCGCGCGTCAACTGAACTTACTTCTAAATTCGGTACGTACCGCGGGCGTTCTAGTGACGCTGTCCCCCTCATGGAAAGAGTGAGTGGCCTCCACTTGTCTGGCTAATTTTATGCCTCAGAATTCAGGCATTCACAATACATCACCGAGTATCAAGAAATGCAAGTTCTCTGCCTTTCAAAATATCATCACAGTCGCTGACTTTATGATTCTTAAACATAAGTTTTACTCATTGATCGCTTCTTAGGTTCCATGCCAAGTTTCCCAATTCCATATCCTCATACCCAATTTACGCCTAAGAAAACCGTCAAACGAGGATATCACACTCGCTCTTCACCACCACTCCTTTTGCTTGATCGAGCATCTCCCTCCATCCTCAGTTCGTGAAAGAACGCATAGCCCCCATTCTCCAACGTGAAATCAGATATTACTAAGATTTGCGTTCGAATCAAGACAAAGAAAAAAGAATGACGTGAAAAGAAACATCATGTAGAACGAGTATTAACCTTCAGACTCGCATGAAATGAAAACATCCCCTTTCGACACCACAGCTATTCCAGCTTAAGGGTTTGGTGTCACTTCCCGGCTGGTTCGTCCATCCCGCTTGCTCATGAAGCTTCGTCGCATGTGAGCCTTGGGGCTGTCGGGGACCAAGTTTGTTTCATTCGATTGGAAACTGCTCTTGAGTGTCACAGTTCCGCTGCCAACAGATAGCTCCTTAGCGACAGAAGAACCTGACTCATCGACAAAGTAGATGTGCTCGCCTAGGTCATCATCGCTGCTGAAAGTGTGCTGTCCTTTGGCCTCGATCTTGAATTGTGTATCGGGTGAGCATGGGGCCTTGAATGTCTCCCCAAACGTCCATTGTCCACTGTTGGACTTGAAGTGCTTGGTCTTACCCACAGTCTTCTCCTTGGGGTTGAGCTGTGTGATAACAATATACAGATCAGACGCAGGGGGGAAGCCTGAAGCGTCCACCACAGTGAAGGAGGCTGTGCCGCTCGGCGCAGCTCCTGGGTTGGCGCTGTGGACTGATGACTGGCCGATACTCTTCGATCTGACATGACCATTGCTGGTAGGGGGTCGGCTACCGTTCGAGCTACCGTCCTCGTTGATAGCAGGCGATCGGCGAAGTCCGCCATTGGCACCAGCGCTGCCGTTGGGGCTCAGTCCTTGAGGCTCAACAGTTTCACTGTCTTCTTCAATGACATCGTTGTTGTTGTTATCCTTCTTGTTAAAGATACCACGGCGGAGGAATGACGCTCCCCTGCCAACACCGTGGCCAACAACTCCCGCCACAGCAGCACCGCCCTTGATAGGTGCACCAGCGACACCGGTGACAATGCGCCCAGGAGCTGATGAGAAAGTGCCGCCAAAGGTGGATGTACCCTGGCGTGCTCGCTGAACATAGGCAGGTCGGAATAGAAGTCGGATGCGCACACTTCCTGACTTGCCGTCGAGGATATATCTGGTCTCTGATGGCCTGAACGGATCCAGGGACTCGAGGTTGATGTCGGCTGCACCCAAGAAATCGGGCTTGTCCGCAAAATCATAATCCCATACAGTCAGTTTGAACTGTGCAGAAGTCCTTGAAGGAACATTGACCTCGAAGTATTCATTCCATGTGGGGTTCAATGTCTTCTTCTGCACCTTGGTCTTGTGAATCTCCTGGCCGTTAAGCTCAAATTTACAGTAAGGATCACTCTTGCCATTGCGATCAGCTGAAGGAAGCTCGGCAGCATCGAGAACATCAACACGAAGTGTACCCATGTTGTTAATACTTTCGCTTGGGTCGAGTTGCATCCTGACGGGGATATACTTCAAGCTGACTTTGACGCTTGCAGGTCGTCCATCCTCTCCCTTAAGCTTCAAAGTTGTCGGGTTGTTCTATCAAGGTGTTAGTTCAGGTATTTTCGTGGGAAATTTGTTTAAATCTTACCAAACATTGCTTGAGCGTTTCCAGGGTGTTGCCAGCGAGCGATGCTAGGAGGTCGTCATCGTCGTCACCCTTCTTGCGAGCTCGAAGAGTAAGTCGAGAGAAGTCGAGCTCACGAATAAAACAATCTCCAATCTCTTCAAACTTGTGGTGTTTGCTGCGAGCAGTCGAAGAAACATAAGACGGGTATGCCATGTCGTCTACGAGAACCTCCAAATGACTGTGGCTTTCGGGCATCTCTGCCTCCATGAGTCGAAAGATGAGTAAACCACTTTCGTACTTGAGAAGCTCCTCGGGAGAAAGTCGGACTTTACGAGGGCCCTTGGGCATTTCAATCGAAGGACGCCCAACTGTGGTAGGTGTAGGAGGTTCCAGTTGGCTCTCCTTGGGCTTGTCCAAGCTGGCATTGAACTTGCCAGCTTCAGCAGATCTTTGTGGAGTAGGAGATGGCTCATCTCCAGAAGAAGAATCTTTGTCCTTCTCCGCCTCTCTCTCCCTCTCCCTCTCCTTCTCCTCCTCTTCTTCATCCTCGGGGTCGGCAACATTCAAGCAAGGGTAAAAGGCAACCGTGTAGTGCAGTATACCCTTGGCGATGCCTTTGCCGTGGAGACGAAGACCGTCTTCCCGGAGCTGTTTCCGGTCATGGACTAGATACTCGCCAGTTTCGTCCTGGGCAACATAGTCGGCAGCGAAGAGCTCAATCATTCCAAGACTGCGGTCTTTTCCAACCTTTTCTGTGTCCATGACCTCCAAGGCAAGTCTGTCTCGAGCAGAGTGAATGGGTACATATAGAACCTCGTCCCACTCAGGGTTCAGATCGTTTCGGAAAGTAACAGTTCGTGCCTTTTCAATACCAGAAAGCAGAATTCGAGTGTAAGGATCTGATTTGCCGAATGCCTCAAAGTTTCGGAGATCAGTCGCCTTCTTGAAATGCATACGCATGACACCGATAGGGGTGACATAGCCACCAGTGCTCGCCACACCAGAGATGGCGACTGGCCTCCACTGCGCCATCATCTTGACGCGACCAGTGTGAGCACCGTGGAGGTTGTACCATTCCTTGCCTTGCTCCATGCACTCGAGCATCTCATCGAGCTTGATCTGGTATTTTCCAAGAACTTGATCACCTGCAAGGTCACGGTCGTCCTTGACTGTGAGACCAAGTTTGGCCTTCTTTCGGTCGGTAATAAGGATCTCCTTTGAACCATTGTCCCAGATAGGATTGTTGGTACGCTTCAGCTTTTTGGTTTGATGGACTTCTTTGCCGTTCAAGAACATAACGGCGTAAGGGTTGAGTGATCCTACAAGACTCTTGGTACCATCCAAATCCTTGGCCTGTTCCACTGTAAATCGGAGAATACCCTGGTTCGAAGGGGGCGGGGGCTCGTCTTGCCCTTCTGCATTCTTGACAGTCTCAAGCACAGGAAAGAAACGGACATCACACGAAACAATACCACGGGCCTTGCCGTCAGAAATGACCTCCAATCGCTGGTTCTCGTGGACATTGAGCTCTTCAATACTTTCAAGTTGGAAAGTGGCGACACCAAGTTCCTTGGACTTGCGGAAATCGTTGTGGTCAAAGATTTGCATATCCAAGGTGTCACTGAAAGATGTGATAATGATGTAGTGTGTCTCGTTCCATCTGGGGTTGGGGTTGTCCGGAATGACCTTTGTTCGGGCAAGTTCTTGGCGTCGACTCAAACTCAAGGATGCGTAAGGGTCAACGGTGCCACCGAAGTTGTCACTGTTCTTGAGACCATGAGCGCCGTGAAGAGTTACTGCAACGACACCAATAGCTTGGTCGACTGGCGAGCCAGCAAGCATCTTGGCGACCTCGATGGGAAAGACCTTTGGCGCATACATCATAGGAGCTAAATTGCCGTGGATTTGCTCCAGAATAAATCCTTCTAGACCCGGAATGAAATTGATGTCAAAACCAAAGTTGTCACCACCAAGGGGCTTGCAGACGTAGTCGATGGTCGGTCGTTCCAGGAAACACATTTCAATACGATCGATGTGAGGGAAAGGGATTTGCAGCTTGATCTTGAGTCGCATAATACCAGAGAAGGCCATATCCTCGACAATGACGTCGAGTCCCTTGCTAATCATGGCCTTTCCAATTCGAATCTCGAGCACAACCTTCGGGTTGATTTTGTTCTTGAGTTGGCGAGAAGTCATGTCGTCGGTGTCGTTAGGGGTAAAGCTGAATTTCCAGTCCATCATGACAACATCGTCCTCGGTCTTGGGGTAAGTTTTAACATGCTCCATGCGAGGAGGCTTGGAGCCCAGTGTAAACGTCTTGAGCTTCAAGCTGTCCAGGAATGCAGGAGTAGCAGAGCTTAGGACTTGGTCGACAGAGTTAATGATGGTCTGGGCAAGAACTGGTTGGTAAATAGGCCAGAACTTGACCATGAAGGAGTTGATCCATTCGAGGGATTCATTATCGTTCTCGAGCCTCTTGAGGGCCATTTCGCGAGAGATGTCGTCTCGGAAGTTACGTCGTACTCTTCGTAGAGATGTTCGATAGTAAGTAGAGCAGAAACACATGACAATAAGAACCCAGCCAAGTCCGCCACCAAAGACAGCGACGAGCCAGGAAGCGATACATGCGAATATGATGATACCCGTGTTGTGATACCAATCTGGCCATGTCAGTGATTTCTATGCGCTTACAGTTGGGATTGGTACTTACCACCGTATAGAGTATCCGGAAGTTGTGACTCGACCCATGTTGCGTGATCAAGCAGACTGTCTTGCGCCGTTGCATCATCCTCTGGCCATCCCAGCTGCGGAGCCCATCCTGTTCTTGAGTATGGTACTTCTTCGCTTTCGGGATCGGCACCGTCTGCAAGTGGTTTACCCTGTTCGTCGCGAGCAACGTCTAGAACTCCTTCCTTGCTGGCTTCCGGTAGGTCTTCGGTAGGGCCGGTGCCGTCATCGACGTCGGTGATTATGGCAGCGCCCTTGGGACGTCTGCTCTGTTGAAGCTCACGTGGGATAGCCTGCGCAGAGGCATTGTTAGTTTATAGTCGTCGCGAATGGAAGGGAGAAAGTGCGTACAGCTTTGGCTTGAGCTTTCTTCTGTTCTGGGCTCGCATCGGGGTCGAAAGTGAAAGCAGCGACGCCAGCATTCCGAGACGCCTGGACGATGGACTTTTGGGCATCATCTGCGGTGACGTTACTTTGGGGATCGGCGGCGGCCTCCACGACACCCTGCTGCTTGAGCTCCTCTGCTTCTCTGGCGGTTGACATGATGTTGTGCCGAGCAGCGTTGCTGCGGTTGCTACTGGAACGTGTTGCTATGGGATGTTTGTATTGTTCGCAGTTGTCAATTGGTGCAGATTGAACTCGAGGAACCGTCGCAAAGCATTCAAGTAATGAGGGCGATTTCGAACGACCCTCGTGAGGTCAGTGGGCGACCAAGGTGGTGCGTGCAAGGTTGCGATGCCCTGATAGTTTGTAGCTGTAAACTTAGCTTATAGCTGTGAGCTTGGACACGAGCTGAGCTAGTTTATTAGCTTTGGGTAAGTTGTTTGCGTGCCTAGCTGGTGAGGCCAGCAAGTGGAAGGCAGCGAGAGATTAACTAGGAAATGAAAGGAAATAAAGAAGAGAAAGAGAATGAAGGAGGGGGTAAGTAGAAGAGAGGGTGAAGAAGGATGTAAGAAGCCAAGCCAAGCCGAAGGAATTGGGATGGAGGTGGAGGGAAACCTGGCACCAAGTTGACAAGACGTGGAAGACCAGGTTAGGCCTGGGCTGAGGGTATAGGTACAGCCTATATTGTGCGACCTGCAGCTGCAGCTCAGTGTTAGGCCCAAGGAATGGCCTTCGTCCAAGCTTGAGTCGAGTTGCGCCGAATGCTGATCGACGGCGCACAGGTCGCTGATAGCCGAATACAGTTTCGATACTTTTATGAATATAGTTTCATGTCGCTTAGGAGTAGTCACTTTCAAGTCACTTTCGCTAGTGGGAGGGAGCTAATTTGTGGCTCAGCAAGGGAAATTGAAGCCCATCCCATCACTATCAGGAGTACCAACGGTTAGTAGGTAGAACCTTAGCTGCAGGTATGAGACAGTGATTGAGAATACAGTAGAGGTTAGAGTGCTTTTGCGTACTCGGAACCTACCTGAGGATGAATAAGTTGCGATTACGGGCCGGAATAGCGGCAGAGCAGGTGGGCCGCCATTCACTGTAAGTTATTGAGGATACGACACCAAAGCAATGAATGGATGCGTGCCATTTGGCCTCAATAAATAATTGGGGATTACACGTACAGCTGAAACATTTGTCTCCTCTATCTCCATCTAATTCTTGCAATTGCTTTTGCTGTGTAGCTACCCATTATCGTTGTGCAACAGGTAGAAACTCGTTCATTCCTCTACTAGCAGCAACATGAGCCATCCTGTTTACCCACGTAGTGTAAAAAGAGTGGGAGAGCGATTTATTTACAACTATTGCTTGTTTCTACAACTATTCCTAGCAAAGCCAAGTCAAAGTAAGTCACACCATATCGAAAAGACAAATTCCCTCTCTCTGTCTTGGTCCGTACCCTGCCAATGATAGACCCCTGCTGTGCTGAGCAACTGGACACGACCTACGTAATCGATGGTCTGGGGGAGACTAAAGCTCGATTTTGCTTGTGACGGAAGTCCTAATCACTCCCTAGCTCCCTCAGCGCGACATGGGTCAGGGAACTGGTCCTGAATCCCAGGCTTCCAGGCCTAGCAGGCTTCCAAGATCGAGGAGAGGTGTCTTGTTTTGGTTTAGGTCCCTGGGACCCCTGTCCCCTTGATCGCTAGCACCGCTGAGGTTACGTAGCTCGCAAGAATAGACTCTCGACTCTCAGCCGTGTGTGTCCTGACCCTTGCAGTTCGGATCCCTGGATTCGTGGCTCCTCTCGCCTGTCGTGATAACTTCCCTTTTGCTCCACGATAGCTAACATGACGTGAAATAAGGCGAGATGAAGGTTAATGTGACCTCCTATAGCTTATCTTGCTCTTGCGTAACCAGGAGACTCTCTTGTGGATAGTCTCATCTCCATGTTCGCCAAACCATTGTCTACTATTCCACTGTTCCACTACTTATCGCTTTGCATTTCTAGCCTTCCCTTTTCTCCATCAGCTGCATCTCCATATTGAATGCACAGCCACACTAGTTGACCTGAACACTAACGTTAGGTTAGATGGGAGACTAAACCAAGCCAGAGGATCCCAATGAAATGCCGTGTTTTCACTACCTCCAGCTTCTCATTGGGTCGATAATCGAATAAATTAAATTGAATTGTTTTAGAGGTAAGTTTCTTCCTTTACAAGCAAGCATACCATTAAAACGAAAGAAGAAAGTTATGCCTTCGCAATTGATATAATCCTAAAGAAAGAAAAAAAGAAAGAAAGAAAAAACTCTATTCCGACTGTCTTTGCACACATCGAGGTTGAAAGGTTGAAAGCTGTCCTTCAAGGCAGGAACGGCCCTACAATATTCCTCTTCACAACATAGCGGGCTTCTTAGCTTAAACGAACAACAATTGACGATCCAAAAAGATACATCATGAATCATCCAAACCAGACGTGAAATGTCTTTGGTTATTTAAGGAAACGCATGACTTTATTTGCTCGTAGATGAGGTTATACTGGACCCAAAATCTTCTCAGCAAAATCTTCCATCGTGGATGAGCATGGAAGTGTCATCCATATCTCCCTATTTGTGAACTGATATAATGTCTGTGTGGCTTTCGGCCTGGAGCCGACCGCTACCGGTAAATAACAATGAACTCCGGTGGTTCAGTGAGGTCCTTTCACTAACGGGAATGCCAG
Organism: Fusarium praegraminearum; assembly: GCA_002093855.1. Classification (NCBI taxonomy): domain Eukaryota; kingdom Fungi; phylum Ascomycota; class Sordariomycetes; order Hypocreales; family Nectriaceae; genus Fusarium; species Fusarium praegraminearum. The sequence continues at coordinate 181,553 of LXHY01000065.1, forward strand.
GTCCGTCTGATTCTTCAGCTTAAAACTCTTCGGCCTCTCACGACAAGTTGTCGCCTACTTCAGTCGGCAGGTCGCGAGCCTCCCTTCGTCCCATCCCCACAACAACTAGAGATCGCAGAACTGTGTTCTTCTCATAATGTTGTGGTATCAGCAAGGCCAGGATCTGGCAAGACCGCTACAATAGAAGCCATTGCGGCGAAACACCCAGATAAACGAATTGGCAGTATTCTCTTCTCAAAAAGACTCCAAAGTGAAACCGCTCGTCGTCTTGAGCGGTATCACAACAGTACTACTTTCACTTTCCACGGTATGGCGGGCAAGCTGTTGGGAGGAATTGTGCATAACGATACGGAACTTCTCAAGCTACTTCGAGCGTTTGATCGTAGTGGCAAGCTTCCCTCGTGGACTTTAGCGCCCTTTGACATTGTCGTCTTGGATGAGTTTCAAGACTGCAGTCCAGAAACTTTTTGGCTAGCTCTGTGCTTTCTTCGGTCCAATAACGTCGCAAAGGGAGGCCAGCCCGCACGTATTGTCGTACTTGGCGACGAACGTCAATCGATATATCGGTTTCGCGGTGCAGATTCGAGATATCTGACCCTAGCCCCAGAGCTGCTAGGTCCGATAAGTCCCTATCCTTTCGCCAAGATTCAACTAGGGAACAGCTTTCGATTACCCATGCCAACAGTCAAGTTCATCAACCAGGTTTTCTTGGGCGGAGAGCAGTACATCTCAAGCTCAAAGCAGGGCCCGAAGCCCATTGTCTTGAGGTGTGATCTCTGGGACCCTCGCCCGATAGCTAAAAAGCTATTCCCTCTGATAAATCGCTATGGCCCGACGAATTGTGCTATCATAGCACCTTCTACCCGCACAAGAGGTCCACTACAAGGACTGGTCAACACACTGGCTCAGGACTATGATATTCCTATATCTGTACCTATTGATGAAGACGCGCCCCTTGACGATAAAGTCATCAGGGGAAAGCTGTGCCTCTCTACTATTCATCAATTTAAAGGTCGTGAGCGCCAACTAGTAATCCTTTTTGGCATGGACTCTTCTTATTTTAGGTATTTTGGTCGCGATCAGCCAGATGACAAATGCCCTAATGAAATCTTTGTGGCCCTGACACGCGCTCTGGAACAGCTTGTCTTGGTGCACAACGACAATAACAAGATGATTCCTTGCGTGTCTGTTGATGCTTTGTATGACACGGCTGATGTTACCGATATGACAGGTAGCGGAGTGAATATCTCACGACCTGACTTGCCTGGCCGGCCTCTCCAGTTTGGGCTTCTTCTTCCAAGGGCCTCTGGGGCCCGCGAAACGAGCCGATACATTCAGGATGACGGTCTTGATAGAGCAATCAAACGCTTTGTGCATGTCGATCGAGTTTCGTCGCGTTCGTCGGACCGCGCACGTATTGACATACAAAATGCGGTCGCCTCCGACACGCAAAAGGGGTTCTTCGAACCTGTGAGTGACATAAATGGTCTTGTCGTTGCCGCCGCTCTAGAGCTTGCAACTTCGAGAACATTGAGGTCTCTGGGTGTATGGGAAAGACAAGCCATCAAAGACATGCCCAGAGATCCCCAACAACAGGTATCCTGGCTTTGCCGCCGCGCCTGCAAGTACGAAGCCGAGGAATCTGGCTATCGACCACGCATGATACAAATGAAACATCACAAATTTGATTGGATGAGGCATGAAGACCTTGAGCTTGCTCGGCGTCGACTCGGTCAAGAGTTGGGAGATCCTGCTAGACACCTGGAGTTTGAGGTTGGAATGTTGAACGAGTTCGAGGCCGATGGCCAGAAAACCAATCTCGTTGGCCGAGCAGATATTGTCGCATCTACTCCTGACAACGAGGACGGGGATAATGATAAGACAATCTGGGAAATCAAGTTTGTTCACCAGCTAACCAATGAGCATATCTTCCAGGCTTGTGTATATGGCTACTTGTTGGGGGTATCGCCCGAGTACGGGAGACTGCCACGCATCATACTATACAATGTGAGGGATGGAGACAAGCGCGAGATCATACCACACAAGGGACTTGGTGGGTTGAGAGAGTTAATCATAGATGTCATGAGACTACGGTATACAGTTACAGAGGAGGCTTCGTACGAAGAGTTCATCCAGCGTTGTGCTGAAACCACGCAAAAAGTAATGAAACTGAGCCATAGAAAAAGGAAGAAATGATTACAACTTTGGAGTGTCATCAGAATACTTGGGGAAATACCTACTCTCGTTAGATTTACCAGTTGACCAACGCACTGGATTGTTCTTTTTAGACCCGAACACAGAAATCTCTGCTTTGGCATTTCAAGTAGAGCAGACTGAATCTTACAGCGCAGAACTGGGCGTTCTGAACTCCGATGTTATCCTAATCTTTGCAAGACTTGTATGGTAGACATTCCCGATACGAATTAATAAGGGAACAAAAGTGTTGGCCTCCAGGTTGACTGCATATCCCTCGAACTGGGTTCAAGGGTCTACATCATGTAGTTCAAGGCAGACAAGGATCCTGCTGATGAATACGACCCCACACGGCGAAGATAACAAGAAACATGTCTCTCAAAGCAAGCTGCCACAAAGTTTATTCCCTCTATTCGTACCATTCCAAGAATACTAACTGATATTCTCATCTTACTAATAGTGGAGATCAATAACTTGCTTCTGTGTTGATTGTCAAAAGATCCCATATCCAATACCCGACTCTTGCAACGAATGAAAGGCACAGTGGTTGGACGCTCACTCAAACTCTAAACAGCATAAAATACGCTGGCATTTACCAGACCCCAGATCCGTTACGCCATTTCCCATATGCAATGTCCCTCTTGCCAACCCATAACCTCTATCTTGACTGGATCTCAATACCCAAAGCCGTCGTGCTGGTGAACAGGGCATCGTCCCGGATGCTTGACAAACCAGGATGAGATGCACGCTCGGTGGAATCGACACAGACACTCTAAACGTGCCATGGGGACTCCGACTGTGAACTCTTCCAAACAAATGGTGCACTCTGCGTCGTCGATGCAGTCTTTCTCTGTGGCTACATATGTGTACATGCCTGTCCGACGAGGGGCAACTGGTGCTCCACCTTCCCCGCCGCGGGGTGTGCCATATGTGCTGTGCGTCTGAATGCATGTAGTGATGTGAGACTCGCGTAGAGCTTCGGCGTTTGGAAGACTCGACGATGGTAACTCGCGATGGCAAATGGGGCACTCGTCTTCCTCGGCAATCTGAGGGGTTGGTGGTAGTGCACGTTGCCTAGATGATGACTCCCCTAGCGAACTGTATCGCTCTGGGTATGAAGATGGAGAAGCAGCCTGGGCACTTGCGAGGAAACGCTCGATGGGTGTTTGATGCGCTCCGCTACGTCTCCTGTGAGAATTGCTAGGAGAGGAGCCAGATGAGGCAGAACCCTGAAGTTGACTGTTAGTATCTGACGCAGATTTAGAAGGCAGAGGCAAAAATACCATTGTGACACTCCTTATCCTTGGGGAAAGGTATCTATACGGGTCACCACTAGTGCCTGGAGCGAAAACTGCACCATGTCGATTAGACGACTGCAATGTTCCATAAGCATCGCCAATACTGCTCCGTGACCTTGAATGAGGAACTCGTGGAGAAAGAGTAGCCTGTGGGCCTGGACTCTGTGGCGGCGCTGTATTCGGGTCCGGGACACAGGGATTACAGAGCCTAACTCGCTCGCCTCCCGACATGTCGTTCACGTCGAAGTATCCGGCTCCAAGCCCATCCACGAGCAGGGACTGATGCATAGCTGCTTCAGAGCCTGGAGGTCGAACGATGTACTGGTGAGGAATTATAATCCTGTGCGGCGAGCAGGAGTTGCAAACGACTCTTCCACATTTCCTATTATGGTAAGTATATGGGGTAGAAGAATCTTGGGGTGCGGCTCGACTTACCTGCAATGATGCTTGCGCACAAAGAAGCTGAACTGGGTATGACAAATAGGACAGTATGTTACTTCGTTATCCGGTTGCCATCTAGGTCGTTGCGAATCTGAAGATACTGACTGGCGAGCAGATCGGGGAAGTGGGGGTAGAGCTTCTTCCAAGGGTCGAAGTGACGGCAAGGGTGCATCCATTCTTTCGCGGGACGGTGTTGCATATGTTCGCTGGGCTCTTTGCGTGTTGGTTGCGCTGGTAACTCGGCTGGGCCTTTGTATATGCTCTGGATGCTCGGAAGGGGTGTTTGGAGTGTTTTGAGAATCTTGCTGGTCAGACCGCCTGTTCCGGGATCTGCTCTCTGAGTCGTCCATCTCTGTGTTTTGCTGGGAATCTGAAGACTGTTCTGGCTCCTGAGCAACTGCCGTGCCAGCATCTTCCTCTGCGCTCGTCGCGGTATCGGTTGTGGCGGATGTGGCGTCTCCATCGTCGTCTGGTTCGTCGGCCGGGGTACTTTGCGCACTATTTCCGTTGTTTACTCCTTGCGCAAGCTCTTGGTCTGAGAAACGAGAAGTCTGTTGGTCTGTTTGTTCTTGGTCGTTATCTGGAGGAGATCTCTCGGGTGAGTGGGAGCTATGGATGGATTCTCGATCTTGCTCGCCGCTCTCTGATAGACTCCGCTCCATGGTGTGGGACGGACAGTCGAGATATCGCGAGCATTCTTGGTGTTTGAATCGAGATGTTTGCCACGGACATGTCGGCTCTCGGTCGTTGCTCTGGTCGTGGTCTTGGTCTTGGTTTTGGTCGTGCTGGTCGTTTTCGGTTTGGCTATCGTCACTATTCATCGAATGTGGTGGGCTTGGGGGATTGCTCGACATGGGGGGAGCACTAGAGTCTCCTGCAGATTCAGGGCCCAAATGGCCTGAAGCACCCGAAGGGCTGGCCATAGTAGCTCATCAGAGCTCGGATGATAAGAGGGAGTTGTTAGGCAGCTGTAGAGCTTCGTTCAAGGCAACATGGAATGCTGTATTTAGATCGTGAGTCCCTTGTGTGGGAAAGAAAGGATCTAAGGGTCGAATGCGGTGTTTGATGGTAGGTTGGTATGTTGCGTTGCGTTGCAGCTTAGTTTATTCCCTGTCCTGTAAGTGCGATTAGAAAATGGTTGGTTCAATGTAGGTAGACTCGCATCCGCATGATGCATGACAGCCAGGATGGATGGAGGCAAGTCTAGACTGGATTAGACTGGACGAACCTTTTGAGTGGCGAGGCAAGGATGAGACGACTGTGAGAAATAAGAAAATGATATTTCGGCAATAATGCGAGTCAAGATCAAATAAAAGTAATATTTGCGAATCTTGAAAAGGAAAGTTTGAATCATACCGCGTAGAGTTTGGACTCTGGAGAACCTTCAGAGAGTCCCTGGGCTTGGCTTGACCCTGACTGGGCCTGACTGGGCTGGGCCGGGCTGGACTGGCGTCTGATGGAAGTTTGAGGGGCTGCCCGAAGAGTGGAGGCTACTAACCATTTCGCCCACGCGATCACCCTTGCATCACCTTCCGAGCCTCTAACGTTACCTCGTCTGAAACTCCCTAAACCTCACTTGGCAATTTGGACGCTAGGAGACCTGCTGCTTATCAGGTGGACACTATTTGATATTAATTACCGTGGGCTGGACCCTTTATCACCGCCTTGTCAGTGTTAATCAATCTATTAACGAGCGCTGGCTGTCTGTACTGATGAAGGCTACCAAGTTGAACCCCCCTTTTCAATGTTCTTACCCTATATCTTCATCGAAGCCAACCCAATCTACCTGCTAACCTGCAAAGGTACCAAGGTTGTTCAAGTGGAAGGTCTCACTTCATCACCCAGACCTCCCAACTCTTCTTTCAACTCAACTCCGCTAGATGCCACTGTTATTGGCTTACTCTCCTGAAGAACAAACATCATCCGAGCCCAGTTCTCTTGGTCAAGATTCACCCACTGATGCATTGTTCCACGCTGAACTGCCACGTCCCCTCGCCTCAACACACGACTCTCGCCTGAGTCCAACACTAGTTTCATCTCACCCTCGAGCACTACGCCATAGTCTATGCTCAGTGTTCGATGCATGTCTCCTCCACCCGGTGGGAAGTCGACAAAACGAAGGATTGAACCCCCGAGAAGAGCAAGTCCTGGAGGTTCTGTAATGTAGCTCTGATATGTTTTGATATCCGAATCGCCTGTGAGGTCAACTGGAATCCCTTGAGTCACGTAGCCGAGGCGGAAGTTGTAGTTGGTGAGATTTTTTGTGGGCATTTCATCGCTGAGTTGAGTGTCGAATATGGCTTTTCCGTCATAACTGTGTCCAGTGATGAATCGCTTCGGCGCAGGTAATTGTTGGTCAGCCATGGTGCGACAAAAGAAGAAAGATAGGTATGCCCAGTGTGATATGGAAAGCAAGCTCTTCATTATAAGTGTATACCGCAATCTCATTCATGAGCTCATTCTCATTCAAGGGAGGTTAGGATCTCATTTTATAATGATATTTTCCACATACAAACCCCGTATACAGATGTTAGTTACGGAACAATTCTGCATATACGATGTTCCAGTGCACTTAATGGCGTTCTTGTGCTCTCATCTTTCCTTCATCTCCCTTGAGGCCACGATAAATTCTGTAGCAAGGCGCGGCCCGCTGCGTATGTTGTGATTCATTCGGGTTCCGCCCTAGAAACTTCTCAAAGTAACCAATTGGAGGCTGGTTAGATACGAATAACCTTGTTTGTAAACTTGGGGGCCGATTAGACTTATCCTTATGCATGCATCTCTCGGAACTTGCCATGTGTTGAACTTGACCCTTGCTTGCCTTCGAGTCAGAACACCTTGTAGCGAGACTCAACTTACCAAGGGTAACTTGCATGCAGACTCATCGCTGAGTTTCCTCGGAGACTCTGATGCTGGAGAGATCCCCCTTTAAATCTTGTACACGCGTTCACAAGATGTGATGGTGAGTTTTGCGTAGCACATGATGTTATGTGAAACGCCAGCAGAACTCATGATCTCAAGATCAAGCTGGTATGGTTACACACAGCATAGAGATGAGGACAATGGTGAACAACGTTAATACCAAAGAAGATAAAACCGCCGGGTCTATCCTCCGTTGTCCCTGATCTCTAACCCAAAGCATGTAGGGGAGTAGGGGGAAAAGCCGCTACTGTATGCATTACGTGGACTGATAAAATGAGGCATTCGCGTCTTTGTATGGTTGATTTATTTTACGCCAATAGAACTTGAGCTGTTCGTCTTTGACGCCATCAGACATTGACGTACACAGGCTTGAAAAGTGACATGAGAGGGCATCGCGGTATTAAACAAGTGGCTTGGCACGGCTGAGTCGGCCATTTGATGGCGAGTGAGGCAGGGTTGTTTTCGGACAATGGAGTATCTTACGAAACTCGTCCTCACATCCTTACAGGATCAGATAATCTAAGCCCAAGAGCCTCGTCGATTGAACAGTGAGAAGGGGGAAAAGGCGACGTACGTAGTTGAGACGAGACGTAATGGTTTCAAGACGGGCCCTTTCTGGTATGGAGCTGAGTACGTATGCACTCAGTTTCTTAGTCTCGGTACATAGGAAGATAGTCACCGACCGATACTCCGTGCTATCTAGACTAGACTAGTCTATCTATAGCTCGATTTTGGTGTGCAAAATTTCCATCTCTATCCCCATACTCAATGAACCCTTGCTGGTGTGCATAGGCGCGCTGACGACGACAGATATCGAGTCAAAAGCTTTGACTGACCTACTGTAACTTGCAAGACGAATCGGCTCCGATGTCGAAGACGGAATCTGACCAAAAAGGGCATTAGACTGCATCCTCTAGGCTAAGTTCAGCTGAAAATGTGACGTTTATCGAAACGTTAAAGATTCTCTCTCCAATTTTCTTTTTCCTGGCTTGTCACTCAATCCTTGCACTGACATAACTGATTGATTGACGAGCCAATCATTCATTCCCTGCTTCAAATATCCTTGGCTCATTCTTCTTAGTCGACGATAATCTATTACCCGCAACTATATCCGATATAATTTCCGGGCAGGTACTGATTCTTTAACAGGTACCTACAGCCCTACAACAGGAACAGGAACAGGAGGAGCAACAGCAACCGTCAACTACCTCTCGGCACTTGCCTATCATACATTCATTTTATCTACCTAAGCTCTAGCATCTTGATTCGCTATAACAATTTTGTGTACTTTCTCTTCCTTCCTTTTATATATATATCTATACCACTTGCCCAATGCCATAACTGGAAATAATCACAATATCTCTATCTCCAGGCTTGTGATTCATTCCAACGAGTTGCACCATGTCTGATCCATCTTCTTCAACCAACCCTCCAACAGACCCTTCAAGCATTGAAACACCCGCTCCTAATTCTGAAAAGGGACATCAACTCTACGCCTGCGGCCATTGTGGACGACGCTACTCAAGACCAGAGCATCTACAGCGTCATGTCCAAACCCACACTCTGGGCCGTCGCTTTGCTTGTGGGATCTGTGGGAAGACGTTTGCACGTGCCGATTTGAAGAAGCGTCATGAGGCAAACCACGACAATGACGACTCCAAAAAGCGACGGCGCACTACCACTGCCCTCAACTCTGGACGGGTCACTCATGCTTGCAAAGCTTGTGCCGCAGCGAGGGTCAAGTGTCAAGAGGAGAAGCCTTGCCAACGATGCACTCGTCGCGGGTTAACTTGCGTCTCGTCAGATGCAGGCTCAGCAGCAGCCATGAATTTAGTACACTTATCTGCCAGTGCGAGATCTCATGATGATGAGTACGAAAGTGGCCCTAGCATTGGCCCTGCTCCGACATCTTTTCCTGTCGACCAAACCCCTTTGTATGGACAAACTGTCCAATTACAATCCCAGCCCCAATCTAGGTCGGGCACTCCTAATACAGGCGACCTCACCAGATCCGAAGCCAGCTCTTCTCATCAACCCGACGCCGACCAGCTCCCCTTTTGCGACTTTCTACGGGATGTCTTGTATGAGCAGCAGTACGATCAGCCAGCCAGAATGCCAGACAATCCGGGTCTCGACGTTCTGGATTTCTGCAATGATACCAACATGGAGCTCTCAGACATGGACTTTGGTCTGTTGGATCACTGGAACGCAGGCGGGACGGGTACGAACAATACAACCACAATCCCAACCCAGACGGACACTCCTAGATCAGACAACTCTGCCGACATGGCGCACGCACATATACGGCAGAATCTCGTTACAGCTTGGGATGTATCCCCTTGGCGATGGGACCCGGTAGCAAAAGACAATGCATTCGGCGAACAAGGGAATCTTCCAGTGTCGAAAAAGGACGTGGCATCTTTACAAGCCGAGGCTTCTAAAGGGGGTCTCAGACGAGTCGTTGATCAAAAGCTGGATTTTGCTGCTCGCGATGGTGTCTTGGCACTTGTTCTCGGAGCTTGCCAACCTGATGCCATGTCAAGTCGTATTTCAGGGTCCTTTCCCTCAGCAGACCTTCTGGATACTATGCTGCACGTATTTCTCAACTCGCATACCAACCAGGTATCCGAATACATCCATTTCCCCACTTTCAAGCTCAACGAGCAGGAGCCTGAGTGGATTGCTGGAGCAGCAGCAGCTGGTGCTGTGCTGACTCCTATACCGACACTTCGAAAGTTTGGTTATGCTCTTCAAGAAGCTATCCGTATGTATCCCCAAGCTGATACTAGTATTACGTCGCTGATGGTTATTGTTTAGGAATCGTCATGCCCAGACGAGTATGTACTTGCGTATACAACTTTGCCGAACGTCTATCTGACTAACCATGACAGTTCGAAGAAAATAACGAATCGATCCTGAACATAGGCCTAATCCAGGCTATTGTTATCGGCCAAGACACTGGTCTTTGGAGTGGGAATCGGCGCAAGATGGAGATTGCAGAGTGCCACGTCAACATTCCCACCACGGTACGACACATTGCCAATGGTTTTCAATCTTTCAACTAACATGACTAGATGATGCGATATCGCGGCAAGTTCCAACGTTCGACATACCCCATGCTTTCAGTAACTGCCGCCGACGAGGGCGCCAATCTTGAACAGAAATGGAGAACTTGGGTTGACATGGAGAAATGGAAACGGTAAGCACTCATGCTGAAGGGGTCTGCTATTTCTTCAGCTGCTGACCACGTCACAGTTTTGTCTTCCACCTCTTCCTACGAGATAGTCAGCAGTCAATGACAGCCTTGACAAACCCCGTCATATCATATGCTGAACTTACACTTCCCCTGCCCGCGTCCAAAGAGCTTTGGTACGCGAAAACAGCCACAGACTGGAAACACGCATACTTGAGACGAGAAGATGGGCATGTCAAGCGAGCTCCCTCAGTTGGCGATCTATTACGTGATCTGAACCTTCTTGCGGAAAACCGACACAGATTGGATGTGCAGCTTTCGGCAGCAATCTACCTCCAAGCCTATTGGCTTCTAATATTGGAGTATAGAAACCTGTGCTCATCATACAGGATACGATCTTATACACAGGACCCGTACGGGAACACCAATTCACTTCTAGACGCACGGCGGCACCAGCTCTTGCAAGATCTGCAGACTTTCAAGGTCACAACCATGAACTGGCCTGAAATCACAGCACAAGAGCGGCTCCTGCTCAATCAACTTATGATGGATTTGCATATATCCATAGACGATCTCCAGCTCTTTGCGGGTAAGGAGGGAGATGAACAGGCACATCGAGCATTTCACGTACTCCAACAATGGGTCGAAAGTGTTGATTCTCGAGCGGCTATATGGCACGCCGGCCAAGTCCTCCGCTTCGCCAAGCTCTTCCCGTCAGCACAGTTGAAAAACTTTTACGCCGTCGGGGTACACCATGCGGCGCTTGCTATTTGGACGTACGGCGTGATCAAGAAGGCAGGAAGTAAGCAAGATATATCTTCTCAGCACGAGAAGATATACATAGACGGACCAGAATCGATGGGCATACAGAGGTACATCAACATGGGACAGGGGCTTCCTGTTATTAGAGGACCAGCCAGCCGCAACGGGGTATCTGAAGCAACAATTGAGAACCCCAAAGCAGGCATGGAGGCTATACATGAGATCCTTCAGGCTAACTTTGGAGGCGCAAACAAGATGGCGCCCGCAATCGTGGAGAATCTATGTGTGTTGATACGGCAGCTTGGTAATGTTGCATGGGCAGTTGGGCTAGGATGATAGCCATTCGGTGTCTGGATAGTAATATTTACCAGAAGCAGCAAATGACAGAAATATATGTGTGGTCGTATCTAAGCCGTGGTTGATTTCTGCTTTATCTTCCAAGTCAGTTCTGTACTCAGGCGTAGATACTTGACAGTGGGATTTTTTAGACGAATGAATACATATACTACATATCTGTAGCAAGAGCTTTTCATCGTCCTCATTATATGTTATACAAGGCCTCGTGCCTATAACCCTTTAACATTGCTCAACTGTTATCGTCAGCACATCAACTGCTAGCTTCGGCCCTGTCGGGAGCTAAATAGACGAGAGAGCTTGGAATCGGTAGTGACGTTATTACTCCAACAAGACATACACCTCTCAATTTTGACGTCGTTCCTATTAACCATGGCTACATTCTAAGTTAAAAAAAAAACCACCAGTTCCTTCTTTTAGCTTCACATGTTGACAAAACACTTCTACTTGGTTCAATCACTGTGGCTGCATTATTGTCTCAAGCCCGATACACAATTCAGGCGTGGCTGAACAAGCGTTGACCAATCCTCTCGCCCACGTTTTTCTACTCTCAACTCTGTTCTCAGTACCTCGATCTTCTTAAACTTTTACCTGTAAAAGATGGCGTCTCAAGATACTTCAACAGCTCTCGTGGCGACAACGACCGTCTTCTCGACGGTTTTGTTCCTCGTTGTCGCTCGCACGCTGCTTTATCCGATTCAGCCAAAGACGATTCGCAACCCACTCAAGCTGGGCGTCTATGACAAGGCCAATGCTGACAAGGTCAAGAACCTCGTGTATCAACCTGATCAATTTCCAGGTGCTCGAGATGTTGAGACTCCGGTGAGTAAAATCGTAGCCTACTAAGAATGATTCTTGTTAACTCTCTCATAGTATGGAAGTACTCGCGTCTACGAGTTTGGCCCTGAAGATGGCGAAAAGGTCCTTTTTGTTCACGGTATTAGCACACCTTGCGTTACACTTGCTCCTATTGCTCTCGCCCTCTCTAAGCGAGGCTACCGAGTGATGCTATTTGTGAGTCCCTCATCTATTCGTTTGATATATAAACTGACATGTCCAAGGATCTCTTTGGCCGTGGCTTCTCTGACGGTGTCGCTGACATTCCTCACGATGCCCGTCTCTACGTCTCTCAGATGCTTCTCGTTCTAGCTTCCAGCCCCCTTGCTTGGACGGGCACGAATGCTTTCAGACTTGTTGGCTACTCTCTCGGCGGTGGTATTGCCATTCACTTTGCGAATGCTTTCCCCAACCTCGTCCGTGATCTTGTCCTTCTCGCTCCGGCAGGACTTATCCGCGCTGCCTCCTTCGGTCGTGTTTCCCGCTTCCTCTTCGTCTCTGGTCTCGTTCCTGAGCGCATTTTGGCTGTAGCAACACGTCGTCGCCTCCAGAAACCCATCGCTGCATCGGCAAGGCCATCTTCCGTGGCGCCCGTTGAATCTGTCACGACGCCACCGCTCAACGTCGTCGAGGCGGAAGTGAACCCAGCATCCGGCAAAGCCGCTTCGCCGTTAGAGAAGCGAGTTATGGAGTATGTGCGCTGGGCGGTTACTCATCACCAGGGTTTTGTCCCAGCCTTTATGTCGAGCATTCGGTTTGCGCCTCTCATGGACCAGCACGATGCCTGGGCCAAGCTGGCTCAACGTGCTCCTGGCACTACAGCTATTCTTCTGGCCAGGACCGATGAGATCATCAACCCTGATGACTATCGTCGTGATGCGCTGTCTCTTGTTGGCGGCGAACAGCATGTGCGCTGGCGGGTTCTGCCAGGTAGCCATGACTTCGTCATGACCAACCCCCAAGATATTCTAAGAGAGATCCAAGATATGTGGGAAACAAAGGCATAAACTGGCGCACACAATGATTTTGATTTCATATCAAGACTATTTAGTTTAGAGTAGGTTGAGATTTATGAACAGAGATAGTGAGAGCTGGGAGTTCGGTTTTTGAGGGCCTTGGGATCATTCATATCCCCTGGACTTTGAGTGAAAGTCTGAGTAAAGAACCTAAATACGAAGAAATATATATCACATTTCTGCATGTGCCTGGCTAGAACCGCATGTTCTTTCGTGGCCCGTCCATCAGATGCCAGTCCTAACGATCGAGGGCTTGACTTTGACACTGTAGATAAAGTCAGCACTTCTGAGCATTACAGCATTCACTAAAATTCAACAACTTACCATATGCCAGTAGACGCCTCGCTTCTTCAATAACTCTACATGGCTGCCTTGTTCCAGCAGTTGGCCATCTCCCAATACAAAGATGACATCTGCGTTCTGTACTGTAGCCAGTCGATGTGCAACCACAAGCATTGTCCGTCCCTCTTTAGCTCGTTCAAATGCTGCCTGCACTAACTTCTCGCTTTCAGAATCAAGTGAACTTGTGGCTTCGTCAAGCAGAAGGACTTTGGGGTCGCGGATAAGAGCACGGGCAATTGCCACACGCTGCTTCTGGCCACCTGAAAGTGAGACACCACGACTGCCAATTCCCGTATTGTAACCTTCTGGCAGAGAAACGATGAAGTCGTGGATTGAAGCATCACGGCAGGCTTGGTGTAGCTGCTCATCTGTGATCGACGAGGGGTCGACGCCAAGTAGAATGTTTTCTCTGAGAGTACCCTGAAACAATGTGGCCTCCTGAGCAACGAGAGAAAAGTACTTTCGGTACTCAAACACGTTGATGTCGGTCGAGTTCTTCCCATTGAGTAGGATCCGGCCCTTGTCTAGGTCGTAGAATCTATCCCAGTTAGCCCCAGAAACATTTAAGATTATTCGGTCTCTTACCTCTCCATTAGTGACACAATCGATGTTTTCCCGCATCCCGATGCTCCAACAAGAGCTGCAAACTGTCCCTTTTCAATCTTGAGACTTAGTCCTTTGAATACAGGTGTGCTTCTAGTTGGGTACTTGAAGTGGATGTTGTCCAGCTCGATTGACATCCCGCCATCTGTATCAGGGATCTCCTGTGAGGTGGACACCTTATCTTGAGGTCGACTTTCTCTCATCTTTAAGATACGATCAGCGGCCGCTGAGCTAAGGGCGGCATTAGGACCGAATCCAAGAGCTTGTCCAGCTGCCTCGCTGCCGTTGGTAATCGCCACTGCGTGATTGTAAGCAAGATGGACAAGTTCGGTAGCACCAAGAAGCGTTGGCCGTCGATAGCGGATGGTTTACATGACCACACGAGCATTCGATTTACTACAAGGAAGTGGAAGCAAAAGTTGGGTACTTACTGAAACAGACGAAGAATGCAACGAGACCAATCTCATGTCGAGAAAGAAGACGGCCTCCCCACCAAAAGTTGAGAGCTTGACATGCCATGCTGGCGCTATCAGAAAATCCAAAGAGTATGCTCACCCATCTGGCTTTCTTGTATGCTGAGACAACATGCTCCTCGAGTAGGTTCTGATATCGTAGGCAAATTGAGTCTTCCAGTGTCAAGGAAGTGACCGTCCTGAAAGCTCCAATCGATTCTGACGCAAACTTTGAGCTTTCCGCAAAGACATCGTTGTTCATCTTTTCAAACGCCAGTTCGTATTTGAAGCGCCAATAGGCCGAGACGATCATTACAGGCAAGACAACGCAGCACGACACAACTGCTAGTTTCCAGGTGTGTGCAAAGGCGATAGTGACAGCCCCTGTGACATTGAAGAGTGCAACGAAGACGCTCGCCATGTTCAGTCCCATCATCTCTTCCAACTGTTTTGGGTCTGTCCCTAGTCTTGATGTCATTGTTCCATGGGAATGGTCTTCGTTATCAAAAAAGGATGTCTTCTGAAACATAACAGCGTCGAAATACTGTTGTTGATACTTGGCTCTGATAGTTGCTGACATTCGAGTTGCCACAAAAATCACGACAAAGTAACTGACACCTATACCTACTGCCAGGACAACAAACATCAGAGCCCAGAATTGGCTTTCAGAAAGGTCTGCATCGGTTCCAATAGTGTTGAAGGAAACAATGATTTTACCAAAGATCCAGGCTTGCAATGGCACTCCAGATCCAACACAAGCGGCAGCGAAGAGAGTTAGAACAAAGGCAGGGTATATGTTCTTACTCTCGAGGAACAAGCGACTGAAACTCGCAAAGGGGCTCCCTTCTTTTGCTTTGATGACATCGATGATCATGTCAACTTCTGAAGCTGCGACGCTCTGGACATTGGCAAGTGCTGGCTTATCCTCAGGTTCAACGGACTCATACCCAGCCTCAGTAGGCTCCCCAAGTGAGAGAGACTGTGCATGGACAAGGCCAGAATAAACACCACCATCGACAGCGATGAGACTATCATGCGTTCCTGATTCAACGACCTTGCCCTTCTTCAACACAATAATACGGTCTGCTTTCTTGATTGTGGAAAGACGATGTGCTATTGTGATGGTAGTTCGGTTCTTGGCGACCCTGTCAAGTGCTGCTTGAACGATGCGTTCACCTCGTACGTCAATGGCGCTTGTAGCCTCGTCCAGAATCAGGATGCTAGGTTTTCGTACAATAGATCGCGCAATGGCCAGTCGCTGTCTCTGGCCGCCAGAGAGCTTCGCTCCGCTATCTCCTACTAAAGTAGCATATCCCTAAAACACATTAGCATAGATAAATCAGCAAAGGGTTGACACCTACATCGGGCAACCTGTCGATAAACTCATCGGCAAAGGCTTCCCGACAAGCATCCCTCACCAACTCCATCTTCTTATCCTCAGATTCATCTGCCCAGGGCGTTCCAATCAGGCCATAAGCGACGTTCTTATAAATCGTATCGTTGAAAAGGAACGGTTCCTGTTGCACAAGGCCGATTTGTGATCTCCACCATTTGAGTTCAATATCATCCAAGAGCTGACCAGATGTGGTGATGCGTCCGCGAACTTCGACAGGGGGCCCCGTCTCTTCTGTTTCTGTTTCGACGGGGTTTGCAAGATCTTCGTCATCCTCGCTCTCTTCCTTTTTGTTTTTCTTTCCGCCTTTCTTCTCCTTTTCGATAACCTTGGCCAGAACGTGCTGATCTTGTAGAGTATACCATCTCTGGATCAACCCAACAATTGTGCTCTTACCTGATCCAGATGGTCCAACAACAGCGTTGATCTTTCCGGCTTCGATGCGCAGGTTGAGATCGTCCAAAACTTTCACATGGGGTCGACTGGGGTATGCGAATGTGACACCTTCAAGAACGATATCCTGTGTCGATGAAACTTCAGGCTCTCTCAGGTGACCTTTCTGGGGCTGTGGTGCATCGATAACGACAAAGAACTCGCAAGCCGCAACGGTGGCTTTTCCAACAGCAAGTAGTGGTGTGGAGGTACGCTCCAGTGAGAGCACGACAATCATCACGGAGAGCAATACGCTGAAATAGTGAGTACAAGGCAGGTCAGTAGGAAGATAGACTTACACAAGAACGTCTCCGACATTATCTAACCTACCTTCAGAATATGACTTTGCGCCATACCAAAAGCAGAGCGCGAATCCGGAATATAAACCGAAGAACTGTTTGTGTCAATAGACGCGAGATGCTCTCTTAACACGGAAGACTCACTATAAAGCCAAGTTGGCCTCCGACAAGAGGGGATAGAAGTTTGCCGTGCTGTCTTGTCTCCTCCACAAAAGCAGCGTATTTCTTGGCAATACGTGATTCAGCGCCGCAGGCTGCTACCATTCTGACACTCGCCAGAGCTTCACTGGCAACCGCACCAGCTCTACCCTCGGACTAGAACTTTGTTAATACGAAACAATACGAAATCAAAGATGGGGGATGAAAACCTTTGTGATGAGAGCATTAACTTTGAGAATCATGGGTAGGAAGACGCCCAGAACGAGAAAAAGGTATAGGATGATTGAGGATGTAACAAGAGTAAGGGACCAATTCTTTACAAAAGCCACAATGAGCGCAGCGACGATAGTTGAATTATATTCGACAAAGATCCCTAACTTCTCTGATATTCCCAGCTGAAGAACATTGGCGGTCGATGTAATGGTGCCGGTGGCGTAGCCAGGAGGCATAGAATCGAGGACGTGAATAGACTGGCCAAATAGTGACTTTAGGTAGTGAAGTCTGATGGCAGAAGACAACCTGATGCCTATCATGCGAAACACGAACTTGTTGATAGCATTGAGAACAAAGCGTCCCAAGAATAGGAAGAACATGTACAACGCCAACTTATCAACGCTGCTATTGAACTCACTCTGCGAGGTTGTGCTCCCTGGGAGGAAGTAGTCGGTAAAGTTACCCACGAATTGACCTATTTAATGTCAGTTTGGTTTGTCTGGAGTGAGTTTCGTATTTCCGTACCAAAGACCACATTCATCAGCGGTAGTGTCTAGGATGGTGTTAGTATCATCTGTAACTCTGAGAGGGTGTTTTTGTAACACTTACAACTCCAGCGCCAATGCTGGCAATGAAGCCGGCAGCATATGCAAAGAAATCCCATTTTGTTGCGTAGGAGAAAATTCGCTTTAGATAGCATTAGAGATATCACGGCTGGGATGACAAGACATCGGCAATGCTACTCACGATGTAATCTTTGAAATTGGCTGTCCTTTCAGGTCTTGTCTTTGTTGTTGCATGCACTTCATCTTCTTTGGTATGCTGTGCTGGTTGATTTTGAGGATTAGATGAGGAGTCTGCAGATTTCTCATTTATAGGCTCATGATTTGTAGCCATGATGGTATGGAGGAGTGGGCTCTGTAGGTTGAGTATAGGTCAAGATCCAAAGCAGGGCCCTTTGCCGTCGCAAGGGGGGGTTGAAGAGACGGATCAAGACAAGATGGTCATTTGCGATGCAACCCAATATGATAGAAAGAGATATAAGAAAAATGAATGCGTCAATGATAAAAAGTCGATGATTGAATGATGTATGACAACCAAGAATACACTTAGGCAGATGACAATTGACGGAGTCCCATATAAGGAAGGTACAGGCTATAAGCAGTTATAGTCAGACCCCCTTTGTTGCTGTCTCTTAGCGCTTGAGGAGGTAATAAGCTGGTGTCAATACGAGATACGACACTAGAGTAGTGAGCACCTCGAATTTATAAGACCGGTGGTATGTCCTGAGATGAACGATAGAGAATACCAAGAAAAAAGGGAAGAAACAGGGGACAGGTACGGCTCAGCCTTTATCAATGGATTATTGCCATCCAACTTTATTGACTGGTTTGGTCCTCACCCCGTTATAGTTAGTCAGTTAGCAGGCAGGGATCACGACGGACGAATACGCGGATAAGAATAATTGTGCAAGACACTGTGTTGGAATAAGCTTAATGGGTCGCTTAGGGGAATAGACAAACGTCACCAGTTTAATCCATCAGCACAAGGCTTTGATGCTATGCAAGCTGCATAAAAACACACCATCATGAACGTGATATACTGGCCTTTTCTAAACATCAACCAATGATGCCCTGTTGATTTCATCGTTCCTAATTTCCGTTCTACCACGGCGCTGTCAGAAATCGGACTCGGATAGAATCCTGCCCGAGCTGATGGTCAGATGGACTTTAAACGAGAACGAAAGACAATCATGGCTGAGTCTTGGTATAAATAAGTAACTAGTGGGAATGAGTTAATTTTACTGGATGAGTCTCTGTACTGCCTGTTCCTAAGAATATGAAAGGCAATTGTTTAGACTAATAAGTAACTGTTTCGCCTCAGCTGAGGTCAGAGAAACTATTACCCCAATTGCAACATGAGTCTTCTTACAAGGCTATTTTAGAGGCTTTTGTTGTTCTTGTTTCTGACGACTTATACCCTGCACCAGATAATACATTTACTACTGACTACCTCTAAAGCAATCATCTGGATGCAATTAGCAAAGTTTCCGGATATACAAAAATCTAAGTTAAATACTGACTTGAGGTTTTAAATTGTAACAGCTATGTTCAATGATACACATACATTGTGAACGTTTATCACGATTCCAAGCATTCAGACAACAATTGTAGTACTGACCGATTTACAGTCAAATGTATGAGCTATAAGACAGAAGGGAAATGATTATAGGAAACTAGTTTTATGAAGTATCTTATAGTTGTTTTGAGTCTTGAAAATACACCAACCTACAGAGTCAACATATAACTGCACCGTTGAGATGAGGCTCAACCGTGTTCCATGATCGGCTCAAACCCAGGCAGGCCATGTTAGTCACAGGGCATCTGATACCGTATGATACCCCACCAATGACCCCTAAAAGGGAATCTCGGTGGTCAGATCCATTCCAATACAGCCTACCTCGGGCACTAGCCATAGAAAATTCTATGAGCAACCCAATTCGATTTGCATTTGGCTGTTCCGAAAAACTGTGACGCATAGTCCAGTCAGAGTCTATCCCGCCGACGCCGCTCGCATGACGGGCATTTCGAAGTGGATTCTCAAGTTTCAATTCGATTAAAGGGACTCACCAAAGGGTAGAGAGGATGAAGCCAAGATCAGCCTCAGCCAGATTGTATTTGGCCAGACCAATATTAAGAACTACAGCAAGGTCGCTGCCGTTTGCGCCTGCCCGTCAGTATATTGCACTTACCCGCACACCTCCTGTTTCAAGCCCCTCCATTACAACCAGAGCCCTTTCCCTTTCTCTGCCCCGCCTCGCTTCCTTTTCTACCTCCACCACCACTGCCCCGCCTTCAACGACATCGCAAGAAACACTCGAAATGGCGCCCAAGACAAAATTCGAGCTCAAGACCCCCAAGGGCACAAAGGACTGTAAGTAAACATGGCCAGCCAATGCCCACACCATAGGATCTCGATCCTAACGTCCACCAAGGGGAGGGAAAGGATATGGTCATCCGTGACCACATCTTCAACACCATCTCTCAGGTTTTCAAGCGCCACGGCGGAGTCACAATCGATACCCCCGTCTTCGAGCTTAGAGAGATTCTCGCCGGTAAATATGGAGAGGACAGCAAGCTCATCTACGATCTCGCCGACCAAGGTGGTGAGATCTGCTCCTTGCGATACGACTTGACCGTCCCCTTCGCCCGCTTCCTCGCCATGAACAAGCAAATCCAGAACATCAAGCGATACCACATTGCTAAGGTCTACCGTCGAGATCAGCCCGCCATGACCAAGGGCCGTATGCGAGAATTCTACCAGTGCGATTTCGACATTGCTGGAACCTACGACCCCATGCTGCCCGACGCCGAGGTTCTCCGTATCATCACAGAAGTCTTTGAGGGACTTGGCTGGAACGGCGGATACACGATAAAGCTGAACCACAGGAAGATCCTTGACGGTATCTTCCAGGTTTGCGGCGTGCCTGAAGACAAGATCCGCACCATCTCCTCGGCTGTCGACAAGCTCGACAAGCTGCCCTGGGCCGATGTGCGCAAGGAAATGACCGAGGAAAAGGGACTTGATGGCGAGGTCGCCGACCGAATTGGAGAGTGGGTTGTTCTGAAGGGCAAGCAAGATCTGCTCAAGAAGCTGCAGAGCACAGAGAGTCTGGCCGCCAACGAGTCCATGAAGAAGGGTATGGAGGATCTCGAACTTCTTTTTGAATACCTTGAGGCTTTCAACTGCTTGGACCGAGTTTCCTTCGATCTCAGCCTGGCTCGAGGTCTTGATTACTACACCGGCCTCATCTATGAGGTTGTCACTCAAGGTTCTGCCCCCGAGGTTACACCCGGTCAGGAGAACACGGATTCCAAGCCTTCCAAGAAGAAGGGCAAGAAGGGTGAGGATGATGACCGCTCTGATGACCCCACTGTTGGCGTTGGAAGTGTGGCCGCTGGAGGCCGATACGACAACCTCGTCGGCATGTTCTCTGGCAAGAGCCAAATCCCTTGTGTCGGTATTTCTTTCGGCGTCGACAGAATCTTCTCTATCACCAAGGCCAAGCTGGCTGCCGAGAAGAGTGCCGCCGTCCGCAGCAATGACGTTGACGTCTATGTCATGGCTTTTGGTAAGGGCTTTTTGAAGGAGCGTATGTCGGTGTGCGCTAAGCTTTGGGAAGCTGGCATCAAGGTTAGTTGAGCATTAAGCCATTGGACACCGCCGACCCGACGAACAGGAGGCTAACATATTGACAGGCTGAGTTTCTCTACAAAGTCAAGCCTAAGCTCCCTGCGCAGTTCAAGGCGGCTGAGGCTAACGGCGTACCTTTTGCAATCTTCCTTGGTGATGACGAGGTCGCCTCAGGCAAGGTCAAGATCAAGGAGATGGGACTTCAGGAGGGTCACCCTGAGAAGGAAGGTATTCTTGTCTCTCAGGATGATATGGCCAAGGAGATCAAAGTCCGGCTTCAACGAAAACGCGAGCTCGATGCGATGACCACACAGGCTGAAGGCCTCCGAGTGGTTCACGGTATCAAGGGCGATGCGAAGGATGCAGAGAAGAAGGAGGAGGGTGCCAAGCCTGATACTACACCAGCAGCGGCCGAGCCGGCTCCAGAAACGGAAGAGCAAAGCCCCGCCAACCCATCGGCGTAGGGTGACTTGTGACGAAATACAATAAGCAGTTAAAAACAATGGCCATGGCGTTTGAGTGTTATTTGATAGAAGGAGTAATCTAGGAAGCATTTTTCTCCATGCAAGAGAATGACCACCCTACATTCAACTACGAATATTGGTTGGGGAAAGAAGTTACTACGTGATGTGGATGATCATAACTACATTTGTCGTGGCCCAAGGTTAACTATCTACACAAAGTTCCTCTCTGCAACAACCACGACGACCATAATGACCTGTTGATTGACCAAGCGGGGCTCCAAGGCCATCATCTGGCGAAAGTTTATAGCCTTGAACGATGAAGAGCGTTACTCTGAACGGTCAGCAATCGAGACCATAGGATCTCTACGAGTGCCAGAATGCTCTTCCATGCGGCTGACCGTATCCAGCCCCCGGCTACGGCTGCAGCCGACGTTCTCGGGAGCAAACAGGATCCCCAGGCCGAAACAAAGACAGAAACAGAGACAGAGACAGAGACATAGAGCGGGGTCTAGAAAGCGGGACCTGAGCCTCAATTGACCAGAGACGCAGGTACCGAGTTGCACATATGCAGTTCACAACATATCAATTCCCGCAACCGCCAGCGATTTATGCGTCAGGCGGACCTGCATTCGCAACCGTCGACAGTCGATGAGCGGGCTAGGCCGCGAGATGTTGCTGCCACCTGACAAATACGCAGCAGAGGGCGTGATGGTTGGACCTTGACTGCCATCTCGACTGGTTGTTTGAACCAATCTTCTGGAGCCGAGACGCTGGCGTTTTGCTGTTCACGCCACCAAAGCCGGCAGTGCCTATTGTGCTGCGAGTGAAGTCCAGCGTGGTCCGCGTTATACTGTTGTAGTTTGTCACTCTTTGTCTCGTGTCTATCAGCCAGGTCATCCACGTCATCCCCACCAGAGCTCAACATTCACATACGCCGATTTCTAGATTCATTGGCAAGGGTCTAAACATGGCCGGTTTCAGCACAACGACCATGAAACAACACAAAGAAGAGGGACGAAGGAGATCGGAATCCCTGTATAGAGAGATAAGAGATCGATGCGGCCCCGCGGTCACCGGGTCGGCCCACCCAGAAGATGATCTAAACATCGCGCGGATAGGCGGCGCGAAACCTAGAACCGAAGTTTGGCTTAATCGGAATACACTAGTCTAGACTACAGTGCATGATCTTAGACCACCTACATCTTGAGTGTGACTGTCGAGGGTTTTCATGGAAGAAATGCATCTTTGGACTGTCTCTGTATAGCAGGACGATGATCGAAGTAAAAGGATGAGGCATATTTGAGCCTTCGTAAAGCAGAGCAACGTTGATTTGAACCGAAGAAGCAGAACACAATCAGCTGAACCTAGACCGAAGGACAAGGCCGAGTATTTGTCGAGCGAGGGTGGAAGCTAGTGCTCAGGTTGAACCTGTCATCCCACGAGTGTGTGCCATCTCTGTTTGTGGATGAATGAAGATTAAGTAGTTTCTGACTTTGTGTTAGTGTCTGCTGGCTCAAGTGTGCAAGTGTGACAAGACACGCACTTTGTTCAGCCCTTCTCAACTCCAATAACCCACATCGTGTAAGTCAAAGCGACTCTGCCAGTCATATTTCTCCCACCAGTGTTTGCCATGAATCATTTGTATCAACAATGGCACTTTAACTAGCCCTGTCTATCAATGACTATATTATCACTAACATCATCGTCGTCGTCGTCACAACTATTGTTAAACCACCTAGCAACCAAGCGCCGCTGACACAAAGGACGAGACCAAGCCCAGCAGTGATCTTCGTTGCCCAGAGATCGGTGTTCCCGACCACGGGGGCATTGTAGCCGGTAGCCATAACTATCAGAGTTGCACTCGTCACCTGGACAACTTTGACACTGGCTACATGGTTTGTCGATGTGGCGTTTATATGCTCAACACCAACCGCATTCGGATATCTTGAATTCCAGTCGAATTGTTAACTACCCGCAAGCACCAGGATCACACAAACATGTGTTTTTTTCCGTCCGTTTTCCGTTTTCCAACGTTCAAAAACTCATCGCTTTGATCCGACGTGCTGTCTTGTCTCTGTCATCTCAACGCGATCTCAAACTCCCAAGTCCGGCTTTCAACAACTTGTCACTTGCAAACTCGCCTCGTGCTGCGGAACTAACCATCGACTCGTCCATTGTCTCACCAATCAATTTACTGAAAGACTCAGAAGTGTCTCTCTTTTGCCCCTCCTTACCAGAGGAGACCATTAAAGACACTCGCGCGTCACGTCACAGTCCTCGAGTCTTTTGTCCTACGAGGTCACAGTCCATGCATAAGACTGACCACGAGGAACTGAGCTGAACTGAACTGAATTGACAACGAACCATCGCTGGTAACATCATATTGGCATATTGGCCGCACAAACTTTGGCCACGCCACGCGCGCCGCCGCCTTCAGTCCGGACTCTTATATTGTAACGCCCCGGAACAGCCTCTGTCCACTCTGCCTCGAGACTCTGATCCCAACACCCGGATACGAGCCTTGGGACTTGCCTCTACCGCGCGAAATCACCCATTAACATGGCTGCTTTATTGCCTCAACCAATTCATGCAACCACTTCTTCGTTCTGGCATTTGCGAGCATCGTCGCTATCCATGTCGTCGCGCAAAGAAACTTGCCGCGCCTCCTCAGTCCCTGAATGGCTCCCACGGACGAGCCAAGAAACAATGAACGCTCTACCTTTTACGTCAACCGAGTGGTCAGATGTTATTACCGATGTCAAAAGAGAATTTATCAACCGTCGTTACCGTCCTTGTGCAACTAGGTGCAGCGATATCTTGAATAAGCTTGAGGATTCTGTAAGTTTTCTTGCCAATACGAATACAAAAGTATAAGTCTAACGTTACACAGAGTATTGTTGAGCCAGCCTATCTCATTTACCTTCATTTTTACGCCGCCAACTCGCTCGAGATGCTCGCTCGTGCACTTGACCAAGGTGTCCCAGCACGCACTACACTCCTTTACCAGGCTCGCGACCACTACCAACGCGCGTCGACACTCATCAATGCTGCGGATTCGACTGTCGGTCCGGCTTTGTTACGAAGGCCATCTGGAACTACGACGACACTGCCTTGTCTTCACTCAGCCGATAGCTCTGTGAGCTCATATGTTTCATCAACATGGACATCGTCTCACAGCCTATCTCCTGCATCATCAATATCATCCATCCAGAGTGCACCCACTTACAAGCGAAAGAAGAAGAGAGTGACATTCAGCGATGTGCCTATGGAGCTGCTCGAGCGCCCAGATTCACCAACACTTGGCCTCGGTAGCTTCCTAGGACCTGCACGCTCATCATCACCTGAATTCTCCGGGAGTGAATGTTCAATACCACCAGCTCTTCGAACATCGTCCCAGGCTCCCCGATCGATCCTCACACCACGCTCTGCACAAAATGAGGCCGCACCTCACATGCAATCAGAGCTCGACCCTTTCCGTCATGCTCGGTCTGTGCATCGCTACAGTGCCCTTCTCTCCGGTCTGCAACGTCAAGTCTTTCGACACCTCAACTTCATCGAGGCGGAGCTGGACCAGCAGCAAAGTATTGTACGAGAGGAAGAAAAGCCGCCATCGCCAGCCAAAAACGTTGTGGTCCCGACTGCATCTGCCACCCCAAACGCCGATAAGGCCCGCTCACCAGAGCTACAGGCACGAATCGAGCGGTTGAGGGCAAAGGGTTGGGAACGTAAACGATTCGACGTGCGACGGTATGCTGAGTTGCGTGAAAGCGCTTCAGCAGACATGGAATAACGACCACAACATTGTAGTGGTTTGATACTAACACTTCACTTAAGAAAGGCGAAAATGTACGGTCTACCTTTTACCATGTACTTATGTTTATAAGATTTGAATGATACCACGAAGAGGAACTAGCAATATGTTCCAGGGCTGCGCTTGACGCGTGGATTAGGAATGAATAATGAGAGCACAATAAAGACTGGTTCTTTAGCTTAAGACAGACGAACGAGGGGATTGCTATGCACTAAATTATATGATACCACTTTATAGAGCATGGATAGTATTCAATATGCAGCCTCATCGATAATCAAACATGAAATATACTTGAATGAATGGGGTGACAAATTCATCACTTTCTCTGACCAGACGCATTGCTTGAAATCAATTAAATCGCTTTGACCACATCGATGAGACATACATGGGTTTTGGTCCAAGTTTCCTGTCCATCGTCTCGTCCCAACTTATTGTATCTGGCATCCCCATCTTTCTGAGTTGAGACCGCTGCCTTGACATTTTGTAAAGTCACATATCGATGTGCACTCTGGCACAAAGCAAGGTTCCTGTAATCTGTAACGAAAACAAATCTTGTTCTTAAGCCTGGAAGCTGCGTCGCTTGACCTCCTTTTCGACTTCTTTCGTGACGCGGAGAACCTCTCTTTCCTCCTTTTCGTCTGCAAGCTTTGCCCTGGCAACCTCGGAGAAGATTGCCGACAGATCTGAGTTGTCAGGATCCTCCTCCATAGCCTTGAGCTTTTCGATACGAGACTGGAGCTTGATCTTTTCGATGATACGCCTGAAGCGGCTTCTGGCGCGGAACGACTTGATCTCGGGCAGCAAGTTGTAGTCGGTGGCATTCTCACCAGTAAGCCAGATGTGCCCCAACGCTTCCTGTGTTACAGAGTCAGCTGGTGCGAGATATGGAGATGGCGGTGATAGCTTACCTCACTAGTCCAACGCTTGTCAGCATCGGGATCGATAAGCTTCAGGATGAAGTCCTTGGCATCGTTGCTGACATCCTTCCAGTAGCGCTCGTGGAAGACGACAGAGTTATCAGTGCATTCTCGGATGAGATCCTGGAGGTTCTCGCTTCGGAAAGGCGAGTAACCACAGAGCAGGGTGTACGTGATGACACCCATAGACCACATGTCTACGGGCTTTCCGTGGCCTTCCTTACGCATCACTTCGGGGGCAGCATAACCAAAGGAACCAGCCATGGTTTTGAGCGATTCGCCCTTTCCGTCAAGCATCTTAGCGATACCAAAGTCGGCCAGTACGAGGTCGGATTCGGGGTCTCTGTTGAGGTAGAGAAGGTTCTCGGGCTTAAGATCTGCAGATGGGGTCAGTTGAGGGACCAGTATGATCCGTTCATATCACGTACCTCTGTGAACAATGTTGTTCTTGTGGAGGAAATCGACAGCAAGAAGAACTTGCTTGATAGTTTCGGCGGCATCCTTCTCGGTGAACTTGCCCTGCTCGCAAATACGGTCGAAAAGCTCGCCGCCAGTAGCGAGCTGTGTAACAATGTAGAACTTGTCCTAGTGGATCAAAATAGGTGAGTTACAGCGCGTTTCCATGGCGGAATGAGGGGGTTGCCAGCTAGACCAGGGACTGAAGCCGCTGATCCAAATCCAAAGGGTATGGTGGTCTTTAGGGTCGGAATAAGCTTACCCTTGATTCGAACCAGTCGACAAACTTGACGATATGAGGGTGCTTGAGCTTCTGCAGCATCTCGAGCTCGTCATAGACCATTTGCTCGTTGCCCTTGACATTTCGCTTGAGGATGATCTTCACAGCGACCTTGCCGGTAGGGCCGTCGGCCTCACGAACAACTCCATATGTTCCAGCACCGAGGGTTCGACCGAACTTGTATTTAGCTCTGTGAGAAAGGCATCGTTAGGATATTGAGGCTTCGGAATAGAGGGGTATCGAATCGCGCACTTCTTATCGTAGCTCTCGGGTTGGCCATGAAGCCTGTTTAGCATGCCGGCGACTAGAGAGGCGGTCATGATCAGCAAATAGTACAAAACGGAAGAACGACAAGCGCATATTTATGGAAGAAGCAGCTTGCGAGCCCAAGACG
This sequence comes from Fusarium praegraminearum, assembly GCA_002093855.1. NCBI lineage: Eukaryota > Fungi > Ascomycota > Sordariomycetes > Hypocreales > Nectriaceae > Fusarium > Fusarium praegraminearum. The sequence continues at coordinate 208,978 of LXHY01000065.1, forward strand.
AGATGCAGAGCGGGGAGCAGAACGAGGCTGCGAAAAGTCGCAACTTACAACTCATGTTGGCGGGGTAGTCAGATAGCGACCCGTTGGATTTTGGAGACAACTGGAGATCAAGAATATGAATGGAGGGGAAAGCGACGACAAGACGGGGTCCGTGTCTCGCCTTCTAAATGGAAGAATACAAGGCCAAGACCGCACGTACGACAATCAGGTCTCGGGCGCAAAGAATGTTGGTATGTGATAAATCACGCCTCTGCAATAACGAGGGGAGGACTGTTTTTGTAAGAAGAAGAGAGGGAGAAGGGACGACAAGGCGGTCCTTGTTAATTAAGGTGACGGAACTTGCGACGACTACGACGGCAAGCTGATCCCATTAGCTTACCTAGGTCAGTTACCTACCTGTGGAAGCCAGGGATCGGCCTCCACTACACTGCTTGGGCCAGGTTGCTGACAGCCTAGCAGCCCGCACGACAGCCAGGGCAGACACAGCGCCGTATTTGACGGACCCGAACTAACCTCCATACTAACTGACTGACCCTGGAGGGATTTAGCGCTACCTGATGTTATGGGGTTGGGCCATGTCAGCTATGGTTGGCTGTCGACAGGGTGTGGCTCAGCCCGGTCTAGGCCGGTACTCTGTAATACGGTACAGTCCATATTTGAGATGAGATGAGGTGGGCTGAAGGCATCGCCGGGTCCATCAGATGGATGCTGACAGGGAACTTAAGATGCACTGCAATGCCGGTTACCCCCATTAGATTGCCTATACTATTATATTGCAGGTGAGGCTGAGTCGTTGTGGATCGCTTCTATTGTGTCTAATTTTCGTCTAGGTACCTACGTTGATAAAGTGGCTGAGCAAAGAACCAATTCTAAACAGATGTCATCATGATTGATATCACCGTTTCGAGATCAGGATGCCTCTTGATTTCATGCAAAAAGCCTTGCAAGGCCGCTTACGGTACATGTAACTACCATATAACTATTTGTGTCAATTTGAGCTAGCCATGAAGAGACGTGTATCTGCTATTTGAGATCTGGGGAGGCATCAGATAGTACAGGCAATCAGAGAGCTTCACCCCAATAGAACACACATCGAGGTTGAAATAGAGCTTTGAAGCAAATGGAGAGCAGATAAGCTGGTGACTATTTGAGGTTGCAGATAATCACGTTAAGATAAGACACCTGGTTCGTTTCACAGCCGCTATGATCTACATAAAGTTCTCACATAAGAATGAGGGATTGCTTGTATCTAGATGGCCGCGGGCCAAAGCCAAGCTACCAGTATCCGGGCATATCGCTCTGGATATGTATATATGTACCTTGCGTAGATTGAGATTGCTCTTTGAGCCCTATCTTACATGACTTAAAGCTGCAAAACGAGAGAGAATAGATAATATTAGACTTCAGAAATTGCGAGACACCATCAAATCTTGCATAGACCCAATGATTATGTGACTACGATAGTACCTATTGTCGAATGGCCTGCCTGCCTTCTTCAGACCATACTACGGCAAGCTTAAATGATCCATACATCAGCCCGTCGTCCCCGGGACTGGGTTAAATATCTACGAAGTCAGCAATATTACAAATAGAAAGCCTTCATATTTATTTCTAGATAGATAGACCTCAAAGAGACCATGATGGCGTATCCGTAAAGTGGAAGTCAAACACAGTCGCTAAGTGTCCACCCAATAGCACAACACGAATCAAATTATGGGTCTAGCTCAGTTGATTTACTTACTGTCGATCCTGAGGGTCTTGCGAGATACTTTGGGGCCTAGTCGAACCCAGAAAGCAGATAGAGCGATGAAATTGATAATGTCGGAAGTCCCAATAAAACTTGATTGACTCATGTTAAAAAATGAAAGCAACACACTCGTGCAGCAACTGTAAGAGAGCCGCCCGGTTTCAGCAAATTACGAACCAATCACAACTAATTGTGAGGCTGTTCTCAGATGGGGGGTCATCTATTGTGGGCGCAGCGCCGCAAGCGGCCCCTCCTTAGGTTCAAGGTTAATGTTTGTCTGTTCTACAGAGTTCAGACCATCGATTAACCTTCAACCTTTCACCTACATCTTGATCGTCCGCGACGTCTTCTTCAACCATACCACGCTACCTAAACAACAAAGTTTCAACCTCAACAGAAGAGCGCAACTGCACATCATTTACCATGGCTGGAGCCACACGGGATAGGCGTCTGGTCAAGGAGCTAGGCAAGGTTGGTTCTAATTTCTCTTATGCCTTCATCAACAAGAACATGGATGGACTCGACTGACATTGTGCCCCACAGATGCACAAGGACGGAATGCCTCCTGGGATCACATTGATAGAGCGAAACGACAGCGTTGCCGGCGACTGGTTCGTCGACATCCAGGTGCTCGACGAGAATCCGCTTTACAAAGATCAAATTTATCGTCTCAAGTTCCACTTCCCCAAGATGTATCCCATAGGTATGTCGCCTTTGATGCTTTGTCTCTGCAAAGATGCTAACTGGTGTACAGAACCTCCAGAGGTGACCTTTAACAAGCAAACCGACCGTCCGATTCCAATGCACCCCCACATCTACTCCAACGGCATCATCTGCCTCGATTTGCTTGGCCAGCAGGGCTGGAGTCCTGTTCAAAGCGTTTCCAGCGTCTGTATGAGTATTCAAAGCATGTTGACGAGCAACGACAAGGACGAGCGACCTCCCGGTGACGAAGACTTCGTGCGAGGCAACAGACAACGACCTCGGGACATCGAGTTTCTCTACCACGACAATACCGTCTAGATCCGCCGGTCAACATGTGAAATAGTCCTGGGCAGAAACATGATTGTGGGTATTAATAGCATTCGTTTGGCGTTTGGGACAACCATCCAGTGGCTGAAGGAGGTCATGTTATGGGATTTAGGCTTTGAATTTGCTACTGGGGCACGGCTGTCGAAGGTGCGTACTTGTATAGACCCAAACCTATGCATACTAAGCGTCTTGAATGCACACATGGCCGTGGCGCGGATATCATGAAGATGGCACAAAGGTTTCCCTGCCAAGCACTTGGAGCCCTTTTATATCACGGTGGCTCACAATGATTATGAAAACTTATCAAGACAATTACTTAACTTGCTCTTGTGGATGGTGAGAGCGATTGTCCAATGCAATACATGGTAAGATATCTAAGCAAGCCCCGAAGTGGGAGATCTCTATCTAGATGTATGCTATATGAACAAGACGATCCCTGACTAGATGCCGTAAGTCATATAAAATGCCGTAAAATTTAACAATTATGGCATCGCATGAAGCTATTCAGAGATGGGCAATCATGATCGGCCCCACATGTCGATAGATGGTGGTTAAGAGCTGAGAGGTTGGTCCCTAGCGCTCTGCAACGGCCCCCACTTTACTGCCGTCATCCACATGTATCCGTTGGAAGCTCCAGCTCCAAGAACCCGTACCTGACTGACCCATCATCCATTACAATCTCAGTATAACTGGCTAAGCTCACTCACTCCCACTCCTCCCAACATTCCCTTCTCCAATTCCGTCAGTCGTTTTGAGCCGTGCAAATGGCTCCTCGTATAGAATTCAGTATCGAGCAAATTCGAAATAAGGCCCGCAAAGACCTGCTGTATTTGCTTGAAGGTGTATGTTCCCACCGCCTTGCCCCGCGACTTTCAAGTTGCTTCGTTCATGTGTCGCGATCCCAACTCACACGTCACCTTCTCTCTAGGTCCGCGGAAAGAAAAATGTCATCCTCGATCAGAGTCTTGTCGGCCCAATCGGAACTATAGTCAAGGTCGCAACTCTTCAAGAATATGGAGTGGATAAGTTCTTCATTCTGGAGAATGACAACGCCGATACAAGCCAGCGCAATGTCGTCTTCATTTCTCGGGGCGAGTGTGGTCGCCATGCCGAAACCATAGCAGGTTTGTGGAGGTCTTCACATTCTGGGAAACGCAATCTGACCCTGACCTAGCCCAGATCAAACGCATACAGCGCGAAAGCCAAACAGGGCACGAGTTTCACATCTTTTGGGTCCCTCGCCGAACACTCGTATCCGACAAGCTGCTTGAAGATGCCGGTGTATTGGGCGATGTCAATATTTCCGAACTGCCACTTTCCTTCTTTCCTTTAGAGAAAGATGTACTATCCTTGGAGCTTGACAGCTCGTTTCGCGACCTATACCTCTCAAAAGACGTTACGCCAAACTTCCTCATGGCCAAAGCCCTTATGGAAATACAACAAAACCACGGTCTCTTCCCGCGAGTGATCGGAAAGGGTGACAATGCAAAGCGTGTCGCAGATCTGCTTTCACGTATGCGTCAAGAGCTTCTTGCCGGTGAAGGCACAGCAGAAGCAAACAAGATTGGGCTGACGCCTAGTACAACAAACGAGAGCGTTATTATTATTGATCGCGAAGTTGACTTTGTCACACCGTTGCTTACTCAACTCACATATGAAGGCCTCATAGATGAAGTCTTTGAAATCCACAACAACCAGACCAAGGTTGACACCACTGTCGTTGGCGCACCGGCGCAGGCGTCGGCTGCAACCTCGCAAAGTCGCAAGCGAACGATACAATTAGACTCAACCGACAAGCTATACGAACAGCTACGAGACGCCAATTTTGCCATTGTTGGTAGCTTACTGAACAAAGTGGCCAGGCGACTACAAAAGGTACAAAGCGATTACGAAAGCAAACACAAAACCAAGACTATTGCAGAGCTCAAGGATTTTGTCAGCCAACTGCCAGGATATCAACAGGAGCAACAAAGCGTGAAGACACACACGGGTCTAGCGGAAGAGATTATGAAACACACCAGGACAGACGAATTCAAAGGACTTTTAGAGGTCCAACAAAACCTTGCCGCAGGAGCCGACCCGTCAAGCCAATTCGATGGAATCGAAGAGCTAATATCGCGAGACGCTCCGATAGCGCAGACGTTGAGATTGCTGTGTATCTATTCCTGCATATCTGGAGGCATCAGACCCAAGGAATTCGACCAATTCAAGCGTCTGATCCTCCAGGGCTACGGCTACCAGCACCTGCTTACACTCAACAATCTCGAAAAACTCCAGCTTTTCTTGTCAAAATCCTCACCCCTAGCTGGAATGATACCCATCCCAGGTACCAATGTCGGAGCCGTAACAACAGGCAGCAAGACGAACTACACATATCTTCGCAAACAGCTCCGGCTTATAGTTGATGAAGTCCAGGAGGATGACCCCAACGACGTGTCATATGTTTATAGTGGCTATGCTCCTCTCTCTATCCGCCTGGTCCAATGTATCCTGCAGAAGCAATATCTCCTCTCTGTGACGAAAGGTAATAGCGCGAGCGCAGCGGGAGCGCCCCCAGGTGTAGGTACGCAAGGTTGGCAGGGATTCGACGAAGCAGTCAAACACGTCCGTGGTCAGACATTCTATGAGCACCAAAAGGGCGAGGACAAGGCCGTCAAAGCGCGAGCTCTGCTCTCCGGAAGTGGTAATAAGCAGACAGTCTTTGTTGTCTTCGTCGGCGGTATCACTTTCACAGAGATCGCCGCACTAAGATTCATTGCCAAGCAGGAAGAAGGTAAGCATTCTAACCGCCCCAGGTTTTCCTATAGTCGCATAGAATCTAACATTGGCTCTAGGGCGACGAAATATTGTCATTTGTACAACTTCGATCATCAACGGAAACAAGATGATGGAATCGGCGGTCGAGAAAGAATCGTTTACGAAGGAGAACGCGCCTGTCGCAACGACCTGAAAGTAACATACACATAATACCTATCTAGAATATTGTCAGCTGGCTGGCTGCTGCTTCGGCATGTTTTATGTTGGCGCATCAAGATTAATAAAGAAGAGACAGGATACATGGCTACGTAGAGCTCAGAATCAGGGGAATAATGGTTGGTTTCGTAATTGATTCTGATATATGACAGACAAAAACAATGCTTATTGTAAGAGTTGAGGTGCGAATAGTCGCTGTAATGAGCATCAGACCCACAGGTACGCGACTTCTGATTTGGCAACAGCGTCGCACGTGATTGACTTGACTTGAAGGTTACTTTCCATTCTGAGGGGCTGAATGGCTGACGATGAATAGCAAGTTCCTCTTAGACCAAAGAGCCAAAAATTGACGAGTAACTCATCGATTACCTAGGTACCATTTTTCCTGAATTGACCATGGACTAGACTTACTCAGCCGAATCGATATCGAAAAGGGCTTGGTGCCGTAACGGGCCTATAAACTACAAATCCTCTCACTTGTCATTGACTCTTTGACATCGAACGACACGGCTCATCGCAAACCAAATCCAGGTAATATTCATAGAAGCCTGTTCCAATTCTATGCGCAAATCGACTAATCACTTCAGAAGCTAGTCCATTTCCTTTCTCAAACTTCAGATAATGCGATTCTCCTCATTCATTTCACTCACCTTTCACGTCTCTTGATAATACGATTCGTTCCACCAAACAAACCTTGCTACAACTACAGACCAGTACCTGAAGAAGCCCCGAACCAACGCCGCTATGGGAACAGACTTTGGACAGAGCTTCCGCAAAGGAATCGGTATTCGGAAGAGGGACGTTGACGAGGTAAACGTCATTGACTCGGTACCACCGTCAGATATTTCACCCATGTCAGGTGTCCCAGGACGAATATCACCTCCTATAACCCCAGACGTTGTTTCGGTTCCGCAATCCCGACAGACATCTGTGGAAATAGCCTCTGAGATTGCTCCGGAGATCGTGGTGTGGACTGAAGACATGGATATCGACAATGCTAGTCCGGTTGAGTCTGACGATGAACTGTCGAGTCTCAACCCCGATTTCGAGTGAGTAGTATATTGCATCAATTTTATGCACTCACCTAACTGGCCTTCTTTCTCGACTTTCACAAGTTTCTAACTATAGTCAGGGAAGAACCACTTCAGGTCGATGCCGACCCAACCCCGATGCAGACATCCGCTAATGGCGATGCTGTCAGCTCTTTCCCATCGTCATTATCGAATCTCACAGAGCTGTCGGACCTCTCATCGATACCATCAATGGCGTCGAGTAAGGCTACTACCCCTACGCCAGCCGAGGCTGAGGGTTCACAAGACCAAGGGCAACCGATCGACGAGCAGCCTCCTTCTCATCAACAATCACCGCCTCACGAGGCTGAACGCTACAATTTCAACATCAGGCCAAAGGCTTCAATCCCGGCTGATATATCGCCTTATAGATATGCATCAGAATGCATCTCGGCTGCCGAGTCGAGCCGACTTAACCCTTATGCCCTGCATCCAGAGGAATATCACATCCTTCGTCATCACATATCTTATGCACAGGTCACAACATATCTCAACGTCAGAAATGGGATCTTGCGTCTATGGCAGAAGCGTCCTTGGGTTGGCGTAACACGATTAGAAGCAGTTGGGTGCGCAAATGCCCGCTGGTTCGATGCAGCCAGTGTTTGCTATGATTGGCTTGTTCGTCGAGGTTATATAAACTACGGGTGCGTGCAGGTGCCAGAAACCGAAACAGAAGACAGCATTGCTCCGGTTAGGAGACAGAAGACAATCGCTGTTATCGGTGCTGGAATCTCCGGGCTTGCGTGCGGTAGGCAGCTAGAGGGCTTGTTCAAACAGTTTGCTGATCGATTTCATGAGCGAGGTGAGCCGCCGCCTCGCGTCGTTGTGCTTGAAGGACGAAGTCGCGTTGGAGGAAGAGTATACTCTCGCGAATTCCGAACCAAACCCAAAGAGCCAATGCCAGCTTTTGAAGGAAAACGACATACTGCAGAGATGGGCGGGATGATTATCACTGGATTTGATCGGGGAAACCCCATCAACATCCTTCTTCGAGGCCAGCTCAGCGTGCCGTACCACGCACTGACGGCGGACACTACCATATATGACAGCAGCGGGAGACCAGTTGACCCTGTGCGGGATCAACTGGTTGAGAAGCTGTATAACGATTGCCTGGATCGAGTCAGCGAGTACAAGCACAAAAGCCAGCCAGCAAAGCTTATCGAGGGCAGACGGGATCTTATAGAGGAGGGACGAGATAGTCCTGGCGACGGTAGCAAGACCATGTTTCAAGAGGAAGAGGCTGCCGCAGCACAGCCATATGCAGCACCAGTAGCTCAACAAAATGTCCCAGAAAAGGTCAACTTAATACCGGTGTCTTCAGACAAGCTCACTGGCCGCGTACATATGGAGCCTGGAACCCCTGCAACCATCAAAGCATCGGACAAAGCAAAGCTTATGGGATGGACAATTCGAGATTCTGCTGAGGGTGAGAATATCGACTTGGTACCAGCAGTAAACGAGGAGGGTGCAACCTTGGGTTCTGTTCTTGACTCTGCCATTTCTCAGTACAAACAAATTGTTGGTCTGAATGCTCAGGATCACCGACTCATCAACTGGCATGTCGCCAACTTGGAGTACAGTAATGCCACAAGCTTGCATAACCTTAGTCTTCCCCTGTGGGATATTGATGCGGGTAACGAGTGGGAGGGAAGCCATACGATGGTTGTTGGCGGCTACCAGAGTGTTGCTCGTGGATTAGCTCAGTGCCCAAGCCCTCTTGATCTCAAGACCAAGTTCCCTGTCAAGAGCGTATCCTACCATACTGGCGAGGGTATGGCGTCTGCCGCGATTGAATGTGAGGATGGCTCAGTAGTGGATGCTGATGCCGTTGTCTGCACTGTTCCTCTTGGTGTCCTGAAACAGAACAACATCGTCTTCAACCCACCTCTCCCGTCGTGGAAGACCGATGTCGTTGAGCGCTTAGGATTCGGCATATTAAACAAAGTTGTTCTGGTATACGATGAAATTTTCTGGGAGCAAGACAGGCACATATTCGGCGTATTGCGAGAGTCGACAAATCGGCACAGTACCTCGCAGAAAGACTATGCCACGAACCGTGGTCGCTTTTTCCAGTGGTTCAATGTTTCCAATACGACAGGCTTGCCATGCCTTATTGCTCTCATGGCTGGCGAAGCAGGCTTCGAGACAGAGCACTCCAGTAACGATAGCCTTGTGGCCGAGGCAACAGAGGTGCTCCGCCGTGTCTTTGGTAAAGACGTTCCTTATCCAGTCGAGGCCATGGTCACTCGATGGGGCTCGGATCGTTTTGCTCGAGGAAGTTATTCTTCTGCTGCTCCCGGTATGCAGCCTGAAGATTACGACGTTATGGCGCGGCCTGTTGGAAACCTTTTCTTCGCAGGTGAACATACTATCGGCACGCATCCGGCTACAGTACATGGCGCCTACCTTTCTGGCTTAAGAGCAGCTTCAGAAGTGCTGGAGGCTCTAATAGGACCTGTTGAGGTTCCAACTCCTCTGATCCTGCCTAGGGATTCTGTACTGTTACGCAAGCGAAAGGAGCCTGCCAAAGACTTAAAACCAGTACGGCAGCAGGCCTATGAATTGGATATACAGGCTCACATTCAGGCGAAAATTGGAGAACGACCCTCTCGCCCGGCCAAGGTGGCTAGTAACCCATATATCCTTTATAGCAAGGATTTATTCGATGTTGCCCGAAAGAGGTGCGAAGAGAACCGAAAGCCTGGCAGAGGTGGCCGTGCTGTGCCCAACGAAGTTCGTATCATGACATCCAAGATGTGGAAGGAGGCTACGCCTGAAGAGCGTAAGCCGTACGAGGATCAGGCAAACGAAATGAAACGAGGCTACGCCGAAGCTGTGCAGTCCTGGAACCAAGCGACTGAAAAATGGGATCATGAGTCTGCCGCTCTGAGAGCATCTTACGAGAAAGACAATCCGTTCGATGCTTACAAAATGCAAATGGAAGATATGCCTCACGAGGCATCATACAAGCAACGTCGGACAAGAAATATCAGTTATGCGGAGGACGGCGATAGTGATGTTGGGTTCTGATAATCACATTATGGACGGCGTATATCTTTTCGGTTGGGTGTTTCATGGGCGCATGGGTTTATAGCATTGTTTGTTTTAATGGCGCTCACTCTTTCTTGGGGTCATACTGTCTAGATATACAGGTGCACGGTGTTATGCACAGATAGGCGATAGATGGGTCCGTCATTGAGTCAATTCACATAATATAATTTTTACTCCAACGCTAAGCGTCACTCTTACAAGCTTCCTGGCATCATTACTTATTCTCTTTTTAGATTGCCATGCGTATAGATTTTATGGGCTACTAAGGAATTTATTGAAGCTTTGATACAATGAGGGAAACCATGCGATGATAGTGACCCGTTGGCATTTGTTACAAAGGGAAGCATTACACCCCGACTTGTACTCCCACTCCTTACATGTCCGCAGAGGCAGTAGCACCAGTGATAATCTCGACCAGCTCTCCGGTAATGACAGCCTGTCGGGTACGGTTGAAAAGAATCTGGTACTTGTTGATCATCTCACCAGCGTTCTTGGAAGCGTTCTGCGGGAATTATCAGTAATGGTCCATGTGGTTGGATTTTCAGTTATACTCACATCCATAGCGTTTCGTCGGGCAGACTGCTCGCAGGCGTGGCCCTCAGCAAGAGCCCAGTAGAGAGAGTTGGCAAGGCCGTACTCGCGGAGGCTGCCGAGAACCTCGTCGTCAACCTCGAAAGCGGAGAAGTTGGCTAAAATTTAAGAATTAGAGATTATCTCAATAACGTCATATCTGGGACAACTCACGGGACTGCTGGATAGCCTCTTCGGAAAATGCCTCAATAATAGAAGCCTCGTAGGTCTGAGCATTGACGAAGCTGTTGTACAGAATCTTGACGTCGGTGTACTCAGTGGGGAGCTGGATGACCTGGTCGGCGATAGCCTGGGCGTCGGCAAAGGTGGGGACACCCTTTCCAATACCAGCGAAGGTGAGTTGGATGGACTTGGCGTTGGTTCGGGAGAGCTGAGCCTTGGCCTTCTCGCCAACGAGGACGAGGTCGAACTTCTCTCCATTGGCGCTGAGTCTGCGGACGTATCGGGACAGACCAGAGTGAATACCACCGCAAAGACCCTTGTCGGAAGAGCAGACGATGATGAGAGTCTTCTTCTCCTCGGTCTCGAGGGCCTTGGTCTCGGCAGAATCGTAAACTTCGTTTGAAGTCTTTCCGTATGTGCGGGAGTCGTTCATGGCGCGCTGAGCTCGGTTGAGCTTAGTGGAGGCGACGATCTTCATGGTGTTTGTGATCTTCTCGATGTTTCGGATGGACTTGAGACGGTCCTCGATCTCACGGAGAGTTGCATAGGTAGCAGCGGTGCTGGGGACGGCAGTGGCCCTGGAAGCGCGAAAAAGGACGTCATCAGCATTTTCCTTCTCTTTTTTTCGGTGATTATAATTTTTGGCAATTATCGGCTATTCCCCTCCGAGCGCTCAGTTGCATCTTGAAATGGTATTTCGATCGGGTAACAGGCGTATAGGTTGTTGTCGTTGTGGCCGAGCGTCGGAGCTGAAGAGCTCATCTCATCCGGCGAACAAATTCTTGATGTTCCCGACACCCGGACGAGCCACTAAGATACTCCAAAGGGGAGGGATGTGAGGAGAGAAACTTACCGAGCGTTAGCTGCAACAGCAGCTCGGAGAGCTGGCCTGGCGGCTCGCGACAACATCTTGACTGAGGATTGGGGACGTAGAAAAGAGCCTCTGCCAACGGTGGCCCAATTGATCGCGGTACGGATCAATTGATAGAGATGGGGTCGTGTAAGGTCGGAATGAGGTGTATAGGTTGCTGCGGACTAAAGTGTTCAGGTTTGCTCTCGCTATTTTCCCGGGTAAATTAGGTAGCCGACCGGAACTTCTAGGCGCTTGATGCTCACCCACTGTAAGAAGCTGCCCGCCCATCTGCCAACTTTCTGAGACCACGTGATCTTTGTGCTGGCTCCACTTGCTGCATGTATGACTAAGGCAAGCAGAAAAGCTCTTAGGCCCCAGTTTTCATCCTTCTCGTAGCTTTCACGCCTTCATCCAATCATACCTCCTGTCTTCCTTTCTAGCCCCATCGCTGAGTCGCTGCAACTGCTGCGTTACCAAGGCCTGAACCACTGAGAGCGAGCCCTGCAGTGCCCACCTCACTGCGCTGTGCCTGTCTGCCACTGCCTTGCCTGGGTCCTGCAGCTAGGTCTCTCTCTCGCCTCGCCTTCCCCCGTCGCCCGGGTCCGGGCCATTTGTCTTGGCTTAAAGAAACAAGCACGCCGCTCTCTTGACTTATTCCTCCCAATCCCATTGTTGCTGATTTTCTTCTCTCAGCTTCTTGCTAAACCCCCAAAATACACCCTCATCTCCTACGCAAGGCGTTGAGGGGATCTTTTCCTCGCGCTTTCTCCTCCGATATCTCGCTTTTCCATCATCTACAACGACCTATTCTTCCTTTTCCTACGCTTTCACTTTTCAGATCCCAGTCCCTGACCTCATCGCACGTTGGTAGGCGGCAAGCCGCAGAACGAATACTCGCTTTCAACCGCATAACCATGAGTTCCTCCGACGACGATCGCCCTCTGGCGAAGGCTAATGGCCATCGACGTAAGTCGCGCTTTATTTTCCCAATTCCTTGCTGTTCTGGTGGTGCATTTTCGCGATCATGAATACCATCACGTTGGCGTTCAAAACAAAGTTTCTCCCAACCAGTCAGCTGTCTCGGCCACCCAGTCGCATACTTTTTCTGTTTCTTGTTCTTGATCTAATAGAAAGTCCTCTTATAGTCTCAGCGGCAAAGATTTCACGCGCCGATGACAATGCCATGGCTCAGTCAGTTCCTAAAGAAGCCGCCAAAATGGCCGGTCTCTCAGTTCGCAACGGTCCCATAGAAGACACCTCGATGGACATCGATGAGCCAGCTACCAATGGTACAACGAAGCGCAAATCACGCAATTCCATCACCAAGGTCAACTACAAGGACGATGAGTCAAGCGACGAAGGTGTTCCCCTGGTCAGTACTTCATGATACGAGAAAACCCTTGCTGTGGGGCCAGCTTATGCTGACCATGATGTTGCAGGCCAAACGCCAGAAGAAACAGATAAACAAAGTTGCCGAATCCGATTCCGATGACGAGCCAATCATGAAGGCACGAGGAAAGAAACTCCCACCGTCTTACAAGGAGACCGCGCTTCCCGAGTCCTCGGACGACGACGACGAGCCTCTTGGTGTGAAACTCGCGCAGAAGAAGGCCAATATTGAGAAGAAGGCTGAGAAGGAAGCCAAGGCGATTCGATCCAAGGAACGAGCCAAGAAGCCGGCACCCAAGAAGGCTATCAAGGATGAATCTGATGACGATGTGCCCCTTGCGAAATCTACTGCGACCAAACGACAAACAAATGGAACCGCTGCGAAGCGAAAGTCAAATGGTGTGAAGAAGGAGGAATCAGACTCTGATGCTCCTATTTCCAAGAAGGCCAGACCTGCTGCTGCCAAGAAGGGTGCGAAGGCGGAGTCCAAGAAGGCAAGCGAGAGTGATGGTGAAGAAGAATTCGAGTGGTGGAACGCGCCCAAGAAGGAAGACGACTCCATCAAATGGACCACCCTAGAGCACAATGGTGTCTTGTTCCCACCTGACTACGAGCCATTGCCCAAGAACGTCAAGATGCTCTACGACGGACAGCCGGTTACTCTTGCGCCCGAGGTCGAAGAAGTTGCCACTTTCTGGGTTGCCATGATGACAACCGCGTCGATCCATCACCTTGAGAACCCAGTCTTCCGAAAGAACTTTTTCGACGATTTCAAAGTATACTGCGACAAGTACGGTGTGACAGATGCTCAGGGAAAGAAGGTCGCAATCAAGTCACTGGATAAATGCAACTTTGACAAGATGAACGACTACTGGACCAAGAGGGTGGAGCAGAACAAGACCAAGAACATGACCAAGGAAGAGAAAGAGGCTGCCAAGGCCAAGAAGGACGCCCTCGAGGCCCCTTTCACCCACTGCACATGGGATGGCAGAAAGGAGAAGGTCGGCAACTTCAGAGTCGAACCTCCAAGTCTATTCCGCGGTCGTGGTGAACACCCCAAGACTGGCAAAGTCAAACAACGTGTTCAGCCAGAGCAGATTACCATCAACATTGGCAAGGGCGCCAAGATCCCAGAGCCCCCCAAGGGTCACCAGTGGAAGGCGGTGCAACACGACCAAAAGGCAACCTGGCTAGCCATGTGGCAAGAGAACATCAACCAGAATTACAAGTATGTCATGCTGGGAGCAGACAGTGCTATCAAGGGTCAAAGTGATTTCAAGAAGTTCGAGAAGGCTCGAGAACTCAAGAAGCACATTGACAAGATCCGTAAGGACTACACCAAGGAGCTCAAGAGCGAGATAATGGCTGATCGCCAGCGAGCAACCGCCATGTACTTTATCGATAAGTTGGCTCTCCGAGCTGGAAATGAGAAGGATACAGAAAATGAGGCCGATACAGTGGGCTGCTGCTCTCTCAAGTATGAGCATGTCACACTTGAGCCTCCCAACAAGGTCACATTCGATTTCCTTGGAAAAGATAGTATTCCCTACAGAGAGACTGCTGTTGTCGACGCACAGGTTTTCAAGAACCTGAAGCTCTTCAAAAAGGCACCCAAAACAACGGGAGATGATCTTTTTGACCGTCTCACAGTAAGTTGTTTATACTTCTCAAGCAAGCCATCAACTAACAAAATTACAGACCTCTCAACTCAACAAGCATTTGACCAGCTACATGAAGGGCTTGACTGCCAAGGTCTTCCGTACCTACAACGCTTCCTTCACAATGTCAACTCTGCTCAACAAGCTTGGCAGTGACCCTCGCTCTCGCGGTACGGTTGCCGAAAAGGTGAAGCTGTACAACGATTGTAACCGTGAAGTTGCCATTCTGTGTAACCACAAGCGAACCGTTGGCGCTTCTCACGAGCAACAAATGGCCAAGCTAGGTGACAGAGTAAGTTTGACGTGCATCATGTTTGACACCATGGCATACTGACTTTCTTTTAGATTAAAGGCCTTCGATACCAGCAATGGCGTACCAAGATGATGATACTCGACATTGACACAAGTTACAAGAAGAAGAAGGGCGCCGCCTGGTTCGAGAAGGACGAGGAGCTGAACGATGAATGGATCAAGGAGCACCAGCAATTCTTGCTCGAGGAACAGCGCACAAAGATCCAGAAGAAGTTCGAAAAGGACAACGAAAAGCGCAAGGCTGATAAGGAGAGACCCTTGCCTGAGAAAGAGCTCAAGGAACGACTTCAGGCTGTGAAGGAAATGGAAGCCAAGTTCAAGAAAGAGAACAAGAGCAAGAAGGTTGAGGCTGAGGGTCGAGGCGCTACCGTTGACAAATTCCTGAAGGCAGTGGACAAGTTTGATGAGCGCATCAAGACGCTTGAGCTCCAGGCCCAGGATCGTGATGGTAACAAGGAGGTAGCTCTCGGCACCTCCAAGATCGTGAGTCTCTCTGAACGCCTAATCAACTATGTTGCGTCTTACTAACCATTGACAACAGAACTATATTGATCCTCGTCTCACTGTCGTCTTCTCCAAGAAGTTTGATGTTCCTATCGAGAAGTTCTTCTCCAAGACACTTCGAGACAAGTTCCGATGGGCGATCAAGTCTGTTGAGGACGAAGACGATTGGACCTTCTAGGTCAACGTAAGAAGGGCTGGCGTACAAAAAGAGAAAAGCGGGTGGCTTTTGGTTTCTTTGCTTTTACTTTACTAATTTGCTATTTTTTTGGAACGTTTGTAAGAATACTCAATCGATGCTTTCAACATGAGCAAAGAGGAAGAGGGAGGTGTAACGTCGATGATGGGCACATAGATAGAAGCGCAAGCTCGTCATGCATGTGCGTGCTTACGAAGGAGGGTGAAACGGACAAGGCGACGGACTATAAGGCGCCGAGATGGGTTATCGGGAGCATCTGGGCATAGGAGATTTTGGGCGGCAGAGACTTTGTTTCTTTAGAGGCATATATAGAAACACTACACGTGTGCCAAGGGGTTGAGCTCATGCTGAGATTGAATCCATGTCTCCCAGCAGAAGGATACATGCCAGCTCAACTTTGGGGGAAATTCAATTGCTATGTATGCATTTTCATGTGCCAATCAATACAGGCGAGTGATATGCAAGCAACAGTAGTGAATATAGATTGGTGAAGAGAAAGCATTTACGATATAATATATAGTTACTGGTTGTTTGTACAAAGTTATTATTCTATCTATAGTTGATATATATCTATTCTTGCATCCTCTTTGTTGCCAGAGTCCATTGCGCCGTCGCTGAAAACAAACAAACCAAGAAATCAAAAACCCACGCGGATGTAAATGCTATATATGTATGCAGATATTCTGCAGTAACGCCAACCAACCATGTCATGCAAATCAGGTATCACATCCAATCCTGACAACGTCCCTGAAGACTTTGTACGTCTATATCCTGCCAATGTACAGGGGCTTGGCTCCTCGTAATATGTCGAATCATCATCATATACAGTGAAGGTGAAGGAGGGTTTATTTCTTCAGATGAACCTTCCGGCAAAGGCCACGATGCCAGCGAAGAAGGGAACGACAGCGATGAGGCTGTGGAAGGGCTGAGGGGAGCTCATGGCGCCGTTCTCGGCGGGAATGATCTTTCCTTCAGCGTTGAGGCGCCATCCTTCAGGGATAGCACCGCCAGAAGGACGGGAGCCAGTCCAAGGCCATCCAGTCTGTGTAGCTGTGGCGGGACTTCCATCCTCTCCGATACCTCCAACGGGGACGTTTCCATTCTGCGTGGCAATGGTTCCCTGGGCAGTGGCAGTGACGGTTATGGCATCACCGTTCTCATTGCCATTGATCTCGCCGCCAATAGACTCAATTGATTGCCATGAGCCAGATTGGTCCTTGTACTTGTACTCATCGCCGGTAGAGTAATCTGTGATGATGACACTCCTGACTTTCATCGTGAAGGGGCCCTTGGAGAAGTCCGTAGGTCCACGCGCCCACTTGACAGTTCCAGGAGGGTTCGTGTTGGGATCGCCACCAGCCCAAGCTCCAAACTTGACTTGCATTGGGGTTTGAGGGTATTGGTTGTCGGGTGCATCTCCAGAGTTGAGGGTACGGATGACGGTGCCGCCAACCATCCAGAGAATGCGATCCTTGGTCCAATCAATAGTATATGTGGTCCATTCGCCCTGTGTGTTGGTGATGTCGTGGAATTCACCACGGTTGTATGAAGTGGTCTGACCCTTTCCAAAGAAATTGGACTGGATCTCGTCGTTGTCAGAGCCGAGCCACTCGATGTCGATCTCGTCGAGCACATCGGACTGGAGAACGAGCGACGAGACGATACCAGCACCGGGTGCAGCCTTCATTGTAATCTCGACACGACCGAACATGATGTAGAAGAGGGAAGCGAGCTGAGGCGCATCGTTGGCGCGGGAGACGGTGAAAGAGACACCCTCGTTGTCGTACTTGGGAGAACCGGAGGCTGCGAAGGAGTTTACCGCGCCTTTGGAGAAGTCGATGTCGATACTCATGCCCAGCGCATCATCATTGGGACAGGTGGCTATAGAGAGAAGCTGTCAGTATGTGATTGGGTCGGTGGATAGTGCGACGATGAACTTACTGCTGTGTAGGGGATTGCATGAACTCCATGTTTGGGCTGAGACAGAGCTAAGGAGCAGCGCAGCAGCTGCGACTGAGGATCTGGATGGCCACCTCATGATGGGCTATATGTGATGCGGTGTGATATGATATGTACAGTGGGAGTGGGAGTAGGGATAGATGGTCGTCGATAGACGCAAGCAGTAGTGCTTTGATTTACTTATATCCGAGTATTTGTTATAGGTAGTATAGACTGGACCCGACCCGACTCGACTTGACTCGAACTTGACGGTGTAAGGTAGCAGTGACACGAAAAGCGGTGACTCGAGTCTTAAAGTGGTTGCATGAGAAGGATAGAAAAGGGAAGACTTGCAGTTGGATTGTGGTGAGGGAAAAGGCAGAATAAAACGGTGAGAAAGGACTTAATACCAAGACGTCGACACGTCACGTCACGGCCACACTCGTCACCGTATAAACGTTGACCGGTTTTCCGGTTTCTTATTTTTTATTACGGGATAATCGTCTTGGGCTTGGGCTTGCCGCGTAATGGATTAATTGGTCCCCATTAAGTTTTTTTCTCTTTTAGTAGGCGACTTGGCGCCCAAGAATTGACTACTAAGGAAATTGAGGGGAGGTTGGGATGCTTTTCTTGGTTGGAGGTTGGTAACCACGGTAATTCGGGTGGCTGGAGGTATAGTTCTAGTCAGGTACGGGATAGTGGAAGACAATAAAAACTGAATGATTTCTGCTGTAATTACGACTATGTATCGATGAAGAGTTCATCGATAATTGCAGAAATCATATATGATCTGACATGCACATTGTCTACTCACCGTAGCATTATGCATGCTTCATTGTTCATCACAGCTATACAATGCCTTGTTTTCACCGCTTCCATCGAGGGTCCGTTCTATCATGCCGAGTTTTATTGTCAGCCGATCTAACCGGTCACGGCCCGTGTGGGGCCGTATATCTGCTTCGGATCCCCGTTGCCGGCCGATTAGCCGTTAACTACCCTATACTTTATGTCTTGAGGATACTGAACAACGTACTTTTACAAACTGAAAATTATATACAAACCATGAATCGTAAGATATTCAATATTAGTGCTGGCCTTGCACCGACTGTTAGCTACAACCCAAAGTGTCGAATTGGCTTACCCGGGACTCATGCGTGACGTGGAACCTCATCAGTGCAATCTCGTCAACATGAACACCACTTGTGTACTGAAAACACCAATGATCAATATCGCGACAATACATTTTAGCTTCACATAGCTCTTGACTCTCTCTACTCATTAACATACATGGAAGTGTCTGCTAAGACTTGAGCACCATCAATCATCGCCAACCAATAGTCTTCACACAGTTGTCAACTACTATCAAATGCTGAGACCAGTCGTCGCATGAATCTCGATCCTCGTAATGGCATGCAACAAAAACCATCCCTTACTCGAGATCTAGACTATATGCACGTCACTTAGTCAAGATCGATCAGATCAAGCAGTGTGTGCCAGACTGGTATGTTAGGGCTGGATCTATTGGTTCAAGACATACTTTTTCAAACACTCACCCTTGCATAGCTCTCTAAGTAAGACTCTGGCCATTTACAAGCCTCAACACACACTCACACGTGTATGTAGACCATGTCTGACATTAACCCTTGCTTAAAGAAAACAAAAAAGAGTCCAATGTCAGATTCGTAACACTCCATATGACCTACTGCTAAACTCCCCTCTGTGATTGCTGGAATGGAGACAAATCACTCGTCCATGACGGATGAGTGTACCCTATACCTACCACAATCGCGATGGGAGACATATACCCAGCGGCAGGCAAACAAGTAAGAGACAACTACGCAATTGCAAGAAAATAATAAGAAGTAGGAAAAGAAGAAATATCAAAAATGGAGACACAAAGAAAAAAAAAGTGATCGCTCAAAGCCGAGGCCATTACCCGTCAGACTACAAGAAGAAGCAACGAATATGCATGCAGGTGAGCATGGACAAAGAGAAGGCGTGTATCCAAAGAAGAAAAACTCAATTGTAGTGCCACTCCCAAAAAAGCATTCAAGGGCTGATAGATGATCAATTCCAAGTATTAGTTAGACTAGAGGATATTGTATGTATATGGAGTCTATTATGCGTCTGCTATGGAGCACATGACAGCAACAAACCTACTTTTTTCTTACCCTCGCATTGGACCCGGCCTTTGTCAGGTAAATGCAGATGCAGATGCAGACGTAGACGCATACGCAGATGCAGGCCCCAAATCTGATTCACGACGTGTCGGTCAGACACTGCCATTGACAATGCATCCAATCGGCATCTTCAAATCCGCCGCGAAGCCTTTGGAAAACTCTATTGTTGATCCCTCACATGCTGTACCGTGCTCTGAGCTCTGATCCATCCACCAGCAAAGAGAGGCGACAAACCGTCGGTCTGCAGGCATAACTTCGGCCGGCTGCCGTGCCTCGACGCAGCATGGCGATGAAGCCATTCAGGACTCTTTGCCTCCTCTACCGCTTGTTCAACAAAGGTGGCATTGACAGTCGATTCCCCACCATCTCCCTCTCTTCTCTGTCTCTCATCATCTGGAGTTCTCGAACCCCCCAGATGCCCTAACCCCACAGAGTCCTGACATAGTCGTCGGAACTACAAACACAGAGCCACTTGGCCGAGTATCACAGTGTATCCGACAACCTAGCACCCGAATTCCTATGTAAAAATAGGTTGACGGGTATGTAATATGTGGACGGACAATTTGCTGTCCGCATAAACACCCCCTCTCATCTGAGGACAACTCTGCTCTGACTTGATCCTTTGACGTCAAACACGGATATAGTGCAACGTGTTTCAGATAACTGTCCACTGGGATACCTCAAACGTCTTCTTCGTGTGCTTCTGATTGGGTCGATCGTTTCATCTTCAGCTGAGCACATAAAAAAACTGCATATCGGATGAATGGTCTAAGCCTCGTGTCTTGTGTCACGTTGCGTTGTGTTGTGTTGCTTGTTTCTAGCGACTGGCAGCCACCAGACAGTCTGGTAATCCAACATCACATTCAGGTATGAACAACGTTTGATACAGCAGTCCGTGTTCACTTGAGCCACTCAGTAAGCTCCTGCTTGAATGGGACATGATACGTCGTCTTTAAAAATCCTTTGTTGCCTCTTACTTTCTCGCCCAATCAGGCATGTAGTATGCATAACCATGGAATGGAGCATAGATAGGTCGAATGTAATAAATCACAACACATTTATTTTCATGACATGTTATCAAACTGATTGTGATGATGCCCGGCTGAGCAAAAAAAAGAAAATAATGCTCAAAAAGGTTAGAGGAGGGAAGAGACGACAAAAAATATGATCCAAGAGAGCGCAAGAAAAAAAAGCAAAACATAATGTATATGCAAAAGAGGCAAGACGACAACGACAACAATCTGTTGGTGCGTTAAGTCAAAGTCAAGTCAGGCCAGACCTGGCCAGATCTGATCTGATCAGATCTCACTAGGTAGATAGTCAAGAGGCAAACAAACACGGCTTGTTTTCTGCTTGCTTACTTGCTTGCTCGCTCTGCAAATCAAAGCAAAGCAAAGTCATCACTGAGTCCTACATTAATTAGTCTAGTTGCTGGCAAACGGTGAACGGGTGGGTTCAATGGCAACCTGATGGCGAGTCACAATTAGATAGACTCTCATGCCGAAATGACACACCGTCTATCTATTGCTTCCCGTTCTATTAATTATCATCAAACCTGCCTAGTCCATGTTTGCTCTCAGACTTTGCGGACCGCGCCTCGCCTCGCATCGCATGGGCGGGCTGGTCCGGAGCTGCCGTACCCATCAACAGGCAAGACGAGACAAGCGATGATGGGCATGGCGAGGATGAAGTCGTTACCGCATGTACGTAACAAAGCCGAGGCAAGTCAGGTCGTCTGTGACCGCCTGCAAGTCATCATGCCATTCTGATGAACTGCTCGGGTTTCGCCAGAAGGGTTCGAATTACACCGTCGTATTGAGCATCCGCTTTATCTCCAAGTGCCTGGCACAATTGCTGCCAAAAGCCCCATACGTACCCGTAAACCAGTACCAGTACTGGGTATGGCATGAACGCATAGACGCATGAGATGGGGAGCAGGGGTGGCTCGGGACGGTAAGCATCCTATCAACCCCGTACCTGAGACATTGTATACTGTAGACCAGCCTACTGTGTGTGCGGTGTCGAGGTGAAGAAAAGTTTGCAACCAAGAGTCGTTCTGCCCTCTTCTCACTTTTCTCGTGCCCACGGACCATACAGGCCGTAGTAGCGAAAGCCTCAACCCTTGAGCGTGGAACCAACTGGCGAGATAATTTCTTTTTTCCTTCCAATCGCCGGTAGTTGTCGCATGGAGCTTAATACCGAGAGAACTGCTCGCTGACGGTGGTATTCCTTGTTAATCGCTTCTAAATCCTGCTGTGACTGTGACCGTAACCAAGTTTGGGGTTGAAGCTGTAGCTTCAGCTGTAGGTATAGGATCTTCTGGCAATAGCTGCAGCTCACCGCATAATTACGGACCCTCACCAACTGTGACAATGAACAAGCGATAAGAAGTGAGGCTGCCTACCAACAAGAAGCAACCGTTGGTCGCAGTCCGAGCGATTCATGATCGACATGCAGGCAGACTAACGAGAGACGGCAGTAGTAACGCCCACCAACAATTGTTGTTTTGTTTGCAGGAACCAAAACCCATCTACCATGTATCTGAACTTTGTTGCTTTTGCAAGCTTTGCAAGCTTTGCCAGAGATGAGCTTGGGCCATAGCATCGTCCAACTTGTCCATACAAGCTTAAGGTAACAGGGTAGAAATACTATGTTAGGACGGAGGACTGTCATCCAGTGTTAGTCTGTAGTGGTGGTGAGAAGGATATGGACGCACGGAGCCCAATCTCAACTTCCGCTCACTGAGTTCTTGACATATCCCACGTGGGTTGACAGTTTTGTTCAATCGGGAGTTAGTAGAAGGAAGCCCGTGCATTGGTTGCCCTTATCAAGATCGACAAATAATCATGACCAGCAACATGATGGTTACATGTTGGCACAGGCAGTTCCTTTCTGTCGACATTGACATCTCGTACCAATACCCTGCAACAACGAACGACCCCCAAAAGAAAAAAAGCAATAACTAGGTAGCTAGCCGTTGTCTTCGAGACTTGCAATACCATCTAGTGGAACAGTACTGTACTGCAGAAAGAAGAGGTTGACTCGCGTGCAGCATCGCAGTGCAAGCGCAGGAAGAGGTCCCTAGAATTCCACCCAATGGATCGTCAACATGGATGGGTTGACAGCCACCTTCTCAAAGAATAATAGAGCATGATCTTGCGCTATACTGGGGGGCCAATTTGAAACCTTCGAGAAGTCCCAAGGACATGGTCGGCGGAATGGCCAGTTGGCTTGGACAAGGGATGTCGTTTAGCGTTGAGCCAGGATGCCGTTCTACCAGGGTGCCCTGCCTTCGAGCTGATTTCGACGTGCGTCCACATGGCTAGCCCGTCATCTCACCTTTGATCATCGAAGTCTTGTATTGATTGACTCGTGGAGCGCCGAGCGGATCATTCATAGCTCTGCTACTATCGTTGCGCCTAAACTCGGATGAGAGGACTGTAGCATCGTTGCTAGATAGATGCGGAAACTGCATGTGCATCTATCTGCATGCGGAAAAACCCAAGCATTCCTAAATCCTATACCTGTGGATTGGACATGGTAACCCCCAGTAATTCTCATACCTCTGCATGAACGCATTGTCGGGTTATCCGTTTTCTGGGGACGACACATCTGATCGAGTTTCGACTTCGTCTTTGAGCTGTATCGTATGTAACATGGGTCAAATGCCTCATGTCCGCGTACTTGTTGAAGCGATTTGCCACGACGACACCACCAACTATTCAAACAAACGAGTCAACAAAGTCAATGCTGGTTACTCACCCAGCTGAACCATTGATTCCGCTGCGGCTGATTAACACGGAACCGAGAGACTCTTTAGGACTGGCAAACACGAGCTAAATCATGCCCAGGTCAGATTCAGACGTCCTACGTATCTGAGAGGCGATCTTCCAGAATCATGCCAAAACGTAGGGTCCATGCTGAGCAACTGGTCCATTTGCTCGCTCGAGAACTGTATTGGACCGGGCTAAAATCCGGGGAGCATCCTAAGGACCGGAGGGCAAGGGTTGTTATAGCCTAAGTCCCGGGAGACCTTGTACTTGAGACTGGCTGACCACACGGCTACGCATCCGGGCCGTTGTCAAATCTCCAACAAACCCCGCCGCCCCATTTTGAAACAGGGACACCCCTGACCTGACTAGCTGTTGAAGGGGCCCCTGTTCGACCGTCCATCAGGGTCCCATCTTGTCCTTGATCCAGGTAGCCAGGCCCAGGCAAAGCCAAGCATTTCGCTTCCGAGAGACGCTGTGCCGGGACCTTATGATGGCCCTGACAGATGAGTCCAGAGGTGCAATTTTGAGCAGTAATATCGACTGTAGCCCCAAATTGACTGCGCAGCTCCAAATATCCGTCGCCACCATTGATACCAATTGGAGAACATTGCAGAACCCATTGCCAAAGTGCCATGGTAGTAGAGAATAGGCAATTCAGAAATTTGAAGAGAAGTAGAAATGTGATATTCGTGCGTGAGCGCTGGTGCCCGCGGACGCGGACTTAGATTCCCCAGACCATTGGTCTGGGGTGATACATGCACGTTGGCTACGTTGGCACGTCGGTAGAAGAACTGAACCACCACGTTGGATCCTCTTTGCCTCGTTTTCAAAAACAGTTAGCCTTCGACCGGATCTTTTGGTGAGATTCGGCCAAGCTCTGTATGTAACTGAATACGGTACGTACCTACCTACCACATGTTACTGTGCCGGGGATGCGCGCAGCCGGCTCCGCGAGGCCCAAGTCTGACACTAACAGCGCGATGGAGCTGTCTATGCCCTCAATGTTCAGGGCCTATGCCATCCTGTGGTATCTGCGCGACGGCGGTGTCGATAGCTTCAGAGCACGTTCCCAAAGTCTTACGAGGTCGAGGGAACTCGCAAGACCCGTCAAGAGGATCGGTGGAGTTGATGACAAAAGTCAAACAGCCAGGCGGCCGAATGTATTGGAGGTATTTCGTTTCCAATACGAAGTGACGATTTACTTGCCACCAACTTGTTGATCTTAACAGACAGTCGGCATTGATAATTGTTTGTGGTTGGAATAATGATCCTGCCGAGCTGTTTTCCCACAGGATCGTCATAATCCGACTCCTAGGCACTGGGTATCGAGGGACATGATCCGACTGTAAACTGTACTACTACGTGTGTAGTGACAGCATGGATCCAACTATCATCTTTTGGTATGACCAGTCTGTTGGTGGTCATTCTCAATTGTGATATGTGCTGATGTGTGATAACTGTGAGCAAACTGCGTGCATACATCCAACAAGTATGTTTGCGGCCCAATACATGTGACAAACAAACTTGTTATACGGATAAAATGATTGTCATTTATTTATGAGGCGGTAACGGCTGGGCGTTCCTGTTCCTGTTCCTGTTCCTGTTCCTGCATAACGGCGGCGTTCGCTTCTTGCAGGCCCTGGCCTCTGTATGTATGTAGCGTTCTGCAGCTGCAGCACACTGGAACGTTGTTATGCAAGGTACGAAGTAACCAAAGTTGCCACCGGTTTCGTTCTTACGACTGGACGAGGGGGTCGCTTTACTAACACCAGTCAGCTCCCAACACCAGTTAGGCCTGAGTTGCCGGGACCGCCAACGGGTCTCTGTCACCCCAAAGAAGAGCAAAGCTGGAGAGAGGCGATTTTCCATGGTCCCAGCTAATACTTCATGATGCATTTATATATCCACTATGAAACATAAAGAGAAAAGTGATGGTATTGGGGCCTAATTGAAAAATATGAGCTGAGCCGATTGAGCACTTTTGTAACCAACTCATGAGAACGTAGGTAGCTACCGTTGTGCCTAGTACATATTTGCGGTCTTAAATAGACATCATGACTTCCTGTTGGTGTCGATCGAATCTGTAGATAGTTTGTGCGTGTCGGAAAAGTCTGCCATATTGTCTCGCCTAGAGAGAAATCGAAGCCTCGGTATCCGTATCTGGACCTCAGATAAGGGTACAGAAAATAAAAAGACAGCTACCCATGCGCAGATATTGGAAAGCTGGTTGAGCTATTTCGTCTTACTTGCTCTTATTGGACGAGATTTTTCACTGCCGCAAGACTCGCCTCACATCCTAGCGTGACTATGACCGTATGAGAACAGTGGCCCGTCCTCGAGAACGCACGTGCGGGCGCTCGAATGCATAAGCACCAGCACAAGTCCAAACACAGGGGCACAAGTCCGAGTCCATGTCAGGACTAAAATGACGAGACGATGGATTGAGCGATGGATTTCGTGTGCGTGTGTGAGTCTATGTGCTTGTGCATATGTGGCTTGCATCAGGAAATGAGATGTCGATTTGTGCCTTATTTGTGCGTCGAGTCGTGTCCAGTGTGCTCGTTTGAGCCATCGCCCCACACGCTATTTCATTATGTCCTGCTCGTATGCAGTGTTCCTGGCTAATGCAACCCCAAAGTATAATACTGGCACTACGGGCAGGAACAGCAGCTTTATGCATCAGCTAGGGTTTCAGGTTTGAGGAAGTCTCTTTGTTGACCAATGGGACTCAGCCCGAGCCATTTTAGGCTGGCATATATGAACGGCCACAATTCGGGCATGTCCTTCATAACGGGCATGGCTTATGACTATCAGATATCCACTCGGCTTGCCATCTGTAACGTCGTGTCTGAAAGAGAAAATGGTCAAGTGTAGTGGGCCGAACCGCCATTCACAAGACTTGAGTCTGATAATGAGGCGGAAACATCGACAGAAACATTCGTGCATATTGTTGGAGACGCTGTCCAGCTGAGCTCTAAAAAGTTCGAGACAGAGATAGCGTCTCCAAACATGCAGCATGACATGAACCGACCGCATGTTTGGAGCCGCTAAGACTGAGCATGCGTCAGAGTACACGAGTCGAAGCATATATTGATCGCTGAAGTGTTTCACCTGTCGATGACGGGTTTGAAGATTGATGGTTCGTTGCCGAGACTCTCTGGACCTTCTGGAACATGGACTTTCTGAGCGAAGCCACTCCTGGGGCGGGCAATTGCGTGGCCCGGTGTCACTCCTCGGTCATCAAGCCTATTGTGAACAACAGGACAATTAGTCCGTTTGGGGCTGTTTCCCCTCGGTGGCATTTCCGTCCTGAGCCAGGCCTTCTAAAGTATTGGAAACCATTTGCGTACCAACAAGGTGATTGTTGCCAATAGTCGGCTACTACTTAATGCCTGCTCTTACAGAGAAGGGCTCAGATTACTGCTCGGTTGCGGTTTTGATATACCAGATGGGTCAAACCTGAAGAAATATGACTGAAGAGATCCATATCATGATGGAGGGTCATAGGTGAGAGAAACCCTGGTCCTTGTCTCCCGTTGGTCCAAGTTGAGCATTTACTGTGACGCCAGCCAAGCGGCAAGTGGCGGTACACAATATTCAGTGTCTTGCTTGCTTGCGTGGATGCTGTCAATATTGAACCCGGACAGACCCTGGAAAGGTAGATGGAAGTTGGGATGACAGCAGCTTAGACACGAGGCAAAAAGCGCAGGGTATCAAAGCGCATTGTAGTGCATTTCGGAATATGGTCGTGGAACCGTCCGTGTTAGTGCAGATCTCGATCTAAATATCCTCACTGGTAGACGTGCCTGATCTGACTCGCTGTGGGCGCAATGGTGAAACGGATTGTATCCAGCAAGATGGAACTGGGATGCGGGAGGCTCCGATTCAGACCAGTGAGCACCGAGCTCTTGGATGATATGCCTTGGGCGTATGAGGGCGGGGTTGAAGTCGAAGAGCGGATTTGTGGACGAGTGTCATGATTACTGCTGTCGTCGATACCAAGATGCTTGACTCGTCTACAAGGTCAGACCACGCTCTGGTGGTCAATTGTAGTATGGCGCCGTTGCACCGTGATCCGTGCATTGGCTTCCTCGTGCGCAGATAGCGGCAAGCGAAGCAGAATTCGAGTGGCGTATTTTGAGCCTGAAGCCCTCCATAACCGTATTGTCTAGCTTGGGTAATGGTACAGTAGTTTGTTTAGTCGTAGAAAATTACCGCAAGCCGGGCGGCCGGGCCAACAGCGACATAGCCAGACTACCAGATAGAGGCAACCCAGTGAACAAACAGAACAGAACAGACGCACTCCAACGCCCAGACCAGAGGAACGAAGTAACGAAGTAACGAGCCAAGGCCCGATCGAGAAGGACCTTCCCCAGAAGGTGATTTCAGATTATATGGGCGATTGGCCGGGTCCAGGGCCGGAGGGAGGGTCAGTGTCACTGGTTGGGCAGGGCTCGGGGACCTGAATCCCAGTTCCCAGTAATGGATGCTATCAATGGACAGTGGGGGGTTGATTTGGCCTGGGTGCCAGAAATGCTTCTCTGACGTTACATTTAGAAGTCATCTCGTCTTCTTTTGGACCCTTCGATAATTTTGACAGCCTATCACTAGCAGGGACGGTTGGCTGGGACGGTCTTGCCCTTGTTAGGTAATAATGCCAAATTACCTTATCCTCGGGCAGGGAAGGAGCCATGATGCCTACCAGGTACCTACCCACAGCAAGGTTCCCTGGGACGATCGCATGACTGAAGCAACGCTGCTCTATCCTTTGAAATCCAGTGTAAAGAGAATTACGAGTACTAACGTAGACGTTATGGGGAAGCACCAATACACGCTGGGTCAAAATAGCTGCAGTTGGCTGCTCCATCGGTACCTTACATGAAAAGTCACAAGACTTACGCAATTCAGCTCGCTCATCGTCATAAAGCTGCAACGCCATGCGCAATAGATCATCCACTATCTCTCTCCACAACTGGCGCACTATCATGTTACAGATAATAATGTAAGTTCAGCTCAGTCAGGTACGACATGCCAACTAACGTTAGTAACCAAAGTGCTAACTATCCATTATCTCGTACTAATGCTTGGGCGGACTGCTCGTAGTGCTATCCTAGTTTAGTGCAGTGCAGTGCACACTTGCCCAAATTTAGTAGGTGCCGCTGCCGCTGGCGCTCCGTCCCGTCATGTTTTGTTTTATGCAAAAATCACACCCAAGCTAATGTTAGAGCGCAGCAGCACCCGGGTTTGCCGCATAAAATTAATTCTCAGATGCTCTCCAGAGTATGGGGCGATGCTGTTGTTGCAAACCCCACCGACTCTTCACATTCCTGCACTATTCTGGGCAGAGGCAGTGTCAGCCTTAGTACTAGGAATAATGCTATATTTTTGGTTCTGTAGGGAGGCCTTGCTGCACTTATCGTTGATCAGTTTAGGTCCTGGTGGCCCACATGGAAGCTGCTTGTCTTCATCGGCCCTTGATATTCCAACATCATTTGTTTCGAAACTGAGATAATCATCACGATTCTCTGTCAAACCTACTGAACTACGGCCTGTATGTATGTACCAAGTACCGAGCAAGCACTTGACTCGAGAGCGAACATCTGCACAGCATAGCTGAATGCCACATTGATTTGTTGCGCCATCATAGTTCATAATGCGAGTCAAGCAAAACATGCGACCTGATAGGCAAGCTTGCAACTCTGCAGAGAAGAATAAACCAAGTATTGCCGAGTGCTTGGCAGGCTGTAAATAATTAACCCAAGTTTGGCCTCCAACATCGACTCAGTTAGACAAAGATAACCATGTCATGCACTGACTGCAAGACTACATTGTGATCAGATATCTGGTTTCCGGTCGTTGTTTCAACATACACCTACTATACCAACGATGATTGATCAAGGTTTCCGCCAAATAAGCGTCATGATCCATCACTCCGTTTGGTTTCTTTAGTGACGATTTGTCCAACCACAGCTCGACGCAGCTCATCGTCACCACAGGTTGCCTCCAACTTGGGCCGCAGAGCAATCAAGAGATGGGACGGAATGGGACAGGTGACGTCTGACGATCCACAAAGTCGAGTGTCTGCCAGAGGCCGCTTCGAGGTGATCAACAAGTTAAAGAGGCCTACATACGAGTGAAGCAGCGTCGACCGCCTGTACCTTGCATATAGCATGTCCTACCATGCATCGGGTGGATGTGACACGACATAGCCCGGCGAATGGAAGCGTGCATATCGGCGCCGACGACAGTGCAATGGACAGAAGCGGTGCACAACGCAATTCCGAGTGGACAGTTTGGAGTTGTGCACGGCCAGGATCCATACTGAACGTGCCCAATCTTCATTACCTATTACCGCATGTTGTTTATTATTCTGTGACAGCGCGGCGCGGCGAATCCAATGCACGCCGACTCGCCAAGCCACCACCCTATCAGTGAGCGGGATTATGCAGCCCTTGTGACGCGGTTTGCGGTTTGCGTGCCACCCAGCGATAGGGAGGCTACTGGTAGCGAGTAGCAGCTCACCATGGCGCGCTTTGGCTAGGGTCATGGCATAACTCACAGTCAGTCTGGTATTCTCGAGAACCCCACTGGCTGGAGACTATAGGATAAGCATGCATAGCAGAGCCTTGCAGACGAATGGAAGGGATAAGATGAGGGAGACAGAGAAATGTGCAACAGGATGTGCTCATGATTAATGGCGGCTGTGGCATTCATTCCGTTCGTCGGATCGAATTGTGCTAATGGATGCTCGGATTGTGGGTGATTGATTAGCACACGCATAATCACTCACCACGCGCGTACACAAACCAACCAACAAAAGAAAAAAAAGTGACGGACAACACAAGAAGAGACACCAAGGGCAAGACATGGAACTTGTGCACACTTGCACAAGCGACCGAGGACGCCTAGGACGCTCTGTCGTGAGCCTTTGGCTCTCACTCTTTGGTGCCATCCATCTTCTCACACGCGCATCCACATAAACATCCATATCCATACCTTATCCACTACTTTATGGCCGAGCTCTTTATTCAGTCGGGGCATGGGTTGTTGCATTGGTACGGTATAGGCTTCGGAGGCTACTCTCATACCGCGGCGGGCCATCCGGCGACGGATAGGCTCGACGTTTCGTCCAGAATTAGAAAAGAGCAGTGGCTGCGCCATAGTGGTGTGGATGGGAACCGTAGCCCCGTCGCCCGTACTGGCAAGAGTGGCAGAAGGCGTTAGGGCATCCATGGGCTTAATGTGAAGAAAGACCAGGGAAGCCCAGGCCCGCACCTGATGGATGTTTCCCTTGCCCCAGACATGACTTGGGTGCTATGACAGGGGTCCGGGGGCACTCTGCCGTCTGGTCCGCCGCTGGGCCCTGGGAGGGTGTGCGTGGGTGTGTACAGATTGCGAGTGTCAGGACCTAATGAGTGAAGGTAGTGGAGTCCGTAGAATGGGATGTGGTAGTGGTGGATCTTGATCCACAGCTCCCTGACCCTGGCTTGCTCGAGTGAGACACGACATGGAGGGTTTTCCAACTGCCTATCGAGCATCTGGTGTGAATACGCCAGGCCTCGTCTTCAGTACTTATCACTCCACGGTCCCCGTGCTTGTCCATCCTTCGTTTCTCTCCTCATCGAACGGTATGATCGACGGATCTGTGTAATACTTTCTTCTCTTTTATGCCAGGTTCTTCCTTCTTTTGAATCGTTCTTATTTGCTGGATATCCTCTTCTCGAGAGTCCCTCACATTCATTATAAACAACCACTTCCGGCACTTTCGATATACTTGATAAACCTCTTGTTCTTGCTTCAACTTGACCTTGAGACTCTTCACGTACAACAACAAGTCCACAACCAATATAGCTAATACCATCGAGTCACAACTCGACAACCACTCTTTGGAACACCACCACAAAAGGAATCGAATACCACACCATCCTTAGGCCGACAGCCAGTCCCAGCAAACTACACCAATACCAATTAATAACTAAACTCACCACCACAGCCAACTCTAAAAGGTTTGTGGAATCTTGGGAATGCCAGTCGATGCACAGCGTGGCTAACATGATCGTCTCCATTAGAAATGGATTCCACAATGATGCCCCAGGCCATTGGCCAAGGCCCTTTCTATTTCTACAACACAGAGTCGAAGCATGATGTCCGACAACACTACCCTCAGCAACAGATGCACATGTATCCCATGGTCCCTACGCTTCCCTCCACTCCCGTCTACTCTCGACCCAGCTCTGCCAGCAACTCTCAGCCTCCCACGCTGTACAGCAATGGTCCTGCCGTCATGACTCCCACTGCTTCGCCTCAGCCCATGTCGCATAAGCCCGCCATTCTGTTGGAGAACGAGCTTTACGAGAACAACCCTTACTTCCCATCAACACCACCTCTGTCAACCTCTGGCAGCACTATCGGCAGCCCTAGTGCCTGCGAGGTGCTTCAGACACCTATGAACCCCATGTTCTCTGGTCTTGATGGCCTCGACGGATTCAAGGAGGCTCTGGAGCCTGTTGAGACAGCAGTCCTCGACTGGTCGAACTGCGGCTCTCCCCCCATGACACCTGGTAAGCAAACAATTTCCACTATCTCCAATTGTTCCAAATATGGAAGTGCATGATGGCATTGTACCGCAAACTCGGGCTTGAGCCTATTTTTGGTGGTGATTACGGGAAAGTTGGGTGGTGCTGACGTTGGCTGCCGCTTTCTCAACCCAATCACCCACCATGGCGCAGGCCTGCAGTGCGCTGTCATAGCGCCCGAATAGTGGAGCACATACGGGAAAGAACTTGAAGCTAACTCTGTCTGGTAGTCTACCTCCAATCTCAGCTTAGCAACACCGCCAGCGACATTCTGTCCACGCCATCTCTGTCTCCCTCACCCGCGCCCTACGCGCGATCTGTTTCTACTCCGGATTTGGACGTTGACTTCTGCGATCCACGAAACCTGACTGTCGGTACTGGCGCCATCAACACCACTCTTGCTCCTGAGTTCTGCGCCGACGAGATCAAGGTTGAGCACAAGATTGTCACCCAGTCTTTTGACTTCACCGCTGCTCACGGCCTCCCCACCTTTGAAGACTTTTCCGACTTCGATTCTGAGGACGACTTCGTCAACAGCCTTGTCAACCTTGCTGAGGTGCCTGCCAACGCTTCTGCTGACATTACCCGACCCCGAGCTTGCACTGGTTCTTCAGTTGTCTCTCTCGGCCACGGTAGCTTCATTGGTGACGAGGATCTCTCTTTTGACGAGAACGAGGCTTTCCAGTTCCCTTCTCACCCCAGCCCTTCTTCCACCTGTGCTTCCACTTGTGCTTCCGAAGATTGTCACCAGGACAAGCGAGTCAAGAAGTCACAGTCTGAAGAGCGTCACACTGCTCCCGTCATGAACGTTGCTGCTTCCGCTTCCGCTGCCGACTCCGGCAACACACAGGAGTCTTCCAACAACGCTGCTGAAGGTAGTGAGTCGGGTGCCTCCACTATCTCTGAGGGTTCTCCTGCTCCTCTCCCCGCTCCTGCCAACCGCCGAGGACGCAAGCAATCCCTTACTGAGGACCCCTCCAAGACCTTCATCTGCGAGCTTTGCAACCGTCGTTTCCGCCGCCAGGAACACCTCAAGCGTCACTACCGCTCTCTCCACACACAAGAGAAGCCTTTTGAGTGCAACGAGTGTGGCAAGAAGTTTTCCCGAAGCGACAACTTGGCTCAGCATGCCCGAACACACGGCAGCGGCGCTATCGTCATGGACTTGATCGACGATGGCTCACATGCTTACGATGCCTCTATGGTATCTACCGAAGACTATAGTAATTACGGCAAGGTCCTCTTCCAGATCGCCTCCGAGGTTCCTGGCAGCGCCAGCGAGCTTTCTTCGGACGAGGGAAGCAACCAGGACAAGAAGAAGCGCAAGCGCTCCGACTAAATGGTTTCAACACTATTCAATATCTAACATGATCAAGAGAGCCAGTCGACTGTCTTGACATATGCCGAAACGACGCTGACGACCTTCTTCTTCTTCGGCCATCCTCATTCACTTGACGGTGGCATTTGGGTCACGGAACATTTTTCCATTTGGGTTGCAACAACAACAACAACCTCGGGTTAAAGGGAATCATAAAAGAGTGCAAGCGATAATGATAGCATTTACAAGTCGTCACTATAACATGTATCAACAATATCCACAGCTTCCTCTACGCATGACGACAACAGGGAGGACATTTGATTTTATCGACATCTTGTTTTATTCAAGAGTTTCAATGCATTGCGACTGCCAATCGTGCACACCGCCGTTTGAGCATGGCTATCTGGGCGACTTTGTTTTCAACGGACACATCTGGCGCGAAGAGGGGAAAAAATTTACTTGGTTTTTTGAGAATATTTGGGAATCCACACCTAGGAGCGAAAGGAGGGTGTGAAGAGTTTGCTAGCGACAAAGACTACCATACAAATTTGGCGGCTTGCCGTTCTTACACTCGTTGTAATCATCTTGGGCGGCCAGAAGCTGGAACTGAAGGCTTGCCGGAGTGACGGTATCACTTGACGGCGATGGGAGATGAAAGGGTCTTGTCTTTCGTCTTGCCATATTCTTGTGTTTACTCTAATTCTTTGTCTGTCGTTTGCTTGCTGGATTTAGAGATGTCAAGGATATGAATGTGCTGGTCACAATCACTGGACACTCATTCATCCTTACAACGCTACATGTATACATTAGAAGTATGATCATTTGATCAACAATTTACATTGCTGCTACACATTTTGATCTCCATGCCTTTTGATTGCCTCTTGTGACATGTTTCCCTTACCTTGGTCTATTTGATCTTCTACTTTGTGTGCGTCAAGGCAACATGGTACGCTCCACGCAAACTTGGTTTACTCGACTCGAAGCGACGCATCGTCCTGCAGTAGTTAGTGTTGCTACTGGATTGTAGTCTGTAGTTCACAGAGCCAAGCTTTTCATAATCGCCGGTAGCACCCGCGGGATCTTGCATGGACCCTTGGATAAGCCACTGATACATCCAACACAGTAGTACCACTTTTCCAACTTGGAGGAGCTGCTGGCTAGCTGGCTACCTCTTTGCAGTCCGTTCCTCCCATCTCGACGGACATTTCAGTCGAGGCTAGAAGTGAAGAAAGAGTTTAGATCGGCGATCTCAGGTAGCGCCCCGGTTGTGCTCAGGGACATGGACCCTGTCTATCTTGTCCGTGTTGGCGTTGGTGTTGGTGTTGAAAACCCACGGGTAGCGCTTCCTAAGGGTGGGACTGATCGTATACATTACTCGTTTCTCAGGCTAACTCAAGTGTAGTTTTTGGTCGTGAAGCACCCTTTGTGGATTTTCGGCACATGTCGTCGACCTAACGCTCGCGGCTCTATCAGCGAGAAAGACCCTGATGTCTCACGTATTGCTTTTGTGATCGACATGGCTCGGACTACAAACTCTCCACCACGCCATTCCTATAACACGGACGGCAGCACAACAGCCTTGAGATAGAGACGGGGCGAGGAAATTACACGAGACGGGACCGACGGTGATCAGAAAAAGCCATTCCCATTGATCGACGCCTCTTCAAAGGCTGGATTCCGGCTGGTCAGCCCAAGGCTAGGGGACAAAATAAGGTCCTGGACTAACACCTCTGGGGAGTGAAATTGGTTGTCCAGCTCAAGCTGGCTAGATCACCCAGGGACTTGGCCCTTCTTTGCTAGCTCAGCCATCCCGAGATGAAACGCATGGAGTCAAGCCAGCCATTATAGTTTTTCTTCAGAGTTGGCCGTCCTTTTGCTTACTTGGGCTTGGGCTTGGGCTTGGTTAGGTTGGTTTTGGTAGGTTGTAAGCCTAGGATCCACAGAGAAAAAGCAGTCTAAAACATCCTCCACCAAATGAATCTGCTTCGCACTATCGATGCTCTTACACCACACACCACACCACACACTAAACCGCGCTACACTTGATCAAATATCGGCACGTAATCTCAAGTAAGCCATAGCCTTCTTCTTTTAGCCTTCCAATTTGTTTTCCGGGGCCATTGCTAAATTGTTACCAGATTACTATTGCCCGGGCCTTCGTTTTCCGGCCGTTGATTGCCTCCGTGTTGGTCACATAAGGCAAAGCCAATATCCACCATGGCTTCAGAACAGCTGAATGTCATTGCCCTAATCTCGGGAGGCAAAGACAGCTTCTTCAATCTGATCCACTGTATAGAGCACGGCCACAAGATCGTAGCTCTTGCAAATCTTTTCCCAGGATCAGGGACTTTAACATCCGACTCAAGCTCAGGTGTCAACGGTATCCCACACGGGCAATCACTGTTCCGCCAGGAAGACGCCACCAAGGCTGGACCAAAGACCAATGACCATGCCTCCACTGGTATCCTGTCTCCCGAGGGCTTCCAGCATATCCATCCGGAGACGTGGGTACCTCAGCCTTCCGAAAGACATGGACATGCTGGCCAGGACTCGGGGGAGCCTTCCGATACGGATCTGAACAGTTTCATGTACCAGACTGTCGGGCACGAGGTCCTCCCCCTGTACGCCGCTGCGACTGGTCTGCCGCTATATCGGCTGCCCATCACTGGACATGCGGTTCGCCACGAGAGGGACTACGATGCCACGGTCGAAGCTCAGGGCAAGGACAAGGGCGATAGCGGCGACGAAACAGAGTCAATGTTGCCCTTGTTACAGGCTATCGTCGCCCGCCATCCGGAGGCCAATGCTGTCTGTGCAGGTGCCATCCTGTCCACCTACCAGCGCACCCGTGTTGAGTCAATAGCACTCCGTCTGGGCCTCGTGCCCCTGGCCTACCTATGGCAGTATCCGATCTTGCCACCCCCACCTGGAGCCATCGCAGACGACACCCAGCTGCTAATCGATATGGCCAACGCTGGACTAGAAGCACGGATCATCAAAGTTGCCAGTGCTGGTCTAGACGAAGACCATCTGTGGGAACGCGTGTCAAGCGAGACTGGCTCAAGTCGTGTCAAGAGCGCGTTGCGCAAATTTGGCTCGACTCAAGGTGCCGCAGCCTTGGGAGAGGGTGGTGAGTTTGAGACGCTTGTTGTGGATGGTCCTTCCTCAGTGTTTAGGAAGAGAATTTCCATCCTGGAACAGGGGCGCAAGATCGTGCGTGAAGGAGGTGGCTGCTCATGGCTGTTGTTGGCTGGTGCACGGGTAGAGGATAAACAAGATCATGCACCCAAGCCAACAGTTCGGGTACCCGATCTCCTCGATCTGCGATTCAAGGCTGTGTTTGATGAACTGCCATTACCCCTGGACCAGCTGAGGCAGACAGACGCCTCAGCAAAGCTGATGTCACTGGTCAAAAATCCAGTGTCCTCAACTGACAATGTTGAAACTCAGCGTTGGTCTGTTCTTCCAGACGCCACCACAAGTGAACGGTCAATCCAAGAGGAGACACTTCAGGTAGTAGAGAAGATCAGAGTCCTAGCGTCAAAAGCTGGTATTCAGCTCTCCCAGGTCACAAACACTATCATTGTTCTACGGCGCATGTCAGACTTCCCAAAGGTCAATGGTGAGTACGGGAAATTGTTCCCAAAGCCAAATCCGCCATCTCGAGTGACTATCTCCTGCGGCGACCTACTGCCAGAAGGCGTGAACATTGCCGTCTATCTCAGCGCGCCTACGTCTGAGGCATCGCAAGATCGCAATGGCTTGCATGTACAATCCAGATCTTACTGGGCGCCTGCGAATATCGGTCCATACAGCCAAGCTATAGATGTGCCAGTGACAGCTCATCATCAAGCCACAGGTTTGAGGTGTATCTCTATTGCAGGGCAGATACCCCTGATCCCAGCAACGATGCTATTGCCCAGCCCATCTGACAAGTCGCACGAGCTCCAGATAGTGTTGTCGCTGCAACATCTCTGGCGAGTAGGCCACGAGATGAAGGTGCAGTGGTGGACAAGTTCTGTTGCTTACTTTCCACGGGCTAGCTCCTCAGCCGAGATTCAACGTAGTGCCCAGCTTGCAGGATATGTCTGGATGAAAGCACACGGGTCCCCAGATGAAGATGAAGAGGCTGACGGTGGCCCCGATCTTTGGGACCTAAAGTTCAATCCTGCTTACATGTCACTCGGTAACGATGACAAGACAGCCCGAAAGGCTATTCCTGACTGGGATGCCCTCACTCTTCGTCAACAGAACGAGCCTGAGACGGGTGTCCCTCCTATGTTTGCCGCTGAAGTTGAAGAGCTACCACGGCAGGCAGCAGTAGAGTGGCACGCCCATAATGGTCTTTCGAGAGTTGAAGAGGGCAGCCTTGTGTTGGTTTCTCTTCCCGAAGTTGATGTTCCTGGTTGGAGTACGTGGCATTCAGTTGTCACAACCGAAACCGCAACTGTTGTATACAGCACAGTGTCGTATACTTGTACTGATGGGGCTCAGTCTTCAGCTTTTGACGACTTGAAAATAGAGATGCAAAGAGTCATCCAGGAGTCTTTCCAGCGACTCCTTCCTCATGGACCAGAGGTTGTACACAGCAAGCTTTCTATGATATATGCAGACGCCCTTCAAGTCAAGTCCATTCGGAACAACGCTGGAGACAACTGCGAGGAGGCTCTCATCCCTTGCCGATCCATATGGTCATATGAGGGACATAGTGTCACGCTCGTGGGCTTGTTCGAAACGACCTTGATACGTGGTACATGATTATATGACGTTATGGAAATTTAAATAAAACAATCTGAGAACAAATCTCTTGACTTAACATACATTTCCTCCTCAACTACTTCGACTTATCAGCTATGCTGCTGATCTCACCATAAACTAGCTGGAATCCATAATGCAAAACACACTGTATATGCCGGTTGGCTGGGTTTCACTCATTCCCTTCATCCGACTATCATGCGTCAACATACTTCATATGCTGAGGAGGATATCGGTCGCCCGCTGGGGTGAAGGAGGCGAGCAGATTGTCAATATCATGCAAATCCTCGCCGGTCAGATCAACAATCGTGGCATTCTCCCGGATACGGTCAGGCTTCGAAGACCCAGGGATAGGAACTATCTTAGGCATACCCGGGCGCCGAGAAAGAGACAGTAACCAGTTGATGGCGATCTGGCTCACGGTGCATCCCTTCTTCTTCGCAAGGGCCTCAATGTTGTTGACAAGTTCGACATTCTTCAGAAGATTGTCGCCCTGCCAGCGAGGATGCATCTTGGCACGGGGATCATCTTCAGGAAGATCCTTGGCGGACTTGATCTGGCCTCCAAGGAGACCTCTTCCAAGGGGTGCTGGGATTCTTGTTAGATGTCATGATTCCTTTAAGATTAAAGTGTGAAATACTTACAGTATGCAAGAACGGCAATGCCAAGTTCTCCACAGGTCTCTAGGAGTCCGTTTGTCAGGGGCTCTGTGGTGAAGAGTGATAGTTCTAGTTCAACCGCAGTGATTTTGAATTTCTTTGCCGCACTGCGGAGAGTATTTGCGTTGATCTCGCTGCACGATATGCCATCGATCTTACCGTCCTTAACATACTCGTCGATAGTGGCAAGGGTGTCATGCTCGTAGTCGGCGTTGGGGTCTTTGCGGCCGATTTCAAACGAAGCAATTCGTCCGGCAGGGCCCAGGGTCTTGATGCAGTCATCAATGCTGCGACGGATGTTCTCCTTGCTACCCACGGGAACATAGTTGGGACCCAAGCCTCCCTTGACGGTAAGGACGATACGATCAGCATCTTCTGGATACTTTTCAAGATAACGACGGATGAGAGCTAGCGAGTTTGCGTCTGGTGGACCATAAAACTCTCCACCATTGAGCCAGTTACAGCCGGCATCGAGAGCAGTTCGAATGGCGGCAAAAGTAACCTCGTCAGGGAGAGGACGTGCAGTCAGGCCTGTAGAATGGTCAGATTGTGTTGGGCTTGGTTGTAAGAGACTGTTGTTACCCATGAGACCATAGCCAATAGGACCAACTTGTTTTCCAAGGATATTGTGCGACATGGTGACGTTAAATGTGCTGTGAACAAGTATTGTATAGATACTGAGCAGTTAGGTAGTTGAATCGAATAGATGTGAGTGTTTAATTGATGAGTGTGGAGTGATTAGAAAAGGAGGATATAAAAGTCCATGGCTTGGTATTTATCCACTATCTGTTCTCCTCAAGAGTATAGCTTCCCTTGATACCTTTCTTCTTCTATGATGCTATCGTCGTCCACTTATACGGGCATAAGAGCTGACATCGGAATTAAAAATGATGAAACGTATAGTCAAATGGTGGATATTAGAATTGATTTCCTAAAAGGGAAAACAATCCAACGGCCGAAACGGGGCCGAAAGCCAAGCTGGATTCGGCTTTAACGAGAGTTCCGGGCTTTGCGGGTTGAACAGGACGGTTTAAAGTCAGATTGAAGGGAGGATTACTCATGACAACTGACTGGGGCCTCTATTTCCTATTGACGACTACCTAGTCTAGATCATAGTCTCGAGAGTTGATGGCTTGGTTCCCATAATGAGAGACCGAGGAGTAGTCAAGTCACGCTGTGCTCTCAGAGTCAGATGATGATGAACTACCCGAGTTGTAGGACTATTAAAACGAGATGCTTGCTGAGAGCAACATCTTACGATTCAACTCAAGATTAATATACACGAATCTCAAATCCAAGTCTCTTGTAGTCAGTATATTGATTCCATCTCTTCTAACCTGCTTCACCTCTGGGGTTATCCAATAACGAGCTGACATAGGCGCTTGAGCCGCTAGACTCAAGACAACCTAGGGAGGCTGAGCGCCTGTCGCAAGAGACAACCCCACTGCAACCTGGGTCTGAGGCAAGACAAGCTTGTTGTGACCTCACAGTCTAACAAGCATATGGACCCATCGTTCTTCATCATATTTCATATATCAGACTTCACTTTTGCAACGTCTCCCACACAGCGCCCATCATAGTACGACAGTCTACCCGCTACCACCTCCAATTTAGTCGCGCGAGTCTCAGCGCTCTACGCGCCGCATATCAATTGAGAAGGTGCCAAGCCTGTTCCGGTTGATCTCGTGATGGCCGAGACTGCGCCAGAGGCAGATGCCAATACTCACAACAATGCCCCCGCCCGATCTTCCAGTATCGGGTTTAATATGGGAAGACATTCGTCGTCCAACACGCGCATAAACGAGATATTAGAGGTGGGTAGATTCTTCCTTCATATGCATGCCTAGCTAGGCAGGTAGCTATCCTGTAAGACATGGGTTCATGAGATCAATCACACGCAGAAAGTGAGAGTGGGAAACGATCTGCCAACCTCTTGTCTTCTCTTGCTCGTTGGTCATGCTCGCGCATATGTACGCTTCTTATCACTCTCAGGCATGCATGTGCTTGTTCAAACTATCTTCACCGTACAATTGGTGGCGTTCATCAACTGCCGGCGGATCTTCCCCCGTTTGACATAGCTTCCGACTGCTTAGCCGAAGATTGCGTGCTCATCTTTCTTCCCAGTTCCTCTTGTTCCTTGCATACCATGTTCACTTTTCAGCAAATACATCTAGTATTGCCATCAATGCTAATAATACCTTGTCGTCTCTAATAGAACGCTCGTGAACGCGCCCAGTCAATGGCTCCTACTGCTTCTCCCACCACCCTCTCCCCCATGCCCGCTGGCAGTCCTATCCTCCCACCCAACTCGGCTCTTAAAGCGAATCCTGTAAACGACGATAGCAGCGCCGACGAGGCCACGGGCTTCATCTCTCATACACCACCTCTGAACTACAGCTCTCTCAACGTTACAAGCGCTGCGACTCTTGGTCCCCGCGCTCGCAAAACGTCGACTCGAAGCTCGCGCCAGATACCATCCTCTCGACCAAACAGCAACGGGGTTGTACCGAGTCCTCAGGCGAATCAACAGGATGAACCAGATGATGAAAGTCAACCCTGGTGGAAGGCACAGGCGGAGAAGTTCCATTCCATAGAGCTGGAAAACAAAGGCAGTGTCGCACGTGATCATCTTGCTATCGGTAAGCTTTACGTCCAAACACCGTCGCCCATCGTCAATACTGACCACAGCACAACAGAACGAACATTCCTAGCATGGCTACGGACGTCTCTTTCGTTTGCGAGTATTGGTATTGCCGTTACACAACTCTTCCGACTCAATACCAGTCTCGAAAGCGGAAATGATGGTGACAAAATCTCTGACCGAAACGCTGCAACACTACGACACATGGGCAAACCTCTTGGCACAACATTCCTGGGCATCAGCATTCTGGTCTTGTTCCTTGGATATAAGCGTTATTTCCAATCTCAGCAGTATGTAATAAAGGGAAAGTTCCCAGCCAGTCGTGGCACAATCATGATTGTTGCTTTCGTTGCTCTGGCCATCATGATTGCATCTCTTGTGGTGGTGATTGCTATACACCCTTCCGAGCACGAGTTATAGACCTTTTTCTGTATATCATTAATGATCTAGCCTGTATTGGTCTTGCTGGAATAACTTGGGGCTGGAGTATATAGGTAGTGGTGGGTTGCTTTGCACATGGCGCATTTGCATGGGGTTCGCATCATGACTTGATATTGGGAGTATTTGCATGTACGAGACCTTCTAGAGGAGTGTTTGTCTAATTATACGTACTTTTGGTTGGAACACGGCATTAGATATCAATTCCATCATTGAAATGCACTTTTGCAAGCTCTCATGATGGCAGGCATCATGACTTCCCAGTCTATTTTCATGAGTCGTCAGACGTCACAGCGGGTTATGGCGGGGTCCATTCTTAGAGCTCCCCACCAGACACCATCCCACCTCTAAACTCCTACACTGACAACCCCAAGCTTGTAAATACTCCAGCTCCTTCTGAGAACATTCGCACAATTGTACGAAAATCAATCATGGCTTCCAAGCTAAAGCCCGTGGATATTCCCACCTTTGCCACCACTCAGCTTGCACTTCTGGACCAAGAGCTCCAGACCGAGATCAACGAAACAAGCGACCTCATCTCTAACCACAGTCCCACAGCCCTGCAGCGCGCCGGTATTGCTCTGACAAACCTCGTCGTCTCAGGCCAGCGCACCGGTCTTGGTGGCCGGACAGTTGTCGAGCTATCCCCCGATGCTGCTACGGGTTCAGCTGACGAACTGCCTGAGCATGGCTTGCGCACGGGAGACATTGTCCTTGTCGCCGAGCAGCCTGCTGGGAGCGCCAAGAAGCGCGAGGTGAAGGATTTAGAAAAGAAGGGTGCCAGAGGCGTAGTGACGAAAGTGAGAAGGGAATGGGTCTCTGTTGCGATCGACAGGGGAAAAGAGGAAGTGGCCTTTACAGGGAGGGTCTGGGCAGTCAAGTTGGCCGATGAGGTGACATATAAAAGGTATATCGACTCATCTTCTGTTCGCATATCGACAAGATTTCAAGCTGACAAGAACTGTTGGCAGAATGAATTGGACAATGGAGAAGCTGAATAAGATGAATGAGTCGGAATACTCCAGCTTAACCAGAGTGCTCTTCGGTTTGTCAAGTCCATCACCAGTCGCTACAGACTTGACAAAGGATGAAAGTGTGGGGAACCTTGACTGGTTTGATCCCACACTTAACGACTCACAAAAGGATGCAATTAGATTCGCTCTGGCCTCCCGGGAGGTGGCCTTAATCCATGGACCTCCAGGAGTAGGTCAATAACTCACATAGAAAGAACAGCTCTGCTAACTCGTATCTAGACTGGCAAAACTCACACTCTCATCGAGCTGATTCTTCAGATGGTCAAGCTGGAAAAGAGAATTCTCGTTTGTGGTCCTTCTAACATATCGGTTGACAATGTTGTTGAGAGACTGGCCCCTCACAAGGCCCCAATCCTCCGTTTGGGGCACCCGGCTCGTTTACTGCCTTCTGTTGTAGACCACTCACTCGACGTACTCACCCAAACATCAGAGGCAGGCACAATTGTGAAAGATATACGTTCCGAGATGGACACGAAGCAGGCCTCAATCAAAAAGACAAAGAGCGGCAAGGAACGCAAGGCCATCTACAACGATCTTAAAGAACTACGGAAAGAATTTCGTGAGCGAGAACGCCGGTGTGTTAGTACCCTCATTGGCAGTAGCAAGGTTGTCCTTGCGACACTGCATGGAGCAGGAGGCTATCAACTGCGAAACGAGGAGTTTGATGTCGTTATCATCGATGAGGCCAGCCAGGCTCTCGAGGCTCAGTGTTGGGTTTCTCTCGTATCTGCTAAAAAGGTTGTCTGTGCTGGTGATCATCTGCAGCTCCCTCCAACTATCAAGTCGATCAATACCAAGGTCAAGGCACCAGTTAAAGAG
Organism: Fusarium praegraminearum; assembly: GCA_002093855.1. Lineage (NCBI taxonomy): Eukaryota > Fungi > Ascomycota > Sordariomycetes > Hypocreales > Nectriaceae > Fusarium > Fusarium praegraminearum. The sequence goes on from LXHY01000065.1 coordinate 252,647, forward strand.
GGCGTCGAAATCACAAAGGGTGCCACGCTCGAAGTTACTTTGTTTGACAGACTCTTGGCGTTGCATGGACCCTCCATCAAACGAATGTTGACCACACAGTATCGAATGCACGAGAGTATTATGCGGTTCCCTTCTGACGAACTATACGACTCTAAGCTTATTGCTGCTGATGCGGTGAAACATCGTCTCCTTAAGGACCTTGAATATGAAGTCGATGACAATGAGGATACTAATGAGCCTGTCATCTTCATCGATACTCAGGGCGGAGACTTTCCAGAAAAGAACGAAGAAGACGACAAGGACACTCCCAAAAAGGGCAAGGCAAGTTTGCACGGCGACAGCAAGAGCAATGAAATGGAGGCAGCTCTTGTACAACAACACGTAAAGCAGCTCGTGGCTGCTGGGGTTCGTCCGGAAGACATAGCTGTTGTAACGCCTTACAATGCTCAGGTGCGTCCAATATGCCAGCTTAGTGGCGCATATGTGAAACATATACTGATGATGGAACAATACTCAGCTTGCCGTCTTGGCTCCACTCAAAGACAAGTTCCCTGGTATTGAGCTCGGCAGCGTTGATGGCTTTCAGGGTCGCGAAAAAGAGGCAGTGATCGTGAGCCTAGTTAGAAGCAATTCTGAAGGCGAAGTCGGCTTCCTTGGCGAGAGACGTCGTCTCAACGGTAAGGTGACATCCCGAGGCTTCCCGTTCTGGATCGGGTAGACGAGCATAAGACGACGTTTTAGCTAATGCAGGTGCATTCAGTTGCGATGACACGTCCTAAGCGATCTTTGACAGTTATCGGGGACTCGGAAACCGTTCAGAAGTAAGTGACATTCACGACGCGGTGACACTAGGCCTCGAAACTGCAGCCGGTGGTTTGACAAGTGCTGCGCAAATTGTTCCAGCGATACACACGAGACGAAGCATCACTAACGCGCCGGTTTCACAGAGGAAGCAGCTTCTTGAAGAAATGGATGCAATATCTCGAAGACAACGCCGACTTGCGATATCCGGATGCTTCAAGCTTGACGCATGATTAGCCACACCTCGCTTTCGGATAGCAAATGCTTGCTGGTGGTACTGATACATAAGGCCGTGTCATAGCGTCATCTTGGGCATCTCGGCCGACAGATTGAGTATCGATTGATGTCGCCCCGAGTCGAGCGCACTACTTGGCGGAAGGAAAGCGGGAATGGATGACCTCAGCTTCTCCTGAAACGTCGCCTACTTAGCCTCTCCGAAGAGTTGGAGCTGAGAAAACATCCATCCGTCTTTAGTCAGGCCAACACCTGTAAGCTTTCTCTACATGCCGATTTATTCACAAAAGTAGTTAAGAGACTTGCTAGAGCTGCGGTTACTCGAGGAAGAAAAGAACGCAGTTGCAACGCCAGTTATCAATATCCTGGGCTGTTTCAGGTCGCTCATTCATTGTGGGACTGCCGAACCGTGGGGGACTGTTTGTACTAGTCTGTTTTCCTGCCAGTGGGTAGCAATTTTTTTTTCTGATCTTGTCAAGGGAAGAAATGGACGATGTTTCTCTCTGTTATCTAGACCTGCAAGGGCAACACAAAACACCCTTGAGGTCAAATCCAGCATTCCAAAGCACCAGCTGAAATCGAACAAGGAAGAGATTAGCGTAGACGGTGATCAAGAATCAACGCTAGGCCTGGTGACTTGGTAGCATGCATACTGCAAACTACTACACAATAAGCAAATAAACCCGTTGTGTCAGTTTCAGGGAACCCCGGCTCAACAACGACCTGTTGTTGCTGAGTTTTGCAGTGCCACAGACATACTGAATTCTGCATAGCACAGCTGCTGATGTGCGGCGAAAGAGAGTGTCGAGACGTTCTAAAAAGCCGTGCCATGCGGATGGTGCTTCATTGGTCGGAAAATAGAGTGACATCCCTGTCGTCTAACTTAGGTCCCGCCAACACGAGATGGGTTCCTTAGATCGGGCACGTCAGGGCAGATCATGGAGGATCACCAAGAGTTCTCCAACACGAAAGGGCTGATATCCTAGAGGGCTATAGTGCTATATCACTGTCAGAGAGCAGCGTATCCTCAAAAGAGTGAGGATGCAGGTACGATGCGAAGGCACCCTTTTAGGAATTTGCATGCCAGAGGATGTTCATAAAGCTGTCCTCTGCTAATACGTGTACAGCAGCAACGCAGCTGTGGAGCTCTCAACTTGACTGAGCGCATACATACTAATGCCGTGTTTGTATCATAGGCCTGTACAGTAAGTTAGCAGTTGAGATACGTGTAATGATTGGTTTCAGCTCGTGATGCATTTGAGCAAGTTGTAACCCTGAGTGCTAGCTAGTGAGTATCTGCACACATTCAAAGACAAGACAAACTGGAAGAACCCACGCCAAAGCACAACCTGGATCTCGAACAATTGGGCGTTGGATTATTGAAGACTGTGGCGTTGCGGTTGGAGTTATGGTTACTTTTTGCGGTGGCTCTAACGCAAAGTAAGTAAGCCAAGTCAGATGAACGTTTAGCGACCGCGGGCGCTAACTAGTTCGAGGTTGTGTGTGATAACGTTAGCAGTTAGGTCGCATGGGGCCGCACATAGTTAACGTTTAGCTAGGTGCGTTAGTTGGTTGACAGTTGCTGAGAAAGAGGTATTGATTCTGATGCTTTGAGGTTTGCATTGTATTGTAGATGAAGAAGGGAAATGATAACCCTACTTTATCCAACCTCTAACGGGGCTGAAGCATTGCGCATGAACTGGTAGACCGGGCAGTCTCAGCCGTGAGGGTGCCTTCCTCATGAATGGTCAGCTATTGTTATTTGTCAAATGGGGAGGTGCCACCCCAACGGCTTTAAGGAAAGCAAAGTGCCTCATCCTGTAACGCGATCATCACTTTTTCTATCTGTCATATCTATTCCATACCTACTCCACGACTTAGGGTTTACCACAAAGTGATATTCATCTCGACTACAACCGTTAGATTGACTACTCCAGCGGATACGAACCCCTCAAATTGATTTAATCGCTCTGAATCAATACGGCAGGTTCCTCGAAAGCGGCGCGTGCGGCCTCAAATATACACACACGGCTAATCTACGTCCATCAACGGTCGAAACTCTTCATTCGGATACACGTTTATGTATTCGTTTATCCCGAGGAAGCGACCTTGTCTCAACAATGCTCGGAATGTCATGCACCCGGCTTCGAGCCACGAGGCAAACAAGGCACAGCAGATATTATATCGGATCCTGGACTGTTTAAATCTCCACCGTAGCATCAAGACTCTTGTTGCCAATTTGATGCAAAAACTTTAATGAGCTCGATTCTCGAGTAGTCCACCCCTGTCTTAGATGGCTTCAGTTCAACTGAAATCTCATATGCAGGGTTCATTGTAGTGCGGTCATTGCGGTGTCTCGACAGAGCACACAAGTGATGTCCGTCCGATGCCCAGGCTTTGCTTTGCTTCGTCCGTTAAAATGACAAGGGTCTCCAAGAGGGTGCAACCTGTCTGTAATTGGACAACCCCTGTCTTAATAGCCGCAGCATAATGAGCCATTCAGATCAGCTCCGCTGGCTCTTGGCCTCGACACCATGCGGGACGAACACATCGCAACCTCAGCTTCCATGTGTTCCTCTATGGCTCCACGCAAGCATTATGCTGGCCATTTGAACAGCGAGTTTCATCCTGCATTGATTGATCAAGCCTATCCAACCAAACTAGCCGTTACCACATGTCGTCCCGTTCACCGCTCGAGCTAACGGTGCTGGGAGGAAGCATGTATGGTCTGCTTCCTTCGAGCTATTTCATTCCCCGCCAGGCCCCTTGTCAAATTGGCATGCCTACCAGCACCCCCTTTCGTCCCTCCATGTCATCCAGCGTGGCATTGAACGTTTCGTCGCGCTTCAAGAACCCGCAAATGGTCCCTGGCCCGCAGGCTCAAGCGCGGTTTCGCATGGCGTGCGTTGCATATCCATCCTGCTGACCCAACATTAATAGGTGCCAGCTGCCCACCCACTCGGTCTAGCAAGCCCGTATGTGTGTTTGTTTCAAACCCTCTCGTCCTGTCATTCTTCCTCTTTGGATTCAGTTCGCCCTTTTCGGACGGCAAGGGCGATTTTTCCCGCAATGCTATAAACTGATAAATTGCCTTTCATTTCTATTTACACTCGTTTACCCGCTCTGTGCTTTGTCTTTCAGTGTCCTGCCCCTCGTCAACCGAAAATAGGCCAGGCTGCCCATGTATGTATAGACGAGTGTGCACGGGTCGAGACCTTGTTTTACGAGCACTCATCCAAGAATACTATGCGTCAGGGCATACTGTCAGTTTATTTCGCTTGACCGCTTCTATTTATATTGTTTTCCCTTCTCTTTACCATTCCAAGACTCTTCTGTCGCATTTTCACCTTCTCCGTCGCCACACATCCCATCATCCCCCACAACGCTTCCAGCAATGAAGAAGCCGTGGAAATCTGGGGCTGGCGCTGCTCCAAGCGCTCAGCCCGTTGATAGTCAACCATCGGCTATCCGTGGCAGGATCTCTGGACCGGTTCCCATTTCGACTTCTATGGACGATGAGTTTCCAATTCGCAATCCTGGTACCAGCATCGCGACGCCTGTCCAGGGCGAATTTCAGGAATCTCAGCCTGAACCCACTCCATCACGCAGCGATTTCAGATCACCAACTTTCCCAGAACCTCGCCATAATGGGGCAAGCAGTTTTAGAGAAGAGCCAAGATATTCAGTACATGCGCGCCATCCCGGAACAACAAGCCGATTACAAAAGGCTGAGCCATCAAACAGGCATTCTTTTGTTAGCACAGACCGTTCTCAGACTAAGGAGCGTCCACAACGGAAGCAATCGACCCTTCGCGGTGCTTTGGGCAAACTCTTTAATCGCAAGAAGAAAGTCAGCGACAACGAAAGCACCGGAAACACCGACTCAGAAGCTGGCTCTGTGCCAGTGCGCCCCGGACCCTATCGACGATCGACTGCTGAGGATGGTCGACCACAAGATTCAGTGCCCAGTTTAAACCATAAAGACAGATCGGCTCCCAGAACCAGAAGTCGGCCGTTTCCTGGGGCAGAGTCTAAGCGATCTGCCTCACTACCCATCACCGAGTTTGATCGAGCGTTGAGATCTCACTCCATCAGACCGGAAGACGTGCGCGCCATCGAGAGTGCACGTAACTCACTGAGTGCTGACTTCGGTCTAGCTCATGCAGCTAAGCTACGTGAATATAGTCTGGCAGGCCTTTCCCCACGACCTGCGAGCAGTCACGGCCGAGAAAGCCGTCAAGATCAACATGACGAGAACGTAGATGAAATCGGCCGTGCGATTACTAGTGATCTTGGAGTACGGCGAAGGTCACGGAGCTTATCAGGACTCCCAGAGGACGGTCATGGTCTCGCCCGCCGACGCAGTGACGAAATCAAGTATTGGAGGGAAAGCTACGATCCCGGCTTCACACATCCTATATCTTCTAATGTTGCAGATGTTGAAGATGGCGTCACAGCAGAACCCGAACATACTCAGCACGCCCAGGAAGAAGATCATCATCCGCAGCAGCAGCAAGCAGAGCCCTTCAACTTTGGTTCCTTTGCAGATATGAAGCAAGTTGGCAGCATGAAGATCACACATGCTGCGAATATGGAGACACGAATTAACAACCTCGAGTCTCGTGTTTATCAGTTAGAGCAGGTTCTCGACCGAATGAGCGATGGTGGTTGGAACCGACAATCCCATTTTGAACCACCAGAACGAAGTGCACCTCCAGTACCCGTCGAGCAGCGTTCGGCTTCCAAGGCTATGGATGACCAAGCGGATTGGGCCAGAGAAGATAACAAGAAAACCTTGGGATGGCTCAATGGTCACTCAAAAGGAAGCCTGAGAGGAAGCATGTTTCTCGATCCATCGTCTCCAGCTATTCTAAGCGATGGCAATAAAGACCGTCCTGCCTCAACAGCGACAGTTCGTGGTACAACCAGTCTGCCCAACCTACTTCAAGATACACCTGGCACTTTTACCATGGATCATTACACAACGCTCGTGGCTCTGATCCATACGGAACGTTCCGCCCGAGAAGCTCTGGAGACTCAAGTCAAGACGCTTGGCCACCAACTAAGTATATTGTCAAATTCGGCGGCTATGAACCGTGGATACGACCCCCCTCCGACAGCCAAGTCCTTTGGTGACAGGTCAGCGTTTGATCACGACGATGACGACGAAAACCTGGCATCTCTAGCGGTCATTACAAGATCACACAGCCGACATGTTGATCCTGAAGATTCGGGTATTGGAACAGGCCATGGTGATGATAGCGAATACTCCGATACATTTGAGACCCCTCGCGAAGAGGGAGGACACATGTTTGGAGCGTTTGGTGAAGACCTGGATAGAGAAGATCAGGCACAAACAAAAGCGGCGCGGACGTTGTCCCTGTCACAATTAACGATGGGCAGAGGTACACAGAAGTCTTCGCAGCATCTTCGCCGGGTCATATAGCCAGTCACTGTTCTGAGCAAGCCAAGCTGCACGCCCGAAACCCATCCATCTTACATCTAAAGGAGATACCCGTTGTACGATATCTGGTTGCAGATGACTTACGAACTTCGTTTCAAGGCAGAATTGGTGTCGAATTACTTCTGTCTACGCCTATGCGTATTTCCCACCACTACATTCATTATAACCATTTACTTACACATCTACCCTTTGTCATTTTCTGCCGGTCATGGTAGTGCAGCGCACTGCAATGTCTGTGCCTTTATCTTATTATCTACTTTTATCTTGCTTTAGATACCTGCCCACTTTTGGGTGTCATAGTTCGGCGTACCGGGGATATGGAATAGCGTCATGTCATTTTGGGTCAGCGAGCTGGCAAAATCAGCAGTTGAAGATAATAAACTGAGCAAAAAGAGTCGTCGCATTGACACAAAACATTACTGTGCCATTAACTGTGCCGTTGATATGTACCAAAGTGCACATATGTCTGACCGTGGTCTCGTTGCTTTGTAACTTCTTTATTTATGTAGGAGAATGTATGCTTCACGGGTGGCGGTCGTCCTTGATTCCCCAACTTCCCACTAATGCCATAGACTTCTCGTCACCAGGTGCGAGTCTCTCATCCTGAAGGGTATCGGACAAGCAAGTCCAAGGATCTCGGCCGCCTCCCCATTTTAGAAGATTCTCCTTCAGCCGCTCTCCATTCTCACGGTTAATGGCACCGCCATTCTCACCCGCTTTGAAGACAACGCGCCAGACACGCTCAGCGAGAACACGGTCAAAGAGATAGCTGTAGTAGGTACTACCGTAACTATGCAAGTGGCCAAAGAAGCCCTGCCAGCAGGTACTTGGCGGATCTCGAGGACCGTGGGCAAAGCGAGCCTTGATATCATGGAAGATAGAGGTCGTGTCAAAGCCTGCATTTTCAATACTTGATGAGTGGTATGCCTGGTCCACCATTGCAAGTATGATTTGGTTTTCCGTTTCCATGCCCTCGAAACGCTTCGTCAAGCCGATCCTCTCAGCAACAAGCTCGTAAGGCAAAGCTCGGTCTGTCTTCCAATGGCGCGCAAAAAGGGACAGAACTGTAGGGTCGGCAGCGAAGTGCTCCATGAGCGTCGATGGCAACTCGGCGAAATCAGTAGCGCAACGAGTACCAGAGACATTTTGAAAGCTGGTTCGTGCAAGGATGGAATGAATGGCGTGTCCCATTTCGTGAAACAGAGTCTCGACAGATTGGTAAGAAAGCAAGGATGGTTCCTTGGAATTTTCGCTGGGAAGGAAATCACACACCAGTGCGATAGTAGGTAGTTGCTTTAGCACCCCGTCTTTTGTCGAAACCTCCATGCCATCATTAGCTGCCAGTTCTGGTGACTCGAAGCTTGGCCCGTTGCCCTGGTCAGCAGCAATCTCTGCAACTTCATCAGGCAAGATCTCTCGAGAGCATCGCACCGTAAAGTGAGCGGGATTGCCTGACTTTTGTGGGCGATGGAACAGATCGCAGTAGAGAACGGCGATCAATTCGCCTTTATCGGTAACAACATCAAGTCGTTTGACTTCAGGGTGCCAAGTCTCTCCCGACAAAGTTTCCCGCAGAACAAGACGGATGCCGTACAGTCGATCAAACAACCGTGATAGGCCCTGTATCACCGTTCCGACGGAAAAGAATGCGTTGAGTTGGTCTTCTCGCCGCTGTCGAGATCTTAGGTCGACTCGGGTCTTTTCCATATAAAAATCTTTATCCCAGGCTTGAAGCTGGACGTCTGGGAGGTTGAGCCTGTCTCGCTTCTTCGCAATAAGCTCTTGCAATTCGGCTTGGATTATGGGAGTGTTGTTATCTCTCAAAGCAAGCAAGAATTCCATCACAGATGAGGGTGTCTTGGCCATCATACGGTCCTTGAGAGCCATATGACCATAGCTTTCAAAACCTGCAAGCTCTGCAAGCTCGCCTCTGAGCTTAAGCATAGCTTCTAGATACTTGATGGTGTCTTCGGACGCCGTTCGTTGGGCCAGGTAGATCTCTTTACGAGTATCCTCATCGTGTACGCTCTGGAGCGCTCCTATTGCGTCTGAGCTGAGAGTGGGGAGCACGATATTTTGTCGAACTTTGAGAGTCGCTGCAATTCCAGGGTAAAGGCCGTAAAACTTGTAAGCCGGTAAAGTCAATGACTTTTTCGCCGGTTGCATCCCCTGTGCAAAAGCCGACCCTATTTCACTAATGCGCGAAGACAAATCCACGAATCTGTCCCGTGAGGCTTTTGGTAGATTGACTGCCGATTTCGTAAAGTCCAACTTGAGCTGTTCAGCAACTGTCCTCTCTTCTTCCGACCACACTTTTGTAACTTCGAGCATCGATAAAGCCTGGCTCAGTTGATCGCTCAGCCCAGTCATGGTATTGAGTTGATTCATATATTGGTAAACCATTCCCCAAGCATCGGCAGCGGCTTCTTGAAACCGACCATCCGGATGCGTCATACGAACAAAGTCCGAGAGATCGAGCACACGACATAATAAATCGCTGAGCCGGTCAAGATCGCGAACGACCGCCTGGTACTCTTCTATTGAGGAAGCACTGAGGACCTTTCGGACAATCTTTGTGGCTCGCTCGAGGTTTTTCTGTGCGAAGTGGTGGAAGCCGTTCGGGCTTGTGAGATATCGATTCTTGAATAAACCCTGGCTCTTCTTCAAGCTAAACTTGGGGAAAGATCTTCCGGCGGGAGCGTCGAACAAATTGCGCAGGACGGCATCATCGTGGCTCGAGCTCGCGGCATGGTCGACTGGATTGCTTGGGGAGACAGCTTGAGCGACTGCGGAAGCGATAGATTGCCATCTCCGTTGCGGAGGTTTTATCGTGTGCCGAATACATCTATTGCATATCCAGAGGCGGCTGCCTCTCGATTTCAGCATTATAAATGTACAGGTTGGAAAGCGACCATGAAACTATAGTGAATCGAGCAATTGTAACTTAAGAAGTATTTGTGGAATGAGGAGTAAATATGTGCGTATGAACTAAGATGCGCAATTGATAGAATCGTTGATTTGGGGCAGCAAGTACGGATACTGCTTCGAGCTTTCCGGCGTCGGATCCAATCGCTTGTCCCTTGTCGCCTTCCCTGTTTGGCGTAATATTTCCTGACCTTGGCCCGGAATTGAGACTTAGTCATCCCGATTCAACGCTCCCGTGCTCCGTTCTGAATGGCTCCAGCAGAGCCTCCGTCCTAGATTTTCCGGCTAGTTAGTGGTGATTGTGCTCAGCAGCATCCGACGTCTATCTTGAATTCGCGTGACGTCTTTTCTCATCTACCCGGCAATTGAGCGCACAATGGCTTCACGAGTGGTGTTCTCAAGGGTTGGTCATGTCACTCGAGCTTTGCATAAGCTTCTCAATGCTAATTGATTTTCACAGCGCTCTCTGGCGCCTTTGGCGACCATGGCCCTTGGTGGCCTGGCACTGACTCCGGCCACTGTTTTCGCTGAAGGACCTAGCGATCTCAAGGTTCGTCACTTTCGCTCTGCATACAGAAATACTACCGGGGCATGCGAATATACTAACTGGATCATAGCGAAAACCCATTTACGATGACTTCGAGATCCCAGCTTCAAAGCCCGCACCCGTGACGCCACCACCCGCTGCCACGACGCCCGTCGCTGAGCCCGTTGAAGAGGAGGAGGAGAGGCAATATTCGCCTACCCCTACGGACCGATTGGCTGTCTATGTTGGAAGGGGGCGCCTGTCTCTGTACAAGTACGCTGTCGCTGCTGAGAACAAGATCAACGAGACCATGGATTCGGCTTTCAACCTCGAGCAGTCCTTTACCAGCACCATCGCTTCGCTGGCCCCCTCTCGCGAAAGCGGCGAGCAGCTCATGCCCGGCGCTATCTACGTCTTGGTTGCTGCCATGGCCGGTAGCATCATCACCCGCAATCGCAGCATCATCCTCCGTGCCTCGCTCCCTCTCGCCCTGGGTATCGGTGCTGGCTGGACCGTTATCCCCGTCACCATGCGCAACGTGTCCGACCTTACTTGGAAGTATGAGCAAAGATTCCCCGTCGTTGCCCAGTCTCACATCCGACTGCGGGAGAGCATTCTCAACAGCGCCAGCTTTGCCAAGGCGCATTCACAAGTTGGTGTCAAATATGTCGATGAGAAGGTAACAGACGCGAGAGAGGCTGTTGAGGGCTGGGTTCAGAAGGGCAAATAAAGGGTTTAAAAAAAGCGAGCTGAGAAGAGATGTACTATCACATAGAGTTCCGAACACTGTTCATTTGTATCAATAGCCGGTCCCGCTTAGAGCCGGCTACCGGAGCGCTGTATGTATTTTGAATAAGCAGGTTTCTGGTGTATATACCACACCATTACTTGCTATTTGTTGTTGATTCTAGCCCTTCATATAATGTGGTAGTACCATGAGAGCTCATGTATATGTATGGTAGGGGCTCACGGCAACTTCCCATGCCGTTGCGGTAAGCCAGTCTTGCGCGGTTTCAGGGCTATCAGGTCAAGTAGAACTGTAGCTTGGTAGGCAGGTTTCTGGGTACGATGGATTATTGATTAGCAATATCCTGTGAACTGGTATCTATTGAGAAACATCCATAATAATACTTCAAATCACTTAAGTACGTTCAGTGCCAAGGACATGCTCATCACTTGGTCACGGAATCTCGACATCCTAGCCAGCCAATTTACTTGATCGTTGTCCTGAATCTTCTTCCTCTAGCCATCTTTATGCTTCAACCTCAGAAGCTTAACAATAAAAGCAAAACAATAAACTTCCCAATAAGGCTATAAAACTGCTTTATTAGTCACCAGAATAAGTTAATTAATAAAGTAGCCTTATGGCCTTACTGGGAAGTTTATTATTCTGCTTCTATTGTTAAGCTTCTAGGGTAGCACTAGTAGGAGCACCTCTTTCGTTTTTTAAACTTGCAAAGAATGACTTGCTAGCAAATGCTTTAACCTCAAGGCTCTGTATCCACCAAGTCTCAACCCTGAACTCCGTAAATGTGTTCTATGTTTTTTAGTCCAACCGTACGCCGTCTATCGCTCACTTTTCTCCTTAATCGATATTCAGCCATCCCTTAAAGAGTTGCCGCGACTGGTGTAGGCTCAGAGGCCTTGACCTGCTTTGCGGGTCTGCTGTCAGACATCTTCCTCTTGCGCTTCTGTTCCTTTCCTTGCTCCGGTTTGGGTGACTGTGCGTTAGCAGCAGCCAATGCCTTAGCAGCCGCCTTCTTTGCGGCCTTTCCCTGTAGAGGTTGACCGAGGCCACGCCTTTTGTCAACGGCAATGGCGGCTTCAAGATAATCGTCGAGACATAGCGCTTCGCAAATGCTCTTGTAGGTCTTGGACTGGTTGACGGGCTGGTAAAACTTTGATTTTCCGGGAATCATGTTTGAGAGGAGGAACTTTGTGTTGCCGAAGCGATTGTCGACTTCAATAGAAGTCTTGACGTATTGTTTGACAACTTCTTCCCAAGGTGCTATACCACCGTCGACCTTGCTCCTGAAACAACTCGGGTTCTTCTCGGCAGCGACTGCGATCATTGCACCATCTGCCCCAAACTCTTCAGCGAGCTGAAGACCGTGGTCCCTCCCTTCGACATCTCCATTCACCAAACAGGCTACACCAAACTCATGGCAGACTTCTGCGATCATCCGGAGCTGCCCACGGATGGCTCGTTCCCTGGGTCGCATGGGTGTCGTACGGCAATGGATGGTCAGTCCTGTGATACCGGTGGCGCAAAGACGACGGACGAGAGCCTCAGTTTCCGCAGCAGTGTCGAGAAGCCTGATCTTGACACTGATTCCGATCTCAAATTCAGGGGTGATGTTCTTCACGAGAGCCTCGAGAATAGCACAGAGCTTGTCAGGAGTCTGGAGAAGGGCAGCACCCATGCCTCCGCTCGTGCTGAAAGGTTTCGGGCAGCCAGCATTGACATCGATACCGGCAACATCTGCGGCTACCAGCCTGGCGGCTTCCACCGCACGATCAGGGTCTGCGGTGCCGATCTGAAAGATGAGCTTGTCCTTTTCAAGTTCGGGGTGCAATCTATAAATGATGCTCTCCTTGGCATCAGGAGGTGGATCTTTCTGCCCATGAGAAGAAGTACGGAACCACTCTACTGTCTTAGACTCTTCATCGAAGCGTCGAGAGGTCCCAATCATGGAATAATCAACAGTCTCTGGTCCTATTACATGCTGTTAGTGGCTGTTTTCGTAGAGATCCCTCTAGGCTTTGCGACTTACCCCAGACAAGATCTGCGCCATACTTGAGCGCCAAAAGTCTTGAAGGAAGCTCTCCCGAACGCACCATGGGTGCAAGGACAACCTTGCCCCGATAGTCGACACCGCGGCGGGGGATGGGCACTCGCTTGACTTCTGTAGCCATGGTTCTTCGAATAATCTTTGTGAGCATAGCCTACCATAAATTTGGCAAAAGCTTCACATATTCCCCAGTAGGATTTTAAATAGTAACAGCGACTCACATAAATTCTTTAGAGTTTCTGAATGGAGGCAAAATTTGTTAGTCATCCAATCTATTTATCTGTTATCGATAAGGCTGTAAATCCCGATTTTCTGGTGCATACCCCACAGACGTTGGCTTTGACTTTCGGTCTCGGCCAACTTGGAGGAACTTTTCTGAGCAAGAAAAAAGACCCATGCATCTAACCTGGATCTTTGGCAAAAGACAACAGAGTTTCCTCAGTATCAACCCGGTTAGACGAAACATATGATGTTTATGCCAGAATAACACTAAATGAAGAGACAATGCATGATTCTCATTTAACAGGTGTGATTAATGGAGATAAATCACGACAGGTGGCACCGAAAGTAGCAACCTCGATTTGTTTCAGTGATGAGACCCAAGCGCTGTCCGAGCTGCAGTTTCAAAATCATCTTTATTTATCAACGCCCATGTTCGACTTAAGGCTAAACAATATCAAGGTCGGACTATTACAGTTGCTACCCGCTACACAAACCAACATTCTGCTGCTGACAGATGTAACACAAAGCAAGAGATTATCGAGCGGTCTAGTTCTTACATAAGATCTATACCACAAATTACATGCCAGCTCGCCTGTGACAGCATGCTTTATTTCTTCGTTAAGTTAAACGACGGCTGTAGAGCCAGGGTAAAAGATGAGAGGTTGCGCGATACGAAGGTTCAACATAAGCTTTGTGGGCTCTGGGAACAATACGAGATCTAAAAAGAGATGAACCTCGGGTTGATATTCTAAATGTCGGTGCTATTTTCTGCCCATTACCAGATAATTTAACAAGACCCTAACTCTATACGAGATTTTTTTTTGTAAAAAATTGTCTGCTTGGGATAGGGAAGAAAAGAGGGAGTACGGATCAAAGGACGAGGGGGTTGTTATCATGATTGCTGGCCTCTTGGCCCTTGACTAGGCCACACTTGATCCAGTATCTTGCTTTCTACTGCACCGAGACAAAACCGCACATTCTTTGTTACGCGCCTTGATTCATAGTATACGTATCACTCAGCGGGGCTTCATACCAACGTCTCGTCCCGTATCACGAAGGCCTGACGTTGAATTTTTGGAAATGAGATCACAGATCAGAGATCAGAGCGATGAAGAGGACCAAAGGGGCCTCCCAGCGCCTGCCCCACGTTCCATACAGAACGCACCAATTTATGTGCTAGCGCCATTAGCTCGGGAGGACTTTAGGGAGCCAGAAATACCTGACTTGACCTGAACTAATAAGGTGAGCTAGCACAACAAGTGAGAATGGAGAGAGACATGTGAGCCAGCTTAGTATCAAGGGATGGATGGATGCGTATTTGAGTGATAGTTGATGGAGATCACACCGGAGTTGTAACAAGTTCTGTCAAGCGCTGGTGGATAAATGCGACTGCAGTATCCTTACTTGCTGGGTACATACTACCCAGACACAGAACGTTCCAATACCAACACTGATGTCAGTACTGATGTTGGTACTTTGGATGTTGGGGATAATGACCTAACCACGGCCATAACCGACTGTTTTAGGGGACTAGGACAGAGTGTTTCAGCCCGGTACTCACAAGCCACGACCATGTCATTGCGGCGCGGCCTCGAGTCTTTGATTAGATTGGCTCAACTAGCAGGAAAAGCGAACAAAGCAAATGGAGACACGAGGGGGACTGCCATATTAGGAAGCACTGGGAGACGGCAGATCTGCTACGTATTCGACACTCAAGTCCCATCATCATTGGGTACAACCAGCAACAGCTTGCGCAGCCAGCAAGTCGATCTGGCACTAACACGGCCTAATGAGTTATGAGTGGAGGCTGGTCGGTCTGGAGTGGATGGGGAAATCGAATTAAGGGTCTCTTTCTGTACCTTCACAATTTCTACTATCAAGGATGGTAGCTTGGCTGTCTGAAAGAGTCAGTAGATATTCATTCCTGAAATCGTTGAAGGAAAGCTTTGGCATATATTACTCGCATTTCCATCAAGATGCCACTGCCAGCAGGATGCTACCACTACTAGTACTTAGTACCTACTGGTTGACACCAATTGATCCATTGAACCGTAACCTGACACCAAGTAACTCGCACTACCGTATTGGGAGATCTGTACTTTGGTCCAACGTTTTGATTATCTCATGTTTGTCAAACGCGGTATTAAAATAACCTGTGCATGCACTGTAGACAATTTAATAATACTGATACTTGCTGGAAATCTTGTTCGTGCCTTGTTGCCAGGGAACCTAAAAGTCCAAGCCCAACTAGGAGCCACTCGCTGTCCATTTTATGTTGATCCCTGTGACTCTGAAACTCCCCTGGATCACCATACAGACATCAGTCAAGCACACGACGCCTACGCTTCGGCCTCCCCTCATCTTTTCTTACCTCATGCCTTCCTTCCCCTCTACCTTCTAGCTTAGGTAGTACCTATTCTGTTCTTTCTCCCTCTTTCTTGGTACTTTCATCCCTTGGTGTTGTGCTGGTCCTATCACAACGCACTGTCTTACTGTAGGTATTCCAACAGTGCTGTGCAATAAGCCTGCTCATTTCTCGTCCATCGTACAGCGGACGAGCCATTTCCTTACACGGACACCAGCAAATAAAGCACGTACGTACATCCAGCCAGAGGGTAAAGGACCCTTCTTGGCGGGTTCTCCCTCTACCATCCCTGTTCAGTCCCCTGCTGGCTGCTTTTCTATTCCCCTGGCCCTGCCCTGCTAGTGCTCTAGCGCCAAAGCAGAACCGCCTGTGCATTGCAACCATTGTAGCGGATTGTAAGTTCTGGGCTGACCTCTGAGGGTGTTTAGGGTGCTGTGCTGCCCAACAGGTCTACAGTAGATTCTACTGTAACGTTCGTCAAGAGGGTGGTTGTACATACAACCTACACACACACACACACACACACAGCAATCTGGGATTGGCTGTTGCCGTGTCTGATCTGTCTACGAATCTTTGTGCACTTCCTTTCTTTTTCCTTTTTTTCTCTTTGTTACTCTCTTTCGGCTCGGATTGGAGGTCTGCATCGAAGCCGCACACGACGCCTCAACTCAACCTTCCCCGCCATAGCCAAACATCCACCATCCACTATCGCCAATAGCTACCAAGGTACCTTACCTTAGCTCCGCCTCACCTCACCTCCCTCTGCTCACGATTGCTTATCGCAGATATCCCCTGATCTACAACGAACGAACGAGCCTTTGTCGGATACCGCTACATCGAACGCATCCGTCAACAACACGGCCGACCTTCCTTGAATATTAGCCGACCTCCAAGCGCCGTCTACAGTACCATTGTCCGCCTACACCATCCCCACATGCCTACCAGTTGATCCTCGTGTCGCCAGAAACAAGCCAGCCTCATTGGACGACTCCACTATCTCTACTGCTCCGGTACTGTCCTGTAATCGTCCCAGCATAGGTGACAGCGACAAGGGAACCACGTTCCTCTGCTCCTGCAAAGACCTGGGGGGTTCTCTCTGCTTACTTCCTACCTATCTTTGTTACTAGTCGTTGGGTCAATGACAATCTACTGAGCTTCAACCTTTTACAACTCCTCCGCCATTGTATCCCTCATGGAGAACGATATACCTACCATCCAGGCCCCTGATGGGCGGTCTTCGAGGAGAGACCGCCTTATGGGCAAGCTCTTTGGTGCGAAAGATCGCAAAGGAGACGAAGCACGCTCTGCCGCCAACGTCGAATCGTTCCTTCACAGCTCCTCAGATAATCTTACAATCATAAACCCTCCCCCGCC